>JAOYRR010000146.1:0-368694 GCA_038994665.1 Podotricha telesiphe
GCCCTATAGGTTTAGGCAGAGAATGTTTCGTTAAGCATTTCAAAATAGGTTAACGCAAGGCAACGACGTCAAAATGCAGCAAAAATTTAACGTACTTCTTGTTTGAAAATGATAACTAAGTATATAATTGTAAAATGCAATTGGACTACTAATAGGATAATTTTTGTACTAAATATTTATACCCACACGTCGTAATAAAACGTTTATTACAACTAACATTTTTCGATTCGTTTCTTATTACAATAAAAATAGGTATCTATATTTATTGAACATTAACTCGTTTTTTGGTTTGAGTAAAGCAAGGTAGGCAGAGAGACCCTAGTATCTAGACAATCCATTCTAAACTTTTAGCAAAATATGCAGACAATGCGCGCTTCCTCATAAAGTCGAGACATAACATAATTTAAATATACTCATTAAATAGAATTGGACTCTTCAACTATCGCTTGTACACTCATACCGCACCACTGTGCCACAATAGTGTCATTTAATTACTTATTACCTACATTCAATTATATTCAATAACAAGTCAGGTTTTTTATTATACCCATATAATTCTTAGTACAGTGTTATCAAGATGCACATCTAATTCCTTTGGAATTATTAAAATTGTTTTCGCCACGCACTATATTGGGTACGATAAATGGCAATAAAAACACTATAATTGCAAATTTTACAACAATATTCACCGTAAACAGGCTATAATGATGCAAAAACACCTGCTTTCTGATTGACAGGTGATTTTATTAATTACGAGTACATACATACCTATATACAGGTACACGTAATGCATAATTTCAATTTATCGTAGTTTAGTTGTGTGCACAAAGTGCTATAGTAAGTTAGTGTAAAACAGTTATTTTAGTGATAAATCATTATGTTCTTTCCCTAAAACATCGTTTAAAATATTGACAATGAGTTGATACTAAAATAAATTCTATTTTTTATACTAATATTCATAATAACAAATGTATATATTTCGTTTCAAATATTGACAAACTGTATACTAAAAAAAGTTATTGTACTTAAGTGAACTTTCAATCTCGTTCTCCACTTTCATGTCATCATAAGGTTTTATGTAATTCAATTGGTTAATTATTTCCGGTTATATTCCGGAGAAGAAGCGGAGTAACGGACATAGCCCGCAAAAATTAGTACATTAAAGTGGCAATGGGATGGACATATATGTCGAAGGACCGATGGCCATTGAACGGACGAGTCCTTGAGTGGAGGTCGCGGATCGGCAAGTGTAGCCTAGGGAAAAAAAAAAAAAAAAAAAAAAAAAAAAAAAAAAAAAAAAAAAAAAAAAAAAAAAAAAAAAAAAAAAAAAAAAAAAAAAAAAAAAAAAAAAAAAAAAAAATAACCTAAAATAATTTAAATATAAACTTTTCCTAAATCAGATTCAAACCCCCAATGATCACGTTCACTCTACTATACCGTGACGGTGTTAGACTACAATTACCATATAATTGTTTCAAACGACTTAAAACCATAAATCTCATGAGCATCGCAAATAATCACTAACGATCTTTTTACATGCGAAATTAAATATAAACTTCAGTGGGCATTGTGGAGGAAAACACACAATTATAGCTAATTTATCATTTATTTATGTATGTAGTACGGAAACAGCCGGCTGTCTATTTATAAGGTAAAGGTGTTTTAAAACAGTTAAAGTAATATAAATGAATTTAGAAGGCTAGTTTATAATAGCTTAGCCTTTGTTCAAAACATATTTATCTAATTTATAATAATAAATATACATAAATATGAATACTTATATACTATTTTCCCTCATAGCACAGTAGTCAGAAAGAACCGTGTGTAAGACACTCTGTTCTCCACTTTCTGCCAGAAATCGGGACATTGCACGTTGAGTGGCGGAGAACCGCGCTTTATCTTAGGTACCTTAGGTCTTAAGACTTTATTATAGATAAATTAATAATTGAACAAGAGCCGAGTGGTTTATGGTGAAAAACATTGGCTATGTAGAAAAGGCGCAACAAACTGCACACCAACACTCCAGAGACCAATCTGACCAAGTGACCGAGTGCATCAGACTCAATACTTGTGTAAGTATTTTTAAGTAGGTGAGACAAAAACTTTGTTAAACGTTGTTTAAATGCAATCATTTGATTTTATACAGGATAGATAAAATAATAAAATTGTAACTTAAATATTAAAAAACAAAAACTTTTGCGTTCTTGCCGGCTCTTTTTTCAGTAAAACTGCCATCAACATACCAATGACGATTTAGGATTGCTTGCCAAAGTGTGTTGGAATAAAAACTATTTTGAATTTCAATTTCAAAAAATAGGCGCTAAATGCGACGAATTGAAAATAAATGCGACGAAACGACGAAAAACGACGACGGCGAATAAAGAACGGAGTACTCTATCACTACATTTTCATTATTTCTCTTTAGAATACACGTAAAGTAATAAATCAATAAGAGCAGACATTGACTTAGACATTTGATACTATTCAAAGTTAGTCTTTAGTGCATAGTCTAGATTCTAGACGAACAGGTGCCTGAACATGATAACAATAGTTTTCCTATAATTATTCAATGTACGGTTTTAGCTCCATTTAACAGTCTAGATTGGCTTATTGGTTAAAGCTTACTTAAAAATAATGTAAACTAAAATGTCATATATATACATATATATGTAAATGTGAGTCTAATTAAATGGGATAAAACTTTAAAAAATATATTAAAAATAAAGAGTATATAAACCTTCTTAAATAAATAAAATAAAGGAAATTCAAATTAAAGAGACCATGTTATGTCTTTGAATATAGGTATACGTTTTTTAATATATGTTCTATAAACGGATAAGAGATACTTTCGACACCTATTATTTATTACACACTATTTACAAAAATTGAAGATTAATGGGTATGGGACTTGGCACATAGTTAAAGGGTTTACATAGACAATGAATGATGAAATAATAATAATGTATTACAAATTAATAAAGTATTTGTTAATCACTGTTTGTTTGACATACATTTTTATGTAACTTGAAAAACGGTTTTAAGGGAAACGCATATTTGTGCGAAATCCCGAGTTTAAAAATAAGTAAATAAATAAATAAATAAGATATGAAAACGAATCAATGTATAAAAAAAGATAAAACTTCAAAAAGAACCAAAACATGAAAATTCAAACCAAAATGAACTTTAGTACACTTAACTTAAGAACTATCCACTGACTACCACAACAACAAAAAAAGGAAAGGCGTCATTTTTTTTCCTCAATCACACCGTTGTAAATACATAGTGTCACCAGGCATACAGAAGTAATGAGGAGTTCATTTTACTACTTGACGCAACGGCGGCCACTGAACCGCCAAAAGGTCTCGCGAACCGGTAAGACCGTAACAAATTGAATGGCGATGCGATATAATTTATGCTAGTGGCGTGCCTTGACTTTGTTTATTTTAATAGGCAATTTAATATAGGTAAAAATTCTAATAAATATTTAGTTTTGTTTAGAAATCATAGATATAGATACGTATACCATGTATGTACCAGACCCGCTCTACTTACGAGATCCTTTTAACAAAACCTATCTAGTCCAAGACCTATCAAAATGTCCAAAATGCGTGAATATTTCTGATGGAAGATATGGCGTCTGCTTTTTACCTTATAAAATGAAAAATCTAATTAAATACCATATATTTAAATAAATACTTTTGTAACATTTATTGAAATATAAATGTTCATAATAAATAAGTATAACACACGTCTTATATATTGAACCTATTTTTCAGGTATGGTTGTACCTTGATTAAAAAACTAATTTCCAAAAAAACGTCCACTTACTACTCGTATTTTTAATCCCTCTAAATTTTAATATTGCTTATCTATTCTAAACACGTACAAAATAGAAAAAACTTACCAATATCGTGTAATCTTTGATTGTCCTTCTGTGACAGCGCTGCGTAAAGCCCACCGTCACCCACCCTCTGCCTGGCGACTGCAATACCAACAGGAATTGAACCTAGGAGAACGTGACGTGAACGTTGTTAAATACAATATTAAAATAATAAACCAACCATTTAAGTATTCATTTCAATTTCTAAATTATTTACTTTACACTCGATATATAATTTAATAATTTCTAGGAAGAGCAAGAACTAAAAGTAAGCCTTTTAGTTAAAACACCCACCCAAAGATAGATATATCTATCTATCTAATTGTTCCAAAATTTAGATAATTTACCTTCTATAATGATGATTAATCTCGTAAACTGACATACATTATTTAACTGTACTTTTACTCGAACAGTCTCATACTGCAAATGATATATTATAATGTCAAAAATAACTGAAAAAGTTCACACTGAGTGGAGTGAATTCAAAACTATTTTTTATTTATTACATTTAAAAAAATAAAATATTAAAGTCGTACAATTTATTCTATTTATTTAAATTTATCTTTTTTATTATTTTTTATATTTATGACGTCATAAGAAACACAATACCTCTTTTATTTACACCGTTATCATTTGTCTGTCTCAATTGCATCATCATGCCTATAAGTACTAGGAACACATAAAGTGGTAACAAGTTATCTTTTGTTTATAACGTAAAGTAAGCCAGTATATAATATATATATATATTGTCTTTTGACACCACTGTGACGCAATGATTGTGGGTGAACGATAGTTTTGGGTTGAAATCTCGTATTTGTTTTTAATAAATAGATGTTTTTCTTCTCATTTGGATTTTCAGCAGTTAGTACTGAATATTCAAAAACAGAAGTAACCTAACTTTTTATTACTTATATGTGACAACCTTGTCATGATATATTAAGTTTTAAAAAGGATTTAATATTATTTAATTACATTCTATATAGTTTTTGTAGCTTTAGGATATTTTCCCGTTCGTCGTCATTTTAGGAAATGTTTTAACAAATAGCTGTATCTTTCAAATTACCAGGATAGCATAAATGTGCAGGAGTTCTTTATCCACGACAATTATTATGCCAACGTTTGATTGAATTCATGAAATAAAAAACATAAATAACACTTATTGTTTTTATCATCTGATAACGCCTTTATGCCAATTGATGAGTAACTATCTCAGTCACTCGCTCGCTCTCGCTCGCTCACTGGAATCGCTACGTGGTATACGAGTTCTAATCTTTTTAGTGAATTATGTTTTCTTATAATTTACATATTGTCCATGTGTACTGGACGGATAGTTAAGATAAAAGTGCGGCGTTGGATTACGCAAGTTTACATTGAAGTGAATGAAGTACGGAACAAATTAACATTAGGTTGGCTTTGCCTACTGCTAAATGTGTGGATACTTAAACATTAAACGAGAACGAAAAAAAATCCAGTACCAAAACCAGTGCCTATTTTGTTTGGTATTTCATATTTTATCTTTTTTAACTTAGCTCGTAATTAATTATATAAGTAGTCAGAGAACCTTGTGTTAAATAAGACAAGTGGGTTGACGGGACTCAACGCCGCGTTTCATTTTCCCAGGGCAGGGAAACGAAAATGAATTAATTATAATCATTCCATACAGTGTGGATCGATATGACAACTATCGCGTATACATTTAAACACAATATCACTGACCCACGATGGCCTTAATTCAATCAATAATAATAGATAGGCGCCATTGCATTACCCGAATTGTTGGTTTCCTTCCAACAACTTTTACACCGAAACAACACTGCCTACACCATACCAGGGTAGCATAAACTAATAAGAGTAGTATATACCTAGTTCTTTAACTAACTAGGCTTATCTGAGTATCGTATAAGCCCGCTACGCCTAATAGGCGGTAATGACCGTGGTGTGCCAACTGCAATTTCACGTATCATAAACATCGCTGTTACTTTATATTTTGTTTTGTTTTACCTATAATATTTATATACTTTGGCTTGACTAATAGTAAAAGGGAATGAGTAATCATTTCTTTAAATAGAATTTGTTTTAAAATTTATTTACTAGCTCGTATCTAGAAACGTTTTGGATGTGGCTTGAAGTCAAAACGGAGAAACTTAGCGAATAATTTATATCTGTCGATCGACAAGTTTAAAAAGATTTTTTAAAATATTCTCTCGTTGATTTTATATAGTAAAAAGGTCACTTCGTATTCCACTTATTACTTATTACCTAGGTAAATTGTATATTAATTTGCACAACCCAATACTTTGAACTGAAGTGAAGTCTTATACACTATAGCTTTTTACGTTCTTATATTTAAAAAATAGTATTACCATGCCATTAACAAGTAACGCAATTAATTTTGTTATTTGGTAATGTTCTAAATAATTACGAAATTATATCGTTATAACTCTTGGCCATGGATTTTGAGAATAAATACAGTTTAAAATTGTCTTATGGACAACTAAGATTATCTATGCAAGGAACTTTAACGTTAAAAAACGATAAATTAAATAACCCAAATTAAACATTTTTTTAGTAAAATGATGTACATTTTACAAGAGAACAAAAAGTTTCTTCATTACTTTTGACACCCAAACTAAATCTCGACCTTAACAAGGACACTCATCCATAACGTCCGAATAAACTTACCATTGTTCAAAGAAGCCGGTATAGGCGGTTGTTCAGGTTTATTTCCGGGCGATGCTTGTTCCAGTTTAACCGCAACTAGTTCCGACAAGTGCATGTGTTGCGGTTCTCTTTTCACTTGGACTTGAAGGTTCTGACCTGCTACTCCAAGCCACGTGACGGGATTGGTGCGACTGCACCCACTATCCGTGTGGATGATCTGAGGGAAACAGAGAAAATGCTTACTCACAGCACTTATTTATACCACGAATAGGTAGCGTTGAGTAAACCTGCAGACTAATCGAGAGTTCGATTTGCTCTCTTTCTGAATGGAACAATTACTAACTGAAAAGCTTTTCCGGTAATAATTTTTCCCTAAATAAACTGCACTAAAACAAACATTTCTCATGTCGATGAAAAACTGCGAATAACTTTTATCATTTTCTATGAAAATGATGTATTGACCATACAATTAGGTTTTGCAAAATTATTACAAAATTGCGTAAGTAATGGAAATACAAATATCCGTTATTTGTATTCCCATTACTTACGAAATTTCTGTGGAAATAATAAAAAATTATATTAGAATATTTGTTTAAAAAATTTTTTTTTTCTATTGAGAAGATACTACTGCTACTAGTCACGTTTATAAAACCTCGAAAGCAAATTTTGTTTTTAACAGTTGTTTTAATGTATATAACAATAGCATATTACCTCTTAATATATGTAACCTCTAAACGGAAATGAAACCTTATAAGATAGTCAATAGGAATAGTTAAGTAAAAAGTACTAACGTCATGTAAATTAAGATTTAGTCACAGCGCCCATTACACAATGTTGCGTTGCCTAATTTAGGAAACAATGACTACGCTCTGCGCAGTTTAATTTCGTCTACGAAATAAAACAAGTAAATTGTTGTACATGAATCTCACATTATTATAAAAGCTTGTATTCTAGAGAATAATGGTATAATTATATGTGTTAAATTTGAATTCGTAGAGGGAGTTTATTTGAATCTAGGTGTGCCCTCGACTTCGTCCGCGTGATATTCTAAAATACAAATAGCTTAAGTTACTCCTTATTACGTTAGAGCTATCTTCCAGTGAAATTGGCCCAGCCGTTTTATAGATTAGCCGGAATAAACAGACAAAGAAATATTTGTAAAAAATTTCATTTAGGTATATAGGTACCGTACCAATAAACATATATATATATATATATATATATATACATTTAGTTAAATCTCCAATTTTATTTACTTGTTATAGATAAGTCCTTGATTTTGACTTTGAATGACATTGTATGATATTAGACATGTAATGTAGCTTTTTAAAAAATTACTCTTTAAAAATTATAAAATATAATGTACCTAAATTTGGAAATTTTGCCTATATGTTTATAGTACAAAAAAAGACACGATCGTTACGATTATGATATTTATTACATTATAAAAAAGTTAAACAAAAATATTTATAACACACGTTCTTAATCATATTGTGCAATTTTTTTAAGTACGAAGTAAAGTATTCGCCTTAGGAAGTATAAGCGAAAACCTAACATTGAATTTTAAATAGTATCTTCTTTTACATTTATATAACCTTTCTACTTCCTTTTCCCAAAAATATGCGTACCTAGCACTATGAATTTCAGCATAATTAAACTTTATATAGAGAAGGAATGCAGAAAACCAATATTTTTTATAATAATATATGTACAATAAGATTAATGACATGACATTATATGTGTGACATATATATACGAGTGACATACACGGTGACTACAACAATAATATATATTACATGTCCCCTTGGGCTAGTAGTCTGAACAAAAAAAAAAACAAATAACAAACCTTTTTAGGCGAATTAGTGAGACAAGTGTTGCAAGTCCTCTTCGCCTGTTCGGTCTTGATTGTTAACGGCTGCATCAAGTTCACATCGAGCATACGCTGGTCGGGACAGCACATCGACTCGGAAAGACATTTACCTATCTTACTTTCTTCCATTTTATTAATATCCCTGTGCGATAATACCGTAAAATTAACATTTTAATAACAAAAATAAAATTAAAAAACATATTTTATTAATATTAACACGTTATTTAAAAAATGCACTATGATGAACACAATATCATAATCCATAAATTAAAAAATAAAGTCTTACCAAATCCTAAAAATAAAGGAATCGGACAAATCTATATATAACCTTCCTCGAAAGACCTGCCAAAATTGCCCCAAATTAGTCTGGACAAACAGACAAAAGAAAACATAAAATTAAAATATCACAGTATTACATATACACAGTATATATACAATATACACTAATATAGAAACAGACAGTTAGGTAAATTTCAAAAGTTCAAAACAGTAATTTAACACTAATTTCTGTATGAGACATGTGAGAGATGGTTGAAAAAAAATTATAAGTTGGCACTTTAAAATATATAGGGTAATCTTACTTATCTGTGACGAGCACTCTTTGCGCACAGTTAAGCAGCTCTAGCTGAAGTGGTGAGTATGGAGAGTTGGGCGGCGGTGTGGGAACGCCGAACGTTGATAAAGATGTAGAGAACAAGCTCTCTGTCACTGTAGGAAAGAGTTCAGATATTAAATTAGAAAACCATACCAAATACTCGTCGTGCTTTAATCATGGTTGTGAACAAATAGTAAATTTTTTTTTGAAAAGAGCAACTGTTGAGTTTCTAACCGGCTTTTCTCAGTAGAAGTACCTTTTTAGAGGATTCGAAAGTGCTTGTAACAGTCTATTTGAATAAAGAATATGTTGGTTTTAACTTATTGATATCTCAAAATTGGCAGAAAATATCTGACGTATCTTTACATTTACAATATCTCAGAGTCAGAGCCAGAGAGAATGTAATGATATTCACTCTGTATTTGTGCCCTGCTGCTGGATAAACAACCAAATCCCGTGCATTTTACCCAAACGTCCCCGTGAGTGAGATTGGGACCCACTGCCATCAAGTTTAATAAGACCTGCGTCTTAATAACATCATTTAATGTTTATTTATTGTTCAATTACTGAAACACTTTAATTATTTATAAGTATTTAAGCATATTCTAAAAATAATTCCTCATCTTTCAGTTTATTCCCTGACTAAAACAGACGACGTGTTAAACAATCGCTAGACCTTTCATAACTAAGTGTCACTTATTTTTTAATTTACATACAAATTACGAACAACTGAAATAACTTTTCAATTGTCGGAACTCGAACTGCAACCCGAAAAGCAGAAATAAAAAGAAAATAAATAATCCAGATTGAGCCGTAGTATTATTTGAATGGTGTTCATTACAAATTTGGCATTATCAAAAGTATCCAAAATAATGATTTTCATTTATTCAGAGCTTCAATTTTTGATATTACCTACGTATATACAGTGTTTCGATCAAAGGGATCGTATCATTATGGATGCAGTGGCAAGCATTTTGTATTCAGCATTTCGTAATTGCGCTACCACATGCATATGTGCATCGAGGCGCCGTTGAAACGTGTTTGACTACGTGCAATGGTTGTGGGTTCGATTTTCACTCAAGGAAAAAATATTAAAAAATATATCGCGTTCCCGGTCTGGTTATATTAGTAAGGCACGTCATCAGATTCGTTGCAAGTAGAACATTATTGTCTATCCTAAAATTGCGGTTTTTTCTACGGCTGTTTATCGATAGAATGGGATAGAATGTCGAACATAAATTGCATTGTTTCGTATTTATAGAAGACTCCAATGATGACTTATATCGTTATATATAATTATATTAACCCTATATTTCATTACAAAAGAATTAAAATAATATCTCATACAGATATTTTTTAACTTTCAATAAAAAAAGCAACAATACTCATAATATTATACCTACATGATATAAAATGTTTATTATAACATTTCTTGATGAAACTTTATACGCGTCATATGAATATATTCATCCTTCATTAATGCATTGACAGGATTGATATAGCTACAGCGATGTTACCCATATGGTCTTATCGATGATGTGCTAACAAATGTTAATAGGTACCTACAAATAATCGAATGTTTTTATAGATATTCCTTTTATCTCTTGCATTTTTAAGTAAGACCACCCCGATTTAGTGAAAAGTCAATGAATTCTCTATTTTCCACAGACTTTAGTATTATTTCCTAGACAGCGGAACATAGCATAGTTTTTTCTCAACTTGATCAAAGAGATGATTATATTATTAATATAAATACCTATTATTTCGAAAAAAGGCTCAAACGCACTACCATCGCTTTGTGTGAGCTCAATACATTTGCGTTGTTATATAACTACATTCTATGACTAACCATGTGTCAAATTCAGGATATATTATTTTAATGGCCCATCAAACAGTTGGAGATGCATTATATCTCAATCAATCAATCATACAAAACAATATAATCGTAATAACAAAATAAACCCAATTGAATTGAAGTAAAAGGATTACCAGAAATGATGATAAAGAATTTTATATGAAGATAAAGAAGTTTTAAAGTATTGGTAATGTATACTATATACGGTAGGCTATTATACTGTATATCTTAAATTGTCTACTTTTGTTTGAATGTTATTTTCTACAGCTTGACGTTTTTCCCGCATAGCATTACTCATAGAAAGCCAAGACATTCTGTTCTCCGCTTTCGGCCAGAATTCGAGACATTGCGTATTGAGTGGCGGACCTCAACGCCACGCTTTGTCTTGTTCACCAGAGCGGGGAAATGAAAATAATATAATTATAATCATTCCTCTGAGTGGGAATCGAACCCACAACCAATCGTGATTACAGTCAGATGGATAGATTTGAATGTTAGTCAACAAATTATGCAAAATACTTAACGTATTTCTGCAAAATTCAGGACTTTTAATCTGGGTAAGTATGTACATACATATAATTAAAATATTCATGCCGATAAATACAATGGCCTATATACCTATGTTCTTCATAAAATATAATTCAAAAAGTTGACGGCTGGTGGAGAGCAGTACTTTTTGTCATACTTCGGTGCAGAAGTGATAAACACATTCTAATATGTAACGCACTACAACAAATTAAGACAAACATACGACGAAATACTTTAAAATATTTTCACGTCAACCTGGCAAAGGCATCATGTCATGAAAAATTCTATTGTCATGAAATCCGGACACGTATGTAAATTTTTCAAGCAATTCAGTTGCAAGTTTTGTTATAAAAAATTATTGATACTGTATTTCAGTTCATAAAAACTTGGCAAAAAAAATAATCACATAATAAAATTCCAACTTGGTTGATATAAAAGAAACTTTCTAAGCCAAAATATACCCTATAAATATCTACTAAACAAAAAAATAACAATGGTGGGAACATTTAATTTTTCAGTCTACTGACAACATGTACTTATATGTACATACATGTGAGTACGAGCACATGTTGGATGCGCGGGAGTCGAATGACACAGTAATTAAGAGTCGGTCCCTCCGCAAATAGATTAGACCAGTTTCACCACTTTAATGACTTACATTTGTCATGCCCGGCCCGGGTTTTAGGGCCCCTTGTAGACTGTGAAAAACGTTCATATTGATAGATGTACATAACAGTATATTCAATATATAAATAGATTTCTATAGTTCGATCAATTTAGTTTTGTTTTGAAACCTTCGTGTAAACGCGATAGTTGAGGGTTCGACTCCCTTTCGGGGGAATAATTATATTTAAATTATTTACATTTCCCAGCTCTGGTAAGACAAAACGCGGCGTTGAATACCGCAAATCATAAAGCAATGTCTTGAATACGAGCCGAGAGCGAATTGTCATAACATCTGTTCACCCAGGCAGTTCAGTACAGTAGTCTACAAGGGAAGCGCGATGTACCTTCGAATGCGGTGCACACTAAATTATGCGACTGAGCATTGGCAACAAATAAACCACAAACTAACCACAAATCGATAAATGGATATAATTTTAAGTGTTTTCTAAGAATGAAGTTATAAAAAATTTTAGATAAACTCTTGTTTGTTCTATACTTTTACGCTTTGCCTTATGAAAACCGACTTATTTGATACGACAAAGCATGGTGATAAAACACCACCAACCACCACACTACAACCAGCAACACCTTGTGTTGCAGAACCTAACGGCAAAGGTAAGCCGAATAAAATTCCCTGAGTGAGAATCGAAGCGACCACGACCACGAGTTGTGCAGTCAGCCAATTCCTTTTTATTCAAACCTTTGTATAATTGCTCCATTACATCGGAAATTAAGTTTAGTGGAAACCCAGCGTCGCACTTGGTACTAAGGCCCGGGAGGCACCTACATTTTAAATATAAAACATTCCCTTGAGAACTATTGACGGTGACGTCTATATTTAAACATATAATTCTATTGAAGTCCATACCTAATAAATAATACATACTTTTATAATAAGTGTTTAGCTTCAATTTATAAATAGTTTGCCAATCTAAAATTAAATAATGTAAACACCTAGGTATATTTTTTAAACCTAAGTTGTTTACGTTGAGGGGTGATTATTTATTTGATTCGATAGATCACTTGAGGGGATGATTTTGTTAAAAAAAAAATTATATCTTCACTGACGCCAACATTGCGTGGTATTGAGTTCCGGATATTTTATCCAACACAACAAATCTATAAATGAGTAAAAAATTAAAAAGGATAGAATACTTCATATAAAAAATGCTTGTAAAACATGAAACAAAATTAACCTTGGGAATTTTTCGTATGAGTGTTTCATTAGAAAAATTCAAACACCAACTCAGCAAACATAATAGATGCATATAGAGTGATACGTCACTTACCTAGTTCTGTTTACCCACAAAATATTTTAAGAAAATAAACAAAAACCCCACCTAAACGCATTTTAGAACTAAAAGTATTTTAGCATTTGCTGTCACGCAAGGTATCCAAATGATGCGCACATTAAGCAAGCAAGCCGTCTGTCCGTCACGTTACGTTACACGTGTCAGTCACACTGATCTGTATAATTGTGTGATAGGATCTTTGAATTATCGCTTTATATATAAAGAAAATATTTTTCTTAATATTCTTAATGTTTTGTTTGGAAATTCAATTTTGAATTTACTTTTTAACTTGTTTGAACAACAAAAAGATTATTTGAGGTAAATTGTGTAATATCTATACTTATATATAAAACTCATGCTTTAATGACCGATTAAAACACGTCACATAGCGGAAACTACTGGAGATAGAAAGCTGAAAGGTATAATTCTTGGGAAATTAAGAGAGGCACTAAGACAACATTTCTCGAAATTCCTATGGAAATGAGAAAAACGGGATTTAACAGTTTATAGCCCACGCAAATAAAATTCCAGACTACAACTAGTATGTAATAATGAAAGAAAGACGAATCACGAGGTTTAAAGAACTTACTTAAGTGCCTATTTTTATAGAATCTTATGTGTTTTTTTAGCTTTACTCTTTTTCCCGCATAGCAGGGTAGTCAGAGAAAACCTAGTGTCAGTATAATCCGTTATCAACTCTCCGCCCGAATTCGAGGCATTGCGTGTTGAGTGATGTTTTATGGGTATTAAACATTAAATTAGTTTATATATAAAGAATTATTGAAAGTATTTTCTCTCGTATGTAAAAATTTAGGTAAATGTTACAAATGCCGCGATATAAACTCCACAAACTCTTCTTTGATTGAAACCAAGAACAAAAACTATAAGATATTTTAAATAAGCATTACAAAACGATTATAGCTACGACCTTAAGCGCAGTCTATAAATTTTCAAATACATTTATCGTCCATACTCAACGTCGAATATGTATACTTCATGCATATTTGACGTAACCTAGTGAGTCCGAGGCTTTTCGTTCCAATTGTGCCTCTAACAAGCAACTTCGAAATAAAGAGCAATTACTATTCAGTTATATGAACATGAAGCTGAGTTGTAAAATTACTGTTTAACACATTTTTAATTAAAGTTAATGCTTGTATTAAAGCTTCGTCTATGGAGGAGAGGGCTGAGTGTCAAATTGTTCCGTTCATTTGGGTAGTTTGTTTGTAATGAGATAGGTAGGTACCTTATTTTTTACATTAGATTCCTAACTAATATTAATCGACCGCAATTTTATAATAAGTTTTGATCCATAGTATAATCGTAAAAAGGATAGGTACGTAGGTAAGGTTAAAATTATAATTAGATACCTATATGAAAAACATATTAGAATTTAAATTAAGTGTGTGATTAACACTATAAAGTGTTAAAAATACCTAAATAAAAAGTTTGTAATAATCGCTCAGTCTGTTTAAAACGAAATAAAAGCGAAGAGAATAGCGTTTTATTTAAAAATAAAAGTTAAACTCTTAACTTTAAACACACAAACACAAAAACTTTAACGAAAGTCTGTTTGATATTTAGCGTTTTTTTGTTAATCTCGAAAATCCCAATTCTGTGGAGTTAAAGCTGTAGGTACTTAGTTCCAATATGTACATACATATTAGAACTAAGAGCCGGCATACCCATCAAATCCACTTCCGATGTTGTTTGTATTTCAAAAAGAAACAAATATATAAAGCTCACCATTTTCAAAATCATTTCTAAGCTACGCAAGACTAGATTTTATATGCACAAGCGATTACTAATTTCTTAATACAAGGTGGACCAAAAGAAGTTATCCGATTCTGTCTGGTTCTTATTTGTTTTCTAAATGAAAAATTTCAATTCTGTTTTATGATTATGTTCACTTGAACCTTTAAAATTTTACTGGTCAAGTAGAGAAGCCGTATCATCATCGGCACCGACATATCATCGGCTTTTCAAGAGGCGCGGGTTCAAATCCCACTGCTTTGCACTGCACTGCTTTGCACTTGCACTGTAAAAATTCAAATTTTTACACGTTTTCTAAATATGTCTTTTTCAATTTCCTATGTGTGCGAATAACACTTCAAAAAATGTTAAATAAACAAACTATCATGTTTTTGAATTAGTATAATGTGACATAGAAGTTGCTATGGCAACGCGTCAACTAGCCTACTAGTTAAAATAAATTCATCATTCATCTTATTTGTACTTTATTTAAAAAATAATATGTAGGGGCGTTTAACTTTAAAACGTAGCAAGATATGAACCCGCGCCTCTTGGAAACCGTCCAAGCGCTCAAGCCAGTCAAGCTATACGTTCTGGCCGAGACGTCGTAATTTTTATACCTACATTTGTTAGGTTCAATTTTGTTGCCATGATACGTAGCAAAGTTATTTTTACATGTTTTGTAAAAAGTATTTTTCTTATCGGAAAGCTGAGAATAACATTTAAACATTTCTATACTAATAAACAATTAAATATATAAAATTGATTTTTAAATAGATATTTTACAACGATGGCTTCCTATTAAATAGCATAAAAAAATATTTGAAAATCGATTATAATATGGTAATTTATAAAATAAAAAGAAATTATAATACGCAATTCAACGTTAAATATAACATCTTACCTTTATGAATCTGTGTAGATCTTCCGCCTTGATTCGGAAACAAGGAATATAGTGGAAACCTCGTCACACCTGTATGAAATATTTTGCATTTTATAAAATATAATTTTAATTTTAATACTTAAGTAGGTACATGTAAGTGTATAAAAAATACATAGATATTTTATATTTTGCGGGTTTTAAACCCGAACCCTTATCAAGCATGTTTTAGTATAAATAATTATTGTAGCTTTTCTTTTCCGGTTCAAATATTTAGAAATTTATAAAAAATGGCGTTTTTCTACCAAAGAGTTTAGCTAATTATGATTTAGAATATTGCCAGTTTAAAGTAAGTGTATATTTAAATATAATACCTGGAGGCATATGTTTTATCAAACACTACTTACAAAAGATTAAACAATAAAAGTATTTTACGAACGAACTCGAAAATGAATTTTATTGGTTTTTAATATGATTAACTGACAGACAAGGGCAACCTTATTTATAAGAAAAAAGGAGGATATATACATGGCACTTACGGAAACTTATAGGAATAGTGGATAGTAGGATTTGTATTAAAAGTAACTAGCGCACCATCTTGGATGATCCGCCATGTTGGGTTTAGAATGACTTCACACAGCTACATACACTACAGCATATATTTTCCTCCAAACTAAACGTGTATGTGTAAAAAAAAAATATCTGTTTTTTTTTACACATACACATGTGCTTGCGTGATGCTTCAAAATTGATCTACTAAATTCATCCTGAACAAACATACGTTTCTCATATAAGTTAAAGAAAAGCTTACAATAACAAATAGGTAATATACATTCAAAAAAATCATAGTAATTAGGTAAAAACGAACAACTTACCTTGTTGCAGATCAGTGGGCGGGCGGGAGCGGGCGCCCCCCGCCGCCCCGCCCAGCATCGCCTCTCGCACACCACCTCACCACCTATAGACAATGAGATATTCATTTTTATATCCATTTATATGATATTTTAACTAACTGTAACCAAGCAAAGTTAGAAATTTATAATTTTTGCTTATATTATATTAATTTATTATTTTAATAATGTATAAATTATCCAAAAAAGAGTAGTATCTAAGTAATTTATTTTCGCGTTAAGTGTCATATTTTCTCTTTAATTGATTTTGGTAATGTTGAATGCTAAGTAGCAGAAGCTTAAATAAACATATTTTTTATTATTTTTAGATTTGCAAGAGAGCCTTAGGATTTTAAAAAACAATACTATTTAGTAAACTTTTTGAAAACCGAAGCTGATAATAACAAAACAACGTTCGATTCCCTTAAATTTAGAGAATAGTATTCACGTCTGATATTATTATTAGCTGGGTATTCAGAGAGAGCCTAGTATCTAGAAACTCTGCTCTGCACATTCCGCCCATAATTGCGTATCGGAACTCAACGCCGCGCTTTGTCTTAGGTACCAGAGCGAAAAATAAAACTAGTTTAAATATAATCATTCCTCCGAGTACCGAATCGAACCCACAACCAATCGCGTTTACAGTCAGACGCTGATCGACTGCACCACAATGGTATTATTACTTGGATGGGTTAACTTTAATATAATCATTTCTCCAAGTGGGGATCGAACTCACAATCATTGCATGATGCATGTAGTGTACAGCAATACACCTTCCCACTGCGCCACTATAGTTTTAAATAAAACAAAGTAACACACGAAAAACCAAATAATTCTACTAGTGTACGACACTAGGTATAATAATAAGTAATAACGTAATGCCTTTACATAGCTAGCCTATGATGTTATCGACATTGCAATTTTATCATGACACATAGGTATTGCAGCGTCCATTTTATTATCGACAGTTACACGCCTATCCATCTAGTATCATCCATCACTTTAATACATTTACACAAACGTGTAATTTCATTTAATTGTAGATAGGTAATAGAAATATCGCCTAGAATTTATTTTAAAACATATTTAAAAGTAATCGTTTCCTATTAGCAATAATATCGTTTACAGTTAATAATTCGACTTAAATATGTAAGTAAAAGTTAACTTTACATACTAATTTAGACGCACGCTAACATTGTCTCATATATATAACTAAGTATATCTATTAGATGCTTATGTACACCCTTCATATATATTTAGTTGTTTTCAGCTTAGGCAGAAAGAAACTAATAACATAGCCGCCACGTCCACTATTATGTGACTGTTTTTTTTTATTTAATAAATAACTTACTAGCGACCCGCTCACGGCTTCGCCTGCGTAAACTACACGACTAAACTATTTCGTATTTTCGCCCGCCCGCGCTCTGAGATTAGTGTGCACAAACGCATAGACAAACAGAAAAGAAAATTTATAAACATTGTTTTGGGTTCTATAATATTGATAAATGCAATAATATTTTTTTCCATGTATCTTAAATGTACAGACAGCTATCAGTTACATTTTTATTATATGTAATATTATTATATGATATGCATAGATATAGATAACACTAGACACGTCGTAGCCTTATTCCTGGTTTTTGGATTATTTTGGGTGGCGAAACCTAAAATCCCCTAAAAGCATATAAAAAAGTAAATAGTTTCATGTTTTTTCTTGCACAACAGAGTAGGTAGACAAAGAAGACTTAGTATCAAGAAGTGTCACGTGAAAGTATTTACTTTCCACCCGAAATCCATGCCTTGTGTGTAGAGTAAAGTCACTCAACGCCACGCTTTGTCTTACCAGAGCGGAAATTATTATATATCATTATCACTCCCCCGAGTGGGGATTGAATTCACATTCGTCGCGTTTCCAGTCAGACACCCACTGTTGGCTATGACGTATAAAGCTTGGTGTTAGTGATTAAAAAACAGAAAAACACACTTATATATAGTTTAGTGACACATGTCTCTGCCTACTTTAGTTAGTTAGCTAGATGATCAGTTAAAAATATCATTACGTAACTGCTATTAGTTTAATGCCGAGGCTAATAAAACCATTTCGCCAATACATGCAAAGGCTTTTAACTTTTGTTTACCACATCCCATTATACACCGTTATGTAGCTGGATTAAATTTTATGCAGGTACTACTAGCCATACGTAACTATATTTCTATTACGTTAATCTAAAGTTTTTGAAATGAAACTATTTTAAGCTGATTAATCGCGTATATTATTGGTATTCGAAAATGAATTTTAGAAAACCCGACGTTTTCAACACTTTACAGTAGTCCGTGGTCACAGGTAGCCTCGACTACCATTTCGACTTTCATTTCAAAATCGGTAAAAATCGCGAAACCCATCGCATCACCGAGGAATCGAACCTACGACGAGTTTATAGTCAGACGCTGACCCACTGCGCCACTATGGCCTCAAAGTATGACAAGCTAAATAAAATTTTAAAATGAAAAAAGAATTCACTATAAGAATCAGCTTCATAGCCATCTTTGGCCTAAACAAAATGAAACGAGAAAGTGTTTTATGAAAGCTATAAGGAAAATTTAGGCCAGACGTTTACTTGACAATAATGAAAAGTGAATATTGATTTTGTACGCGTCGCGCTTAACTTAATGTCTCACTAAAATAAAATAAGTGTGATTCTAGCAATTAGAACAATTGAAACACATTTAAAACACGTAAATATTTTGAACGCAGCAGGATTCGAAACCGCGCCTCTTGGTAACAGTCCAAGCGCTCTGACCTAGCGGCCATGCGTTCTATACGTACGTACGTATATACTATATTCCAAAAATGTTATTATATATTATTTAACACAAAATTATATTCTACATTACAACAGTAACAACGGTACATTACAATGGTAGCAATGGTAACAACAAACAACGGTAACGCGGATCCATTAGATTTTCCCTAACCAAAAAGCGCTCAACGCGCCCAAATAAGTGTTCTTCATATCTATGTACATAGATAAACCTCCATAAAAAAAGTGCAGTGCGGGCTATTTACAGCATGAGAGCTCGGAATTCTTTGCGAAAAGTTTTTTATTGAAACATGTATGGCAGCGATATATTGTGGCAGCACAATATATCTACAATAATATTTTAATTGTCCGCAAAAATATACACGATTATTTAAAAAACAGTAATAGACACGGTATAAAAACAAGGTACACGGTATAAATACTATACACAAGAAGTAAAAATCAGCTATATATATATATATATAGATACTTCTAGTTTTTGTCTTTAAAAAAAAAAAATCATTTATGTTAACAGGTAAACGCGTATGTATAATAAAATTCCACAAATAATTTCAGACTTAAACTATTTAAAATCAAGATCAAAACGTATTATTGAGGAAAGTATATTATTCTGTCCAAGAATACTATTCTAATGCTAATGTGTGGAATTAAATGCTGTTGGTGCTCACTCAGGAGGCTAACTGTGAACTTATTGTACAATTATATTCGAAAGGAGCAACTGCTGAGTTTCTCGCCGGCTCTTGTCAGCAGAACTGGCTGCTGAGCCGGTGGTAGCTTCTGCTAGCTTTAATACTGGCATTTTATGTTAATTGCCTTAAAGGGCTTGTAATAGCCTATTTGAATAAAGAATATTTTGATTTTGAATACCTACATATAGTCATGGAAAGCGTTCGGTGACGATGACATGAGTTCTATGATTTTTGTTTAACCAAATAGTGCTCAACGCGTCTAAAGAAGCGTGTTTTATGAAGGGAACACCTTCAAAAAGCTATACTTTACATTTTTCTTTACAATATTCAATCTACCAACAATCTCAAATAATTGTATTACACAATTCTAACCTAGGATGTATTAAATTTCATTGCGGACAATCAATATCTTTTTACTATTAATTTGTAGGACTTCGACTCATTACTCATCATGCACTACTGTACAATGACGAGTTTAATTAATACCTATAATTCTGAAACATCTATAAATGTATTATTTAGAGCGCAATATAAAGATTCAAATCGGATTAGGACGCGACTGCAATCATCACGAAGTTACTGCCAGCTAATTGGGAGTTATAAATTCGACGCTAACCCTATTCCCTCATTCTCTTTACAAAAAGAAGCTTTACACAACCTAGAGGGAAAAGGGTAAACAATTTTGAACTTTAATTCATTGTAATAAAGTTAACTATTGAACATATAGGGCAAAGTACGTCAAAACGACGACTGTAAAAAAAAACATTGTTCGGTTCGGTGTTCTATCGAAGTGTGAGATGTGGGAATAAATTAAGTTGACCCATTTCAAAGTTTTTACAGGTAGGAATCCTTCTTGGAATTTTGTGGATAGATTAAAATCGTCAAGGCATCGTTTTACTGTGATGTAACAGCATTAATTTTTTCTTCAATAATTAAATAAACCAATTAAATATCATATATTTTTGCATATTTTGCTGAGATAACAAATGCTATTAGTTCAACAATATTATAAAAACTTGAAACACTTAGTTTTTAGTAATACGTATCTCCTAAATTTCGCAGGGTAGCCAGAGCAAGCTCTTTCCGGCCATTACTAAAAGATTACCTACTAGATAGTAGAGCCTTCCTCTGCACTTTGTTAAATACAACATTTTTCAAAAAGTGTACTCTTTTATATAGAACACATAAAGAAATTACTGGCTAGGAGCCCTAACCGTTGTTTCAAGTAATTAATATAGAAAAAAATATTAAAAACGTAAAACGAAGAACTCATTAGTAACAAAAAGTACAGATGTATGATGAAGTAAGTACATATGTCCATAATACATAAATAGTAAAAGGTAAATAATACATTTCATAATAGACTAGAACTAGACATATAATCCAGCTCAACCTTTCACGTTATAAGAAAAAGGATTTTATATAAAGATATATTTTTATTATATGCATTATTATACTTATTTATACACACATACAAACGTTAACTTAGCTATAAAATAATTTATGCGCTAAAACCTGTCTGTCCAACAGATAAAGTAATAAGCAAACTTTTAAGAATTAAATTCTTCTAAGTTCATTCACCGTTTGTACTCGTTGATATTTTATTAATCAATATATACTATAATGTATGTAAATTAGCTCTTTAATTCTGGTATAAAGTTCAAGTTTTCAACAATTAAATTTTAATTGCAGTGACCGGTTTTTTAGTATTTTAAAGTGTTATTCACACACATAGGATATGAAAATCATTATTAATAAAGGTATAGAAATTTTAACGTAGCGAAACTCGAACCCGCGACTCTCGGAAACCGTCCAACCGGTCTGACCCATCCGTTCTATCCAGCTACGTCGAAATTATTATACGCATGTGACCACTTATTTTTGTTGCTAGCTTGTATAGAACCTATGACATAGTTGTCAGAGCGCCTCGATGTTTTCCAAGCGGCGTGGGTTAGAGTAAAATAGATAAAAATTTAATTATAAGTATTATATATATGCAGATATTTTGACTGCAATGTCGTAATCAAATCGTATTTCAAAGTAATAAAACCTTTTTCACGACATCTTCTTTCACACATTTAGACACACTAAAATACATCGATTAAAGTTTCATTGAGACATATTACATCCATACATATCTTACACCTTCATATATTGATAGATTAGTAACGATTTCATTTCATTTAGCCGCTTATTGCAGTTCTTGAGCGTGGTGGCAATGATACTAAAATAATTATACGGCGTAGAAATACTGCACAAGTAAGCCAAAGACCTACATTTCCTATAATAAATAACTAAACCATTGGGTACCTCCATCTTTCGTTTTCACGTCGAATGCAATTTAGGCATTAGCGTGCAGTGCGTCGTAAAGGTCTATTCATTGTGTTCATTTCACGTTACGAGGGTAGTTAAGTTACACTTTATTGGTCAGGGTCTGAATTTAGCTTGAAATATTACTTATTACAATTTCACGCTTATTCCCGCATAGCATGGTAGCCAGGGAGAACCTGGTGTCAATACACTTTGTTCTCTTGTTGTTACCGTCCGAATTCGAGCCATGGCGCCTTTAGTGGCGGAAGTCAACGCCACGTATTGTATGTATTACTTATTGCGTATTCTTTTATTTGATTCGATTTAGAAACCATAATACGTACTTTAAATATAATTTTAACACGATTTTATTTTATTAGCTTTATCTCAATAAATCTATCTGTCTATAATTCAAGGATATTAATGTAATAAAAATCTTGTAACGCTACTTTAATCCACTTCTTTCCATATAATTTGGTTAACAGTAACGTACTAAAATACACAAAGCCTCTCCTTTGCGTATGGTTGTATTGATAAGTAAGCTATATTAGTTTGCACTACTACATATACTTACAATATAAACGGCCATGTAGTGAAAATGAATTTTAATAACGCATCTACATTCTTATTTCAATTACTAAATATTATTATTATATTATTAGCTACTTCGTCTATAACTTAAACCAGTTTATAATGAAAATAATTCGAATGGCGAACACGTTGCTAGGCGCCTCCCTCATCGCTAGGATCAAGAAACCTTAGGACGGGAAGGGACGTCACTATGTGTAGGTAGATATTTCTTTTGTATATTTGATCCTCTTCTGCAATTCGAATAACTGTAGAATATCTCAATTTCGCTCATTTTCGATTAAACCTAACCTAAACTTTTATCTATATCGTAAGAAACTTTGAAATTATGGAAACCGTTCTGGCACTGATAAAACGTATCTTTATTTATTTAGAGAATATATTAGAATAATAGTTCTAAGAGAATCTAAAATACGAAACGTGGCGATTACAACTATAAGGACTGGTATCTATGTGTTTATATACATATCCTGGACAAAAATAAAAATAGGTTTTAGCTTTCTTAAAAGCAAAAAGCAAATGAAGCAGATGTTTTTCGATTCCTTTAAAAATAGTTTATTTTTAAATTGAACAAAATCATAAAAACATACACAATTATTTAAAAAAACTGTGATATTCACGGTATTAATAAAAAAGGAAAAAAATAAGCTGATTACTCCTAGTTTCTTCCAAAATGTAAATAAATCATTTATGTCACAATTTACGTAACAAAATTCCACAAATAATTTCAGACTAGAAACATACTATTAAGGAAACTTATTCTGCCCAAGAATATTATACTGATTTAAAAAGTGCAACTGTTGAGTTTCTCACCGACCATTCTCAGCATAACTGCCTTTGGAGCCGGTGGTAGTTTTCGGTAAGACTAACAATTCTGATATTTTATGTTATTTGTAGATCACAAAGTGCTTGTAATTTACGTGAGTGCTTGTGTATATAAAATTTCAATAATGAAAATTATAAATTATTAATGAATTACAAATGTAAGATAAAAAAAAAATACTTACTATTTACCTAACGCTAATATATTTGTAGATTCATACCAATGTTTAATTTATATAGATGATATTTACATTTACTGGACGCGTACTCAGTTCTTTTGGAACGGAAATTAAAAAGTTACAGTGACATCTGAAGGCAAACAAACTTCGTATTTTTTCTTTTATATACTTTTCATGACATTGATTATATCGCCTATGCATTGGTTAGACACCATCCTGGCACAAAGCGAAGACCTTGGGCCCTAATCTCAGATCACCACTATAGGATATGCATATAGTACGAGTACTATTCGAAAAGGCCAAAATGTAGAACTGAAGAAGTTTTTCCTTCTGAAGTGACAAAAGTCTCCGATTCAGAACAATTTAAAATACAAACAGTCACACGAGTAATATTTGAACACAGTACGTGAAGCAATAAGGCGTCTTAAATACACCACGACTCCGGTACAAATGATTAAATAGCTATGTGTAGGTATACGTATCTGTAGACAAAAACGCAAGATCAGGATAATTTAACTCCTGAATACTTGTCATAATGTTGATTAAACATAAGGCATGTATTAAAAAATATATTTTGTTAAAAATTAACAAACTTTGGAGTGCAAATATTACCCAATATTTTAATTGAGCGACAAGTGAATTATTTTATGTTGTGTTTTTTTCGCATAGGTAGTCAGAGAGAACTTAGTGTGTAGACACTCGGTTCCCCACATTCCGCCCAAATCCAAGATATATTGAGTTAAGATTATTAAAAAGTAAAAATCTGAATTGAGCCATTTTAAATCTTGATTTAAAATGAATCTGTCCTATTAAGTTGTTTTACGAAAAGTCTAAATTATTTATATATATATATATATATATATATATATATATATATATATATATAAATAATAATTTGTATATCTCATATATATATAGGTATGAGACATACAAATTAGAATTTATATGACAGCCATTTATTAGGAAGTCTTCCTTCCATTATATCGTCGGCGGCTTTGAAGCTGCAATTATGTAATAGTATTTAATTAACAACTGAGCCAAAGTGTTAATTAAACAGTTAACATTAAACGCGCCACTGACAGATATATAAAGTTTCATTTCACCATTGTAGCGCCATTTAACAATATTATAATGTAGACTATATTTCAGCTTTGGCTTTGGAGAGAGACAGGAAGTTAGAAATCATACAAAAATATCACTTAAGATCACATTTATTTTACGATATTTTTTCGGTACATTTTTATTAATCGCACACCTTTTCTTGTATGGCAGAGTATACAGAGAGAACCTGAGTCCTAGTGTCGATACATTCCGTTCGCCACTTTTGGCCGCGCTTTGTCTTGCCACAGCCGCAATATTAAATGTAATTATTCTAACAAGAGAGAATCGAAACCATAACAAATCACTTTACCATGGCCTCTTATTATAAATATATTATACAATTATTGTACTAAAATGTTCTATTGGGCATGCGTCGGCATTTCGTACGTTTATCTTCCCGGAACTGTTCGATAGCGGTTATCAGAGACAGGGTCGAGAGTCGTTGGTATATACCTACACATTTTATACAATACCTCAAATTTTATTATGCCTATAATACTCAGACGAAACTAGTGGGAGCTGAAATTGAAACGGCAATTCCGTTTTTTAGTTTTAGCAAACACAGTCGTGGGCTTACAACACGTCATATATCTACCTACTAAATATACTGAAGAGTTATTTGCATTTTCTTCTACTTGTTTAACACCATAATGACACAGTTGACGCATCTAACGGAACACGATGACTACCAATTTAATTTAACTGCCAGGATAATTTAAAGTTAAAATTTCGACATGGAGGTCATCTGGCGCAGTGGGACTATGACATTGTAACCGATCATAGTTGAATTATTTTCACGTAAACACGAATTAGCGCGGTGTTGAGTTCCGCCACTGAACACGCAGTGTCTTGAGAATGGACTGTCATAACATTAGGTTCTCTCTGACTACCCTGCTATGCGAGAAAAAGTATTAAGCTGGTATTGAGATATATGTACTCCTCAGTCTGAAAAACAAACTGCGGCGTTGGTTTCTAATAAAATTAATGAAAAGATAACTTTTTACTACTATCTATTTACAACAAAGTGAAAGATTTACAAAACAAAAAACAATTTAATTAAATTATAATTAAAATAATAACATTGGGCTAAATCTTATTCTAGTCCAATATTAATTACTCCCTAATTTATTTGCACGACGCGTGAGCTATTACATGAGGATCTCGAATATTTACTTTGATGTTGGTTTCATAAAACAAGTGAACGTAGTCTAGGTGTAGTATAGAATAGGTCTAGATAGATAGAGTGTAGGCACAGCTAAGGGCGTTTGAACAAGACCACGCTAGCGTAACTCGTACTACGCACTCCACGTAAACAGGTAGGTACAGCTAGAAGCTTAAATATTAAATCAAATAATATAAGATAGGTCATTAATTTAAAAAAAACATGTAGTTTTGTCTAATTTTTAGAGATTTATAATTTTTTTTTTGGATGTCCATCAACACAATTGGTATCATTAATTTAATTATTTATTTTAAAGCTTCAATTATTCTTAAGTTTAAGCACTTACACTAATCTACAGTAAGTAATACATCATAACATGAGTCAAAGATGAACCTAAAATAAATGCACGACAGAAAGGAGATAATTTTAAAATAAATTCGCCTGTTAATTTATTCAATTAGCTGAAAGTGGGTGCGACAGATCTACAAATCACAACAATATTACCGTTTTCCGGACAGCTTTATGACAACTGACGTAACTACGAGACTATAGCTTTAAAACGAACATAGCCTATAATGGCTCGTAATTCAAACAGCAAAATGAAGCTGGGATAAGCCGTTAAATTAAAAGTGGATATCTACAGCTTGTTTTGGTTTTATTATAAGTAGGTATTAAGTTTAAGTCTAACATATGTACACTAAATATATCTATCAGTATAAAATACCTATATTTTTTTAAATATAATTTTAATTTTCAATATTTAACTATTATCTTTTTTAAATGTAGTCTTTAAAATGTCAAAAAAGAGAAAAAATATACTAAAAAAAAATCATATTTAAAAAATAAAAAAATCTACCCTCTTAACACTCCTAAAAGCCACAAACAGACATTTCTGTTAAATTAAACAATATAAAATCGTACAAAATTGCTAACGCTACTGTATTTTACTTTACTTTTTTACTAGAACTGTACAAGTGGTGACATTCGGATAACATGGAAAGAGCAACTCACGTAATGCGTCGTTATATAAATTTTACTATCTTGAATATAGAGTCCCACATTGTACGTAGATACTACGTACACGACGCATATGTTTTAATTTTACTAACGAACATTACTGAACATACTCGTGCCACATTTAAATATGTTATGCATTTTTAATACAATCTTCGTTGGGGCTTAAATGTTATAATTACTTCGTACACTGAAAAAGTCCATGTGATGGAGAATTATGATAAATCACACGGATATCCTTTTTGTAAGTTCCAACGTTACCTAAGAATTCTTTATACAACATATTATAAAGTATTACTAAATAATTTTTGTTAACCAAATTAGATAGTAATAAACGAAAAAAAATGTTTGAAGCCAATCTTGGCTTATATAATTATATTCTAATTGCATTACGATAGCGTCTAAGAATTTATACCAATAAAAATACCAATAATTATACCAATAAAAGACCACTAAAATGGCGGCGTTAGACTTCGCCAATAAACACGCAATATCTACAAAGAATGGAAGCTGGAGAACGGAATATTTTACTACTAGGTTCGCTCTGACTATACAATTATGTATCTAGTATAGGGAAAATATATAAAGCTATTTTTTTTTTAAATAAATATTCAAGTAGGTACGTTATACCTAAATGAGAATTATCCTTTTAGTTACATAAATACAAGAAAATCTAAATTAAAGTATAAACTTACTATCATCATCTAAGCCAATGTAAGCCGTTCCTTACATCAGATTATAATATTATCTAATAAATCATAATTCGTAAATATGAAGTAAAAGCACAAAAGCACCTACATACATAGTACTGGGGACCCGAGTGGTATTTATTTAGGATCCCTCCTGCCGTACACAGATGTAATTATCTGCCTAGATTTATACCAGAGGGAAAGTGAACGCTGAGTGGATGGTAAGCGAATTAAAACGTATACTTTGTTAATGTTATAAAATGGATACTAAAAATATAGTGTTGTTATATTTATATACGGCCATGCGCAGTGGGACAGCGTCTGACTGTAAACGTGATTCGTTGTGGGTTCAATTTCCACTCGGAGAAATGATAATAATGTAATTGTTTTCACCTCTCCATTCTGGTCAACAAGACAACACGCAATGTCTGAAATTCGGGCGGAAAGTGAAAAAAGGAGTACCTTAGGCACTAGGTTCTCTCTGGTTCCTACTATAGCATTAGTAAAAATTATTTTGTTGGAAAATTGGCTTACTTATTTAGTACCAAAAAAAGTGTAACAACTTGTGTTAAAAACCCAAAAAACCAAAAGTATAAAGCGAAGTTAATTTTAATAGATTATAGATTAGAACTTATATACAAACTAAATAAATTTGTAATTAACAGATTCTCTTTTTATTACATGTTCTAAATAACTTAAATGAACGCTATGGAAATCGTAAAAAAATGTCTTATATAATGACTAACGAAAGTTTTAGCAAGGCTTCAAGCATCGTTGATGATTATTTATTAACATTAACAAGGTACATACTTTTACTCTAATTACTGAAATAAATGGATCTTAGTTCACAGGACCTATATAACTAGTAATAAATTTTAAGATGTATATAAATTTTATTTTTGATATATTTTTAGTTAAGCATATTTATAATGCATTTTGTTAATAAGTACCTGATAGTAATATTTTAAAACGATACAAGTTCATCTTTTAACTTCCCCTTTTAATGCTTTTTACTCGTTATTTTTCCGCTCGATCTAAAAAACAATCTCTGCTTCAAAGCTTCAACATTTATTAATTTAATACAACTGAATACAGACAGGGATACCTAAGTAAATTTTATGTTTTTTTTTTCTACCTATCTTAATATCTTTTGATCTCTATTGTGTCTATTACATATTTAACCAAAATTTACGATAAATACGAATTTACGATAAATATATATATATATATATATATATATATATATATATATATATATATATTCATAGATATACTTATCACGCCACTTTATCTAGCCACACAGAGAGCGATAATCTTAGTTTAAAATAAAGTATGATACATAAAAAAACTCTGGTTGTAATTTTAGAATGAAACCTTTCTTTAAGTGTATTTTTGCATTACATTTTTCAAGTAAAATATGTTCTCTGAAATTTGTCAAATACCGAATTTGACCATGTCTATATGTAAGATAACAATAATGGAAGAATAACTTGTTACTTCATTATAATATGCAAATATATCTCTTTTAACAAAAATTAATAGGTTTTTAAACGAACATCTGTAAAAATATATACTACTGTGAATTCAAAAACTTGATTTTTTGTGTAATTATATTTTTCTAAAACAATTATATAATTATAAGCTAAGTCAAAAATGCCTAACGAGCTCACCTGCACAGAATTATTGACAAGTATGATAAAAGTAAAAAAAAAGTTCACGAAGTTAAGTTAAGTAAAAAAACAAAGGAAGTGTTATCACTAGGTACGTAAAATAACCGAGATTATGGATATCGATGAAGAGATAATTATTTAATTTATATTATGTTAAAAAAGGCACTGAACAGGCCTTTTACGTACTCTCCGTCTAAGCGAAAATGCAAGAAATTAAAAAAATATAGGTATATAAAAAAATAAAAGCAAAAACTTATAATACGTCAACTAATTAAGTAACCAATACTAAATATTTCAATATCTTTATTTACGCCTCAAATCTTTCTCATTGTTCACTTGTTGGATAAAAAAATTAAAATATACATATAAATCAATAGCTTTAGAGAACACACCTTTTCTTTATATATGTTCAAACTGAGTTATTTATTAAAACTCTGATTACTAAAAAGACAATATATTTTTTTTGTTTACATTTAAATAAACGTTTACGTTATATAAACACACAACTAAAAGTTATTTTTTTAAATCAATCTAAAAAATCATTCTTTAGTAATTGCTTCTGGAACATTCCATTGCTATCTTGGCGTCAGAAAGGCAAGTGTGATGATGCATAAGATTCCAAAAAACATATCTCACGCTTTATCTAACAATGTGTAATTAATCATAACAACTTTTTTATTTCTTGTTTCACCGTATCTGTTCTTATCTCAACAAATATTATTCTGGCAGATTTATCAATAATTTCAAACTACTAATTTTTAATTTAATATTATACATCCAGTGTTTTCTATTAATGATTTTATTTTACTTCTGTTTTGAATATTGTCATTTTTGTGGGCCATACAATTATATTAAAAAATATTTCAAATAAATATGAATAAATATTCATACACTAATTTATTTTAATAAAAACATCAAAATGTTACTTTTATAAACGTGGTTTATAGCGTAAGAATATTGGACCACGTCATTATTTACATTTTGTACATAGTTGAGATTTATATATAATACAGTGTAGGTTTAACTCAAAATATTCGATATTCAAATATAGTTTCACGTGCACTTTTATTTTGTACATTAATACAATATGAGTATTATTAGTCCTACAGAAAGCTATCACAGTTTGAAGAACAAAAAACAGGTTAACAACGCAACATCGCCTTAATTAATATAGAATCATTACAATATTTTTATAATTGTAGTAATATTTCCCACATGAACATTATCGATATTTTATGCCACGTTTAACTATAAAATTCTTATCTACATAAATAAATAAAATTAAAGTGTCTGTTTGTAATATTAAAATTACCGCTTTTTACTAAATGTATATGTATACACGGTACATATAACAAAATAATATTTTAGCAATTATTTTTTGTCTGTCTATCTGTTTGATGCGGTTAATCTCTGGAACGTCTGGACCGATTTTGACGGGACCTTCACTTGCTATTTGATAGATAGCTGATGTAATATGAAGTAACTTAAGCTACTTTTATTTTACAATTCTAAGCGGACTAAACCGCGAGCCGAGTTAGTATCAAATAATATAGCTATAGTACCTATCTGCTAACATTATTATTTTAAAGCACAACTTTAAATTATTTACATAATAAATGTACATCGTTTGTAGTATTGTAATATACATACAGTATACAGATCTCTTTATTCCTATTATTTATCACAAAAATAATTCAATAATGTGTGTATAATATTATTATAAAAACATCGACTACGCGTCGTTTCTAGCAACCGCTACCTGGGCGTTAGGTAGACGATTCCGAGAACGACCGCCACTAGATAACGATTGCAACTGAACACTTCTCATTTTACTACATTCTTATACCTAGGGGACTAGGAATGACAACAATTGTTGTGACGCTGTTGAAGTTTATATGAATTGTTTTAATTTATTTCATATAAATTTAATTATTCCTGGCATTACTAACTTTACTTACATATTCATTTTATGATTAATTTTAATATATATATTTTGTTATTTGTTACTCTTTCATACGAAAACTCTTAGGCTACAAACTAACGCTTAGGCTACATTTTGCAATGATTTTGTGTAATTTGTCCATAACGTAGCGATAAAAATCTAGTATAAACTTGAGAAATTAAAATATTACATAGTCTTGAGCAGTATTATATAGGTATGTAACAAAAGTGTAAATAAAATATAAATAAAACAAGCATTTCTTGACAATTTCTGCATATGAACTTATTAAGTTAATTAACTACTTACTGTTAAAATACTATTCTTTATAATAAATCAAATCAAATTAGTACTAGCAAATATAAATTAGGAAGATATTAAATTAAAAAAACCCTTTTACTTTACTCACATAGCTATGCGCGAACACAAATATCTTAAAACAATACATTAAAACAGAGTTTAAATTACAAGGAAGTAAAATATCAACTATTAGACGACGGTTATCTACCATGGAATTTGCAGGATTTGAAGACTGATGGAGATTAAACTCATAATAAACCATATAAGGTGGCTATAGCATATTGCAACATATAACATCCTCCACAGTAGCGCAGTTATTGCGTATGATAATTCAGCTTTAGTTAGCAGTTAGCTTTAGTTTAGTTAGCAGTTAAAGCTCAAGCTGATATAGCTAGGTGACTAGATAAGAGTATAGATGTATTGACGAGTTCACGTTAAGACATACGTTTTATATAAAGACAAGTTGTCGCCCGAAATGTGCGTGCGTGGACTTCAAGACCCTTTCCATACTATTTCCATTTGTTTCTACCGTAGTTTTGTAAAATTAGTAACCATTTCGAGAATTCCCTGCAGGTAGTAATCGCCTACGATACCTGAAATTTGACATGTATGTTACATGTCAAATCAGCTGTATATTTATTATGTTAGCATATATAAAATAACTCAACTATTATATATTACAATTTAAGGGGAGAACTAAACCAACCTAAGCTTCTTTAAGCTTATGTATACAAAAGCTTCGTTTTGCAAAGTACCTAAGTCCGATCAAAGTTATTCATAGAAAAAAACACTCCCTATTTCAAGCTTTACAACAAAACCAGCGCGTTTGAAGATAACAATCGTTCTATAGCAAAGTTCCTCGCTTCAAAACAACCGCTGTATAATATGTGACTACAAACTTTTTTTTGTTATCTATCAAAACAAAATGTAAATTTGAATACTAATAGAAAAAAATATAAAATTGTATTTAGTACTAATAGAAAGCTGATAATACGGTAGTATAGCTAAGAAATGTTGAACTACACGCGTTGTGGGTTCGATTCCCAATTGGGGGAAATATTTAATCCTGGTCTAGACAAAGAGCGGCCCTGAGTCATCCATCTCATCCAAAACACAATGTCGATAAATGGAGAACAGAGTGTCTTAGTGCAAGTATCTATATATAGTCTTAAACTGTAGATGTATATAAAAAAGAAACAGAAATAACAGCAAAGTAAAAAAAGCTCTTTCATACAAAGTTCCATAGCGAAGCTACTAGAAAAAGTTAGTTAAACTACCTGTCAAATGTATCACAAGAACTGAACTGAACATGCAATCACGGAATATAACGCCGGTGGACACGAATTGGTGGACAGTGTAAGTATGTAGTACGTATGTAAACGATTGACGTTTTATAATTTGAGAGCTATTTATTTGTTTTGTATTTTGTTCCCACATTACTCATTAGATAGCATTATAGTAGATAGTGGACTGAGATTTAATAACACGAAGATCGCAGGTTCAAATTAGGAAGCTTTTTTTATGTAAATAAAATTAAGGGGTGATTGAGAGAGGTATTTAAGTAAAGCTTATTCAACGAAAACGTTATTCACCTTACACTTCAAACAAATATACTTACAATAATACTTACTACAACGGAGCTTCCCGTTTACGGTTTTAATCTGAGATTTTCAATACATACGCAAGCCTACTTTGTTAAGTTGTAAGTACTGTGTTAAGTAACTTTAGAATAACTGAATTTACCATGTACAAAAACTATAAATTAAGGCAAATATATATTAGAATACCTTAAAACGAGCGACTTCACAGACTTATCAAATATGGGAACTTTGTTTTGTTACAGAATTGAAAGAATATTTCATGTCCTTTTAAGAAGAATCAATATAACACAAAAAGTAAGACACATGTACGTGTGTACCATCAACATTCCGAGGCGACATTAAAAATACGTTTCTCACATTTTATTATTTAATTAATAGTAATTTTCTTTAGATTCTTGCGCTTTAGGTTTTTGATTATGCCCTATAAGTGTCAACAAAACGTAGTTTTTTTTTTATTTTCAATATCAGCGCAGATAAGCTAAATGTGTTATAATTTGTTTCATTTTATAAAATATTTTATTAGAATAAGTATTCTAATATTTTTCATAAGTTTCAGTAAGTATATCTTTCAGAACATCATAAATATAGATGTTAAAGCAATTAGTGTATATAAACTACATGTTTTTCTTTGTTTTTCCTGCATGAACTATTTAGACTGTTCCATCTACTTCAAACATTGAACAAATATGAAAGTGTACATCAGTATTGTGAGTCTAAAAAACAAAATTAGAACGAACGAACGAATTAATTTCCTTAATTTTATTTTAGGATTTCCAAGAAGCTTATTTTTTATAAAAATATTTTATTTGATATAATTTAATTCTTTATATGAAGTAAAGGAACATTATAGAACAAAGTAAACAAAGACGCATATGATCGTCACATTTGAACCGCCCGTTATCGACGTAAATACTAAGCTATTAATAATACCTACCTAGAAAATTGTTAATAAAACGCTACATAAATTATGAAATTGTATGGAAAATACATTAAATATGCCTTATTTGGTATAAGGCGATATTTTATTGGCGTTTTTGTTTATTATCCTTGGTATTTAACAGAAATGTAAATCTTGAAGGAATATAATTTTATTCGCTTGTATAAACTTCACGAGTAAACTATTTCGTTTTTTCACCCGCCCGCGTTTTCACTATAACCACAAACTTTGCTTAAACTTTTACTTAAACGCTTTTTGCATGCACAAACGCACAGACAAAGAGAAAACTGTTTTTTCATATATACAGATATTCTTTCATGTACATACAGCGATTAGTTACATTTTTATTATATATGTAGATTACGCAACAATTAGCGCCTGTCGGTACGATATTTAGAATTTATCAAATAGGAGTAGCATAGTACTTTTTTTTAAAGTTTGCTAATTGGACATATTACCTTAGAAACTTTAGGTTAGTCAACTTTAGTTCGAATTTCACACCATAATATAACTTATAATTTAAGGAAACTAAAGAGAAACCATTTTATATATAAAAGAAACCTATACTTCGTCCTTATTAAATAACATTTCAACAAATGAATGTAAGGCAATAAAACAGTAATATACAGTTGTGTAGTAAACGCGCCGCGTGCAAGCACCCTAAACGCAATAATGAGCACACAAAGCAATAAATTGCAATAGCATTTGCCACTCCTGAGCTTATCCTCGAGGTATTATTTCACGTTAAAGTGTTTATCACGAGTTTCCAAGGTCTCACTTTAAAATCTAAATAATGGTTGAATAGGCAATATATGTTTGATGAAAAACACTAGGAGAATCTCAATGATAAAAAGTAAACAAATAAACAAAATTGGAGTGTATGTTTGTATTATTAAAATAACCGCTTTTTAGTAAATGCATATATATGTATACATACATATACACGGTGCGTATACCAAAATAATCTTTTTTACAACATTTCTCTGTCTTTCGGTTAATCGCTGGAACGTCTAAACCGATTTTGACGGGACTTTCACTAGCAGATAGCTTATGTAATAAGCTAATAAGCTATTCTGATTTGAAGTTTTAAATTGCAAAGTATTAAAATAAACCATCTATTTTTATAATAGGTATAACATACGTTTACCATATAAAATACACTGTCCTATAAGTAGTATAAATAGCCCACCCACATAAAAACTCACATCTAATTATAATAAACCTAATTTTAATTAAAGTAAACAAATTAAAAATGTTTATAGAAACAACGTTGTTGAATAATAAACGAACAAACTTTTAATCAAGTCACGTTCCTTAAAGAGGAGATACTGCAAAAAATTGGATCCAACTCCCCAGTTGTCTACTCTCTGATTCATAAATAATTTATGAAAGTCGATGGTAGCTTACTATAGCATGCATACCGTTGGGTGAGCTCGGAAGATAACTTAGTAACGGTCCTATTTGTAAAACACCTAAGCGTTAGATAAAAAGGATATAGTGTTTACGAAACTCCGTTCACCATTTTCAGCCTATTTTAGAGATATTTCATATTGAGTTACCGAATACAAAGATGATGACAGTATATAGGCCATCGTATCTGTACGATGGTTTCTGGACCATCATGGCGCAGTGTGACAGCGTCTGACTGTAAACGCCATGGTTGCTGGTTCGATTGTATAGAAATGACCTAGTGAACGAACATTCCGTTCTCCAGTTTTTAATAATTTCAGAGACTTTCCGTGAAAAGGAAGTTTATAATACTAGAAAATAGAATAAAAGATAAATGAACGATATCGTTATGTGAGCTCGTGGGGTAAATTAGTAACAAAAGGTTTAGTAGTTTGTGAAATACCTAAGTGTGTAATAAAAAGTGCGTCACGAGCAATAAAGTGCATTTGAATCACCAATCCACCTGTCGGTGTCGGTCACTTTGTTATGAGAACTTTTATAAAATGTAATAACTGCTTCTTGCCCATCGTTCTTAGAAATCCGATAATGACTCAAGTTTTGAAGACCTTCGCGATAATGTGATGTTGGATGAAACTTGTGATGATATTATGTTACTTTCTATATAATAAAACCTACTAACTTTTTCTCACACAGCAGGGTTACTCACAGAGAACCTAACGTCAAGGATAGTCCGTCCTTTACTTTCTACCCGAAATGGAGACATTGCAAGTTAAGTGGTAAAACTCTAAGTTGCACTTTGTCTTGGCCAAAACGGGGAAATGAGGAGATTTAGAAGTGTAACTTATTTTTATAGATAAGTTTAACTTTTATTCAAACAAACGATGCTGATGATAATAAATGTATTTTCTCTGCCTATATATCATTCGCTATTTTTAAAAGTACGGGTATAACTTTGTAAGCCCTATAACGTATTTCATGCTAACGATCCAAAGTTGTCAAAACATTGCATTATTATTGCACTGTGAATAAAACCAGTACATTATACGCTTAAATCATGCAACATAGTACCAAATTGCCTAAAGTAGTTGAACAGAGCTTGAGTCACTCTTGTATATTGAGGAAACGTGTCGTTTCTAATTGCCTTGACTCAACCTCTAGGTAGGTATTAATCTTAAATAAATAACACAGATTTTTTACATAACCTCCTTATCATGCGGAATATGCAAAGAAATTACCACAAGTCATATTATTTCTTTCGTTAAATGGCGGAACCCAATTTTTCTCAATCAAGTACCTATATGATAAGGGAAGGCAGTGAGAACGCCACTTGCTACGGTCCCTGCATATTTCTTTCGCATCCTGTCATCATCCTCATGTTTTTACGTATCCTTCTCTCTGACTACCACGTTAGGGATAAAGCGTGAAGTTAAAGATATTTTAAATAAAAAATACATATTTTTTCAATTTCCTTAGTGTGGGAATAACACTTTAAAAAATGTTAACAAAATAAATATTTTAATTGTTAAAATGTTGGTTTCTAACATTAAATCGTTACCTATCGCCAGCGTATCGCACTTTTCTCTTTTAGCTTGTATTTTGATGATTCTAAATAAGGCACCATATAAGAAAACCATCTGTAAAAAATTTGAGCTCATCGTGACGCAGTGTGACAGCGTCTGGCTGTAAATGCGATTGGTTGTGGGTTCGATTCCATTCGGAGGAACGATTATATTTAAATTTTTATTTCTCTGCTCTGGTGTACATAATACAAAGCGCGGCGTTGAGTTCCGCCACTTAACACGCAATGTTTCCATGTCTTGGCACAATTTTTTCTCTGACTACCCTCCTAGATGTGCAAATAAGAAAACATGTCTATCGTACCGATACGTACGTACTCCATAAATAAAACCCATAAAATATAGTCCTTACAGAAACATTTTTAACATTGCCCTCTATCGTTATTCTGATCTCAATGAAAGTTAGACATTTGAATAGCTTGTTACATCTTCTTTACGTCAGGACTGGAAATGTTGTATGTAATACAAAAATAAATAAAGTTTATTCGCAAGAAACAATACTTATAGTAATTGATGTAAAAATATAAACCTATTAGCTTTACTTATCTGCGTTTAATAAAATGCGCAAAAAGAAAAGTATACACACTTAGTTCTCCACTTTTCGCCTGAATCGAGATATTGGGTTTGCGGTGCAACTCAACACATTCGTTTTTTTACTAGAAAATGTAAAATATTTTTAAATACAATCATTTCTCCGGTTGGGAATCAAACCCATAGCGTATTCAATCAAGTACTATCCTACAGTGCCATAATGGCGTATTGTATTTTTGGAATTAAAATGAATTACGAGCGGACACATGATAAAATAAACGTACGAAGTTTCATATTATCATAGGCGTCTGAGACTATGAAGCAATGCAATATAATCTCTTAAATTAAAGTTTTTTAACAGACCGACAAAAAAAATTTCTGAGTCTGTTAAATACTGTTTTTTACTTTTACCATTTTTTATTTTCATCATCATTCCCCCGAGCGGCAAATGAACCCAGAATCATTGAGCTTACGATGTAACCGTAACTAAATTTTATGATTACGTCCCGTTCTACGGTAAATGCAGCGTTGATTTCCGCAACTTAACACAGAGAAGAGTGTTTTAACTAGATTTTCTCTATCAACCCTGCTATAAGCTAGACGGGAACGAAAAAAGCTACAAATATTCAACAAAACATCTTTGTAACATCGTTATCATTTCGCAGAAAACGATTACCTACGGTCGGTTAGGAAATTGCTTCTGTGGAAAAATAACGAGGAAACAACATTTTTTATTTACATTCTACGCATTTTCTGAGTCAGTCAGTTATATTATGAGTTTGAGTCATAGATTCAAAGGTGAAGCAAATACGTTCCGTGAAACTAAATTTTACCACAAAGTTTTACTAAAATCCAATTTTATGTTATTTCCATATATTTTAAAATAATAAAAAAGGCAGCATATTCCGCAAAATATTCTACCAATTAATAGAGAGAGGATTAATTTTTCATCAAAAAGCACGCAGCTTATATTTTAATGGCTACTACGAGTACACTACATGTTGAATTATACGCGTGAAGTTTTTAGTGAAGCTCATATTGGATTTTTGTAAGTTAACTTTATATGTATGAGAATATCGTAATCGAATTCTTATAGCACTATTATTACTTTTTTCATACTACTTGCGTAGTTTTCGTAATAAAGTGTCGAAAGACAAACGTACCTAACTAAAAGTCATTTTAAATAATTATCTATAATCGTATAATTACGAAATAACATTACACTTACGCCTATTATGTACTATTTGTAAATTGTAAGTAAAAAGTATATAATACTTTTTAAACGAGAAAGACAGTATCTTATTCTACCCTAAGCAATAGTTATATGAATGTTAGTAAGTAAATTATATATTGTATAGTATGAAATTCGTTAAGTTAAATTAGGTGCGTATGGTTAAGTGAGAATTTATCAAAAATGGACTAAAGTCCATTTTTCTCAAAGACTTCAAAGACTGAAATTTACTAACAAAAGTTCACGTAAAGTAAGATCAATTTATTAAGCTAATAAATACTAAGAAAGAAAAGTGGAACACCGTCTGACTGTAAATTCGATTGGTTGTGGGTTCGACTCGCACTCGGGGAATGTATTTAAAATATTTTCCGCCACTAAACACGCAATGTCTCGATTTCAGGCTGAAATTGGAAATCAGAGTGTCTTGGCACTAGGTTCTGTCTACCCTGACTGACTGACTGACTGACAACCCTACTAAGCCGGTAAAAGCGTGAAGCTGCCAAAAAAATGTAATTAAATGAACTTGTTTCCAGGCACATAATAGATTATGTAAAAAAGCTTAAACAAAGAGACTAACACAGCTTTGCTTATCATAACACTTAGCAAAATTAGTTTCCAACTTTCTGTATCCATTCATTCAGGTACCAACTGTTATTTACAGTAACAGTTGTGTTATATGGAGGCAACAACTGACCCCCTTTATGTTTATGTAAGTTTAGATCCAATTTCAAGTAAATCTACTAATTTATTGTACTTACAAATTAATCATTTTAAATAAAACAATAGATGTATTTTGGTGTATCTGGTATAAGTTATATTTTAACTTTCTCATAGCGTGTTAAGTCTCGGACGAATATAGATAAAGTTTGACACTTTGTACGCTTGATAATAAACTAAGTCGTCTGCTTGATGACTTAGCTTAGAGATAAGGAGATTTTGTCAAAAATATGAATATTGCTTTAGTATTTAACGAAAAGGAATTTACATATGTAACAACAATATCAATGGTGGTATTACAAAACCATTCTTTCGATATATAACTATATTAATTAAAATTATATATAACTTTTTTGTTAAAGTATGTCTTAAATAATGTAATGTTAACTAAAATTTCATAAAAATAAATTTATATTTTATGCAAAATGAATAAAACATAAAAAAACGTAGTCTTACCAAAAAACTGAATTAAATATTGTTCCCGATATTTACCTGTAAAAAGAAAAGCCATTATAATCTCAATAAACAATCAAAGTGAATGTTTTTGCGGTTTCACGCCACATTCATTAACCTTCTAAAGAAAACAAAACCAATTGTACCTGTAGCTTAGTATTTTATACACCTTACTTAGATCGAGTAGGTTTGTATATATAGTAAATTGTGATTATTTTTTTATCTAATTATGATTTTGAATATGATCAAGTAGATTTTGAACCCATAACCAGTGCAAACATGCTCAGCAGAAATATATTATTAATAATCGAAAGATTAAAACAAAAAAAAAGTATTAGTTAACATAAATAAATGGATTATAGGCATCCTCTTTCATGCAATATATATCTATAAACACAGAGGTTACAGTACATCCTATACACAAACTCAATAAAGAATTTTTAACTTAAAATCTTTTTCATTTCCTCTATTCCGGAAGGTTGGCATTACGAGAGTAAATCTACAAAATCTTTACGCTAAGACAATGGCGAGATATTGGAATTCGATCATTAAGGGGAGAAAAAAGTGAAATCTCAGGATAAAGCGGAGTATAGTTGTAGAGCTCTGTATAGCTATAGCTCCCCCTCCGCTGGGAGCATTTGACCGATGAGTAATGTTACGATGTCCCGCCGTCGACTGTGTGGTACAATTTATAAGTGGTAATTTGTTTTTACAAGGCACAAATTTAATTATAGATTAAACGTCAAAAAAGGAAAGGCGAGAATCAAAATGTGTTAGAATGACAAATATAGGTATGTGTTAAATGTAAGCACACGGACACTCATAATCTTTTTAAAGCTGAAAATAGTAGGTTTTTTTTTGTTTTTTAGTGTTTTATAAGACAAAGTAGATTGGGATAAAGGTTTAGTTGTCCTATTGATAATGGCATGCAATATTTCTAATTGGACAAAAACAGTGATAATGAGAATAACATGTTACCAGAGTTGCATTGCTTATCCTCTAGAATAGCGAAAAATTTATAAATATACAGAAATAACTGCCATACATATTTATATTTCATTGTGCCGTTCGAATATGTATTGGATTGAGTGAATCAGAATCATTATGCTTATGCAGGATTGAAAACCTATAAGACAATAAACAGATTAGTATGTTGATATAAATGTTATTCACATACTTATGAAAATGTTTTTTTAAAGAACAATATAAAAAAAACAACAAAAATCAACATTTTACACGGAATCCGTATATTAGACATTCCAGTATTGTACACCGCGACAAAGTTAATCACATTACTTTATATTTGCAACTTTATTCAAAAGCTTTTACAATCAACTACTAAATTAAAATGAAACAAAATGCTTCTTTAAAAAAAATAGAATAATTATTGTTATTCCCATAACTTAAACCAAGCAGTCAGTAGTGAGAAAACTGTAGAAACGATTGCGGCGCTTAAGACGGTGCGTGAAATAAAGTGGGCCATGCGTCATGTCCAAGTTACTTACTACTTAACTTTTAGGTAGTCTACAGATAGCTACACGGTGATAACTTTAAACGAGTTTTAAAAATGGTTTGTATTTATGTTTTTTATTATTAACACTGAATGTATGAAAGTATATATCTATTATTGGTTATTTGGGACGTGTAAGTTAGACCACGGTAGTTGTGTATTCAAATTTTAATAGCAATGTGTATATAATTTTATTACGAGTCTGTATAGAGAGCGCCGCTTGGGTTATAAATAATATAGTATATTATAGTTATAATAAGGTTATTTATATAAACTGTTAGAGAATTCACGCTTTTTCCCGCATAGCCGGGTAATCCGATAAAACCTACTGTCAAGACACTCCGCTCTCCACTTTTTGCCCGAAATCGGCAGATAGCGTGTTGAGTGGCGGAACTCCACGCCGCACTTTGTCCTATGTACCTTAGCGAAGAAATAAAACATTTTAAATATAATCATTCTTCCTAATAAATTGAACCCACAACTAAGCGCGTTTACAGTGACACTATCCCACTGCGCCACGATGGCCTCAACACATGGGCACCCATCAAAACTGTACTTATTATAATACTAATACTTTTATTATAACATTCAATGATGAAAAATAATGTATTAGGTACAAAGTTTTTATAAATAAAAATATATAATTACGTGTAACAGTTTTGGACGTGGCTGCATTTATATTTGGGCTTCAAGACATGCCAAAGGTTTAATTACGCTTTGACAACCTGCCAGAGTTAAAAATAGATTTTAAATTTTCGTTGTTCTATATGTTTATTTACGCTACAACTGCATATACCAAGGTAAACTGAGAATCTACTATTAAGACGCTCTGCTCTTTAGAGTAACGAGTTCAAATCCAAACATAGCTCTAATATTTGAACAATTTTTTTAAATATTCATTTTAAAATTCAAATACAATTCGCTGTTCTACAAATCGGTTATCTAGAAACGCAGTGATGCGATACATTTAAGGAGCTGATGTCGTTTATTTTCTTTATATCTCAACAGTATTTCTTTCTATACGCCAACGGCGCCGCGTGTAAAAAGAATTGCTAAACACGATTTACACCATAATTAATTGGTTTAGAAGTACACACGTAGAGAATTGTAAATTGTAGTTCTGGGTTCAAATAAGTATAGTTAATTATGATAATAAAACTTTAACCTGAAAAATCGTAAGGCCCTATTTCTATGATAAATTAGTTTTTGATTAGTAATTATACACCTAAAGGGTTATTTTAAGTAAACAAACAATTTATAAATATTTAGCATGGAGTTAATTTAAGACTCATCTGATTAGAGATGATTATTATTGCGTGAAACGGTTAATCGATAGAATATTTTAATTTAAAGTATGAGCGCTTCCGTAGTCTGTTTGCGTGTGAAGTTTGTGTTTTTGCCACTTTAAACACAACATGTATATTCTAGCTAGGGGAAATCTTAGTATTCTGTCTGCTTCCCGGCATAAAACGTGGCAAATGTTTGTTATTTATCTTTTTTTATTGCTTCACTCATTTCCCGCATGTAGCAGGGCAGATAGACTAGACTAGTGACAAGACACTTCAAGAGAGGTGGAAGTCAAAGCCGCTAAACAATGAAAATGTATCAAATATTCACCAATATCGAGTGGAAATCGAAACTATTGCGTTTACACGCAGATTTTATAGCATTACGTCACGAGTATACTCTATACTTATTAATTTACTTATTACTCTACACCTACAGTGATCTCTCTCTATTTAGAACTGACCTGTAGCTACAATCCATAAAGAACTATAATCGCAGTTGCGTATTATTTAATTTTATTATTCAATAGGAGTTGTAGTGTTATTAGTGGCATAATTTCTAATTAGCATACTTTTCCTCTGATTACTAGATAATCGGCTAGCAAGCTATGATTAAACTAAGCACAATGTTTTTGTTTTAATTACTAATACCTAGTTACTTTTTACGGTATCACCTTAGATTAACTAGAGGCCATGGTGGCGCAGTAGGATTGCGTCTGACTGTAAAGGCGATTGGTTATGATGATGTTGATGAGAATAATTATATTTAAATTATTTTGATTTCTCCGCTCTGGTAAAGCAAAAAGCCACATTGAGTTCCGCTAAACAAACTATTTTTTCAATACAATTTTACATATAATTGATACAGAAATTCAAACCATTATGTAACGACTAAAAATGTCATATCTATTCTATACATATAATAAAAATGTAACTGATCGCTGTCTGTCCCTGGAAGATATATGAAAAAACATATCTATCAATGTAAGAAGAAGAGAACCCGAAACAATGATTTGTATTGTATTTTCGTTTTGTGCGTTGTCCACGCTAATCTCAGAAACGGCTTCCGATTTAAATGCAGTTTTGGCAAGTTATTTTAATAAACTTCCCATAACAACGTTATGTTACAACAATTTAAATTATAAATTTAGGCAATCATTATTATTTGATATTTATTATATAAACCTATTTATATATTGTGTACAGTGTTTTGTAACGTACTGAAATGACTTTTTTAGAAAAATTGTTAAGGTCTTTACAACTTTAGAAGTAATAAACTATTTTATTTTAAAAAAGAACTAACTTTTTATAACTTAAATTACGACGGACATTAAGTTGGCTGGAATCCCTTGATCATAATACGTTTTTATACTTTAATTGTGGTTATAACAAGAAATAACAAGGAAAATGTAGAGTGATGTAATTAAGTTATACTTGTATCTATATATTAAACCGTGAAGGAAAAACTTTCAGCTTGCTTTTACCTAAATTACGTTAAGAGAAGAAAATAAAACTTGGCATAGGTGTAGTTTAATACGGAGAAGAAGTGCAGAATGCCTATACATATTCTTTAAAATATTAAAGTAATGCATTATAATTACATAAAGTCAATAAAAATAATTTTACACACTACTAAAACCTACCACGTATTTGGCATACACTTTTGTATAAAGCGACATAACGAGTCAACGAGTGATTTTTAACATTTTAAAGTGTTATTCACACACTTAGGTAATAGAAAAACATTTGTAGAAAACGTATAAAAATTTTAGCGCGGCGGGATTCAAACACGCGCCGAGATTGGAAACCGTCCAAGCGCTCCGACCGCCAAGCTATGGGTTCTACGTCGAAATTTTTATACGCTTCATTACAACTTGTTTTTGTTGTTAGCATACGTTTTTTTTAATATGATTTTCAATTTACTAAGTGTCTGAATAACACTTTAAAAAGTTAAAAATATTTTATAAATAGCATATAGTGCCACGAGGCGCATGTTCGAATCCCTCTGCGTTCAATTTTTTATACATTTTCTAAAAATGTTTTTGAATCTACGAGTTCATCATAAAACAAAAATTTGGGTTGATTTTAAAAATAAAGAAATTCGTTTTTGTATTACGATATAAACTTAACTTACATTAAGATCTAAAATATATATGTTATTAATTAAAGATATATATTTAAAAGATATCTATTAAAGATATATTTCGACTTACAAAATAATATAACATAAACAAACAATAACATTGAACATATTAAACGTAAGCTAACTTGAACTTTTATTCGATGGCGTATTATCCAAATGCCGCGAGTTTGAGGGTCACAACTACTAATGTTTTTGATATTAAAGTGTCAGGGACTAGCGAAAGGCAAGGAATTAATGAAGTAAGTGGCGTTTACAAATTATCTATTAACGAAAATTATTTTAAAACACAGTTTGCTAGTATAGGATCGTAGGCAGAGAGATACTAGTATCTAGACACACCGTTCTTCCGCAAATTCTTCCGCAATCCGCTCGAATTCGTATGTTGGTAATGTTGGATGGCGAAACTAAACGCCGCATCTTGTCTTACCAGAGCGGGGAAATTAAAATTATTAAAAAAATAACGATGTTTCCGATTCGGAATCGAACCTACAACCATCATGATTTCAACAAGGCGCTGCACCACCACTTCTTTGATAGAAACATTTAAAAGACCGCTTATTATCATTTAAATGTAATATTACTTTAATATCTATGTGAGTTTTTATTATATTTTGATGTAGTTATTAAATGCAATGTTTTGCTTAAAGGTTTGGTCTAAGATTTCAATCATCATCGTTTATCAACAAGTCAAAACATTAAGTCAGTTATCTAATTGATTATCCTTATAACGTAAGACATTAGTGTCCACTATAAATTGTCGATAATAGATAGATTACTAAATAAACATAAATTAACCTTTTAAAATACGAAATTTTAAAAGGCCACCTTTTCTTTTTACCACTTTTTTATGAAGAAGGCGATTAAAACGCTATTATTATGTTCGAATTATCATAACGAAGTGACAGAAAAGTAAGAAAAAAATATACATCTGCTACATTAAATGATTGTTAACGCGTAAATCCAACGCACAGTACCTATACCTATGTGATAAATAAGTGGCGTATCACACTGTCACGGCAGCTGTAGCTGTACAAATGAATGCAGGTGACCAAAATGGTTGTATAGGCATCGCAATAACTTCAACTCGTACGATAATCATAAAATTTTATATATAGTATAAATTTGTATGGATATTAAGTACTTATTAAAAAATGGATAAGTTAGCATTAGATATATGACCTGGATACGAGTGCTTAAAAGTAGCTAAACGAAAATCAATTAAAATTAATTAAGGCCATTGTGGCACAGTGCGACAGTGTTTTAGTGAAAATGCAATGTATTTGTCCGATCCCCCTCTTCGGGTAATGATTGCATTTTAATTATTTTCATTTCCCGCTTTGGTGGGAAATAGCGTGGATTTGGATGTCGTTAACGAACAATGTCTCAAATAAGGGCGGAAATTGTGGGTTCAATTTTAATATATCTATAATATAAGAAACTGCTCATTAAAATTGAACCCATACGATAGATTTTTTGCGTAATATCTTAGTATATACTTTTAATTTTATAGTAATTATTACTGACTAAGGTAAAACCTTTACACCACTGTACCTAAATTATGCATTAAAAACAATACCTATATTAGGAACAGAACAACAAACATAGAACAAACTCATTAGCGTAAATTTCATCCAGTTCACCTATAGAAAATAGAAGGCGGTGCTTGTATGGGAATCTTTATCATTCTCTGCATAATACATCCTTTCATAGTTCCAAAGTGAAAATGGCGGTCCCTTTTCGGAATTAGCGTTCTTTACTCCTGCCTAGACTACGTTAGTGCCTTTATAAACGTATATGTCTAGCACTTGAATGCCGACTGGAAGTTCTACGCAATCAGGTTCTTGCTATAGCACGAATAAAAACATTAGGAATGATATAATTGTTCCAATCTAAGCTTTGGCCGAGTGTACTCAGTTTAATTCGCATATACGTATGGTTTATTCAAGTAAGTTTGTTTTTATTAAACCTGCAAAGTTACTTCTATAAATATCATGAATGAAACGTAAGTTAAATTACTAACAGACAAAAATAAACTTTTAGTGTATGTTTAAGCTGAATGTTGCAATTTCCAGGAAAATTATTTTTCTTTGTTAATTTTGTGCCTATAAGACATATTGTAGGTTAGAAGTAAATTCAAAGCCAGTAAGAGAAAACGCTCTTTTAACTAATTTTCAGTAAAAAAGTAGATACTTAATTAAAACCGTAAGCACAAGTGACGAAGTAACAATAGCAAAGAATATTTAAAGTTAGCACTATTTCCAGGACTAGATAACCTGACTTTAACAGCTAATTCCTTTTTTCAGCTTCTCGCTTTTTTCCAGATAGCAGGGTAGTCAAAGAGAACCTAGTGTTCACCACTTTTCGCCTGAAATCGAGACATAGCGCGTTGAGTGGTGGACGCCGCCCCTTGTCTTATCAAGTTAAAATATTTTTATTAAATATAATAATTCCTCCGAGAGGAAACCGAACCTACAATCAATCAACCAATCGCCATACCAGTGCCGCGATTGCTTGCACCATGTGTCCTTAGTGAGCCAAATAAACTTTATAAAAAAGAAGCAAAATTTAACAATATAAATTAAAAGTTATCCATCAATGTATTAACGTCTAATGGTTAAACAACGATATTTTATTTGACCTCTAGTCAAAAATCTAAAAGACTATTTAAGTTTGACTGTTTCAATATTATAATGCAATAATAATTATATATGTGGTACATTCTTTTAAAGTGTATAGAATTCGTATATACGCCAGTATTTTTGTATATTTATTTAAAACTATAAAAAAATCGTAACTCATAACAATGTAAACTTCTGAGTCTTTGTAAAGCCAGTTCTTATAAATTTAATACACCCATACAATTGTTGTAAGTTTATCAAATATTTTATTTTCGTCTAAGTGAAACTATTTTGAAGGTTATAGTGACTAGAATTATATGTTTTAATGAATTATTAAAGGTTAAGCTAAGTCACGATTTCATGACCCCCCGCTGAGACACCTGCGCCATGTACCACCTGTATCGACACGATGTACTGCGGTAAACTAAATACTTGTCGTAATGTCGTACACACTAGACGTATATTACATACCTATTTATCTTCGTCAATACGAAAAATATTGTGATATTTTAATTTAGTAAGTAACTGTTATATGATTAAACACTTAATTCAAATATTGGTCCAAGTTTTAAAGTTTTCATAGTTGAGATGGTCGAAATCAAAGTTTTAATTCTTTTTTCCTGTATTTTAATACCATTATTTTTACCCTGTAGTTATTGTAAGCTGACCGAAGCTAATCATATACTGTTTCTTTGTATAACATAACATCAATAGAGTAGATCTATAAAATATTTACGTTAAGTTGCGCTATTCTACATGCAATGTCTCGAATACGGACGGAAAGTGGAGTGAAGCACTTTGCTCCGAGTGGGAATCGAACCCAGTCAGACGCTGTCCCACTGCGCCACGATGGCCGTATAAGTCTAGAATTATAATTGAACATCAATATGTTTTCAAATAGAATGTCCCATTTCTATACAGTAAGTGATTTAAAATATTTTCTATATTCAAAATTTGCGACAAATAGCTTAAAACAACAAAAAATACTTTGGACAATACATAAATAAATTAAACTACTCAGCTACAGTGAACTCCGTCATTAAAAGTAACGAGGCAAAAGGTTAACTTTTTCTTACGTTTTTAAGAAAATCTTTACTTATTTAGTATTATTGAATGCCAGATCCTAATTTACGGAATATATTTTGGTTTCAGACGGTAAACTTATTTTATGTTATGGAATTATCCTAATATAGCTTTAAAAAAAATATTGGCAAAAAGAAGTTCCTTTATTATCTTTTGCATTTTCCGTGGAATTCGATCCCACAACCATCGCGACTGAATACAGACTTCTCAACTATGCAGCAATATATACCTACGTGATAAAAGATTATTATTATGTATTACGTAAAGACGTAATACAATAAGGTTTCCAATATCTAGTCATAAGTTTAATTACACAGAACTTAGGGCGGCGAAATCAAAGGCCTCGCTTGATAAAACATCGTAATTCAATATTGCCCACGTACGTGCCTAACGTAGTGCTGACCGGTAAAATATAGGTATCGTCGATACGTTCGTTCGTTTAGACTTTGGGAGAGTATGTATTATTTCTTTCAGAAAATATTATATACACGACTGTAATTTTGTTCTGAATAATATATCTAAATAATAAAGATGTAGCGCTAAAATCTGCCTTTTTTAATTAATCTAATTCTCGAGATTCTATGGCATATGCCACTTTAAAAAAAATAAAAAACGAATATAAATTTGAAAGTTCGTCCGTCCTGCCAAATCCAAGAAACTCTTGGACGGTTTCCAAGAGTCGCGGAACTGAAACCCGCTACTTTAATTTTTATACTTATATTTTTTATTTGTATTTTTTTAACCAAGTTTACGAATAACTCTTAGCTCTATACTTAATTTATGTGACACTATACTTAATTTGCTGTTCTATATATCTTTTTTTTCATTTTTAAAAAGGTAAGCCAATGGTTAAGGTAGTAAAGGACAAAGTTCTACAATAATATTGATTTGAGAGATTGAGTTGTATATTTACTAAACTAAAATTGAATATTTGAATATTTTGACTAAAATTGAATATTTTTAGTCTTAATTTATATCTCATATGAAATAATTTTCTTAAGTTAAGAAATTAATCTGAACATATGTGAAAGTTTCAAATTAGGTACTTCATGAGCTAAATAAGAACAATTAGAAATAAAAGCAAAAGTTCGATAAAAATAACTAAGAGTAAAAAGTATTAGACTACTGGAAAAGGTTGTACTAATTAAGATCGTGAAATGTATTCAATGAGAGATATCATCCCTAAAAGATACCCTTCCCTCGCAGCATCCCAGCCAGTACTGACGCACGAAGGTCGCAGGTGTTGGTACCGGGTTCAAGCCGCATGCGCACTGATATCCGCAGGACATCAATATCATTGCGTACCGCCCACCCTTTGTTAGCCAAAAGTAGCCTTTAAGACGTTATAGCTAAGATTTATAGAGAAAATCTAAATATTTCTTGGCAAATCATTTAAGCTTGTAGCATTTTCGTTGATGCGGTATGCAAAATTTAGATATCGGACCGTACCGTGCCGTTCGGTACATTCGTAACACTACGTAAAATGATTGGAATAACCAATTATGAATATAGTTCTTAAACGAATACGACGCTACATACGTACGATAAACATGTATTGTGTAGGCTATAATTAAAAGTTACAAGTTGATTGTTTAATAGTTAGTTAAAGCAAAAAGCTTCGTATATTTAATTTCTAAGAGTAATAAATTGGATAATCTAGCCAAGTTTTACCTATAGTAAATAATAATATATTTACCTATAGTAAATAATAATGCTGCTTCTTATGTATTAACACTTCAAATTTGTTAATTTATGCAAAAAACTTATACGTACTATAAGTAAAAAAAATAGTTACATATGTTTCACAATAAACAACTAGCGAACGTATTATATTTCATTTTCATGTCTCAACAATATTTGAGTAAACAAACGAATGTTTTCTATATATAAAATTAAACATCCTGTTATGGCTGGAAATAACATGCAAATTTGAAATGCCTATTTATCTATTTATTAAAGTAAAGTAAACATGTAAGTAATTTTATCAAAGTTTGTTAAATACCTATATATTTTTTTTTACTATAATTTAAACATTTTACATTTTTACTCTTTATTTGTACGTACTAATAAACGTACAACGTACTAATAAAACTATTTAAAATATTGTTTCTTATGACTTGATAATGGACATACTTAATATGATTTAACTGAAATGAATATAATTTTACGCATATCTTCTGTATCTTAGTCCATTCACTTCATTTTATACAAGACGTGACGTCTAATAAGAGCAGGTTAAAATCTTGCGTCGTTCAACATACACGTCTAAAAAAGACGACAAATAATAGTTACTTATAAAATAATGCTACCAAAAGATGCTACAAAAAATGCGATTGTGATATTAAGTAAATTAGAAACACTGTTTTCTTATATAACAGCGACACACAGAATGATGCTAAAAGAGTGGATGAAACAGGAACGCTAAAAGCCTTAAAACATTTACAAACTTTATATTTAAGGTCGGAATGTGAAATCTGCTGTAGCGAAATTTAACTTTCTTTGTGTAGGGAATTCTTGAATTGCACCGAGACTCCACTGCTGTAGTGCATGTAAAAACGTAAAGTGTTCGGAAATGGATATCAACCTAGGACCACGCCTGACGCCTCTTTCACAATGAGCATGGTAGGTATATTAAGTACAAATAGTTTAGATAGTTACATTTTAGAAAGATTATATATTTACTCTATACATATAATAAAAATGTAACTGTCGCTGTCTGTATCGCCGCATGAAAAACATATGAAAGAACTTTGGGTTCTAATGGATACAAATGAGTGAGAACAATGATTTTAATTTTTTTTTTTGTTTGTCTGTTTATATGTGCGTTTGTGAACGCTTATCTTAGAAATGGCTTAAACGATTTAAATGCCGATTTCACTATTGTATTTTGATAAAATTCCCTTAACATTAAGTATTTTATTTCAATCGCTCCATAAATAACAAGAGTTACAACAATTTAAAATATAAATTTAAGCAAAGTTAGTTATTTAAATGAGAGAGCGGGCGGGCGATGTAGATTACTCGTGTAGCTTACACAGGCGACGCCGCGAGAGGGTCGCTAGTAGTGACTATTTTTGTTGAAGGTCATCGTGGCGCAAACTGGCGTGACTGCAAACGCGATTAGTTGTGGGTTCGATCCTCACTCGAAGGAATGATCATATTTAAACTGTTTTCATTTGATCGCCCCCTGCAAGAACACAACGCGACAGTGAGGGCCGCCACTCACCACGCAATGTTTGGAATTTGCGCAGAAAGTGGAGAACGAAGTGTCTTGACACTAAATTTTTGCTACTTTTTTAATTATTATGATATTATAAGTATGAAAGACACAGAAATCGATTATTTTACGCCTTTATTATTCAAAAATAGGTTTTTGTCAAATTTACAATTATAATATGTAGTATTTCGTAAAAATACATTAAATAAAGTCAAGCAATTCGGTTTTAAAGATGATAGTAGAGTTGGGCTGAGTATACGAGGTGTGAATAAAAAAAACCGTTATTTTAGTTTTTTTCAAAAAGTATTTATTTATCAATAACTATCTTGTCCCCTTCAAAGTAATCCCCGTCAGATATAGTACACTTGTGCCAGCGTTTTTTCTAATCCTCGAAACACTTCTGAAACGCGCTTTTTCTTATCGCCAACAGCTCCTGTTTCGATTTTACTTTTAGCTCCTCAATCGTAGCAAAACGCTTTCCACTCATCGGTGTTTTAATTTTTCGGAAGAAGAAAAAGTCAGCGGGGGCCAAGTCCGGTGAATACGGTGATTGAGGCATGATTACGGTTTTGTTTTTGGCTCCTGAGCGAAGTCCATGCGACGTTGTTTTTGCTTAAAATTGAGCAATTTTGGATCAATCTTCGCTGCCATCCGTTTCACGCCTAAAACTTCCGTAAAATTTTCTTGGCATAAGCCAAATGATATGCTAACATCATCAGCAACGTCTCTAATAGTGATTCGACGATTATCAAAAATCATTTTCGTCACTGCTTCAATGTTTTCATTACTTTTTGACGTGCTCGGGCGACCAGGACGAGCATCGTCATTGACATCTTCGCGGCCTTCCTTAAAACGGTTATACCACAGTTGCACTTGTATCCATTTTTTTGAATAGTAAAAAACGAAGAGCACACCAAAACACGACTAACCTTCTTATCTGTCAAAAATAAACTGACAATCATATATAAGACATGTGTACCAACAAAACAGAAAAAACCGCGAAAATCGAACATACTTAACTCAAGAACTACGCGGACTAAGCTACTTTGCGTTATTAGATATTCTCAATGTTGTTTTAAATTACTTCAAAGTGAATCACTTCTATAGGACTATTTAAATATATATTTATAAATTTGGTTAATTGAAAGATTTATCTAGCTATTATGGTACATGGAGAGACTATAAAGGTAATATTTAGAATAATTAAATAAATTTAATTCAAGAAATTCAAAAATCTAAATATGTTTTGTGACTATTGCACACAAAACAGTCTAAGCCGAGATATTCTCATGAAACTTCATCGAGTGAACCTGCAAGGAAACTTGAGTTCTGCAACTTTGTTCGGCACAAGTTCAGAAGTAGTACTTTGTATCGTTGGCTAACCGCTGAATGTAAGATAATAAGTTTTGAGCTCGGAAACTACTATAGTTCGTCGACTACTAACTGATTCTTGTAATTTTGACCATACGATGTTGTTAGAATTAGCGTCAAGTTTACTACATTTTCTATAGCAAGGTTGGCAGAGCAGTGTCCTCGTGTCAAGACACTGCATTCTCCACTTTCCGCCGAATACGAGATGTTGAGAGGCGAACCTCAACGCTTTGCGTAGCGGAAAAATGAAAATAATTTAAATATAATCATTCCCCGAGTGGGAATTAAGTCCAAAACCATTGAGTATACAGTCTAACGCTGTTACACCGCCACGTCTGAAATATTCTATATATTACAATAAAACTTTCTAGATTGGTGACTTCTGGGTCTAATATTAAAAATATTACAAAACTGGTACCCAGGAGGTTCTAAAGCAGGCTTCCAATCTTGTACACAGTTTGTGCCAAAAATTGTGGTTACCATATCAACGGTCGATATGGCGTCATTTTTTTTACGTGTACGTCTGTGTCTTTGACGTCATGACGGCTTGACAGCAGACAGATTTACTTTCACAGTTATAATATATAGTATGTATATATTACAATTTGTTATATAAAACTATTTTGGTCTAATATCACTGTGCCGCAAAGTTCTGTACTTGTCTTACAATAAACCCAAGTATTCTATATAGTTAAGACATTAATTAAAAAAATGAACGCTTACTAATAAAGTAAAAATCGATATTTCTATAAATTACCGGCTCCAACTAGAGCGGTGGCAATCTCAAAGGCAATTTATGCCGTTAATCATCCGGTAAGGTTTATAAGAGGCCAGGGTTCTATTTGTCAGATTTCTATGTAGTTAAATCTATTCAAGCATAAAACGATCGTATATTGGGGAAAGCGAGAAGACTAGCTATTTCACGTGACGTTGCCTGCTACTTTTATTCATTATTGTATCGGTTTCCACAAAAATCGTATATTGAACGTTTGTTTTTTTTTACATAGTGTTCGTTTGTCGTAGAATTCTAACTCGTTAAATACCTATGGAACGTGGAAAACAAAGTACGAGTACGTTTATTGTTGATATAATGAATGATTATATTTAATTTTTTTTTATTTTTTTTTTCGGTTTAAGACAAAAATGCGGCGTTAAGTACCGCCACTTAACACGTGCATGTCTGAGATTCGTACAGAAAGTGGCGAACGCAGAGACAGTCACAGAGGAAAGACTTGACAGGAGGTTGTATCTAACTACCTTGCTATGCGGGAAAAGGCGTGAAGATAAAAAATAAGAATTTGAAAAAGATAAAATTTTTTTTTCTTTCAATCACCATTTTATTTACCATTACCCTCTAAAACTTTTTGTTTGATCAATGCCATTTAACCTATCGCCCTACTGATATAGTAATTGATGTTGTACGTCCTACTGATCACAAATAATATTGTATATTAAAAATTATTCTTCATAATTAAAACGTAAGGGAACTCTTAAATATAATACTAGTATTATACTTGCATGCTTACTACTAGAATAAACTAGATAAGCTGTTTTCATCCAACCGCCGTATTCTGTTACAAGTGTGTATAAGTTAGTGTCATTTTATAAAATATAAAACAGATATCTGGAAACCTAAAAGTGAGTTATAAATATTGTATACTGTAAAAAATAATTACTTCAGGTATTATTTACAAGTTGTACCTACGGTCTACGTGTCAATGAATGAATGTACTGTGATAAGGTATTTTAAAATTGCAATGATTTTTGCAATACTGATGTGAATATTTTTAGTAATAATACCCAGCTTCGTGAAATCAAAGCAATTAAAATATTAATAAGGTAAATAAAAGCCCTGAAAAATTGTATTATGAAATTTAATTTGATTCAAAAATGTTGCAGTTACATGATTTGAGTATAGTTGTTATGTAGATATATGTAGTTGTATTTGACGACCACGTTGTTAAATATTAACATTCGTTGATATACAGTAAAGAAAATAACAAAATAGTCACTGTAATCAAATTCCAGATTCCTATACAAATAAAATATATAAGCCCAATACTGTTACTTCCAAAAGTAATAGATTGAACAAAAATTTGAAAATGTAACAAAAACTTTAATAAAATCCTCTCTAGTTATTTGATTTTGAATGAAAATATACAAAAAATCCAATCGTGGGCCACCGTGGGCCATGTCGTTTCACCATTGTGGATGGATACATAAAGAAATGCAACAAAAAGTTACAATAGGTAGCTAGTATTAGGTATAAAAACCGGTTGACTCATTCATTGTAGTTCCTTGCCTGCGATACCCGTTAGTCGAGTAGTGTTTCAAGAACGTTTGAGACCGTGCCATTGTGAAGTTTAAATCACACTGTATAAATGTTTTGTTTCTTTTTGTAATTCGTTTTATTGTAACTATGAGCACGTACTGTGACAGTTGTGGAAACCCAATTCAGCTTTGTCTCAAATTTCGATTTCACCAACAAATATGACAAAAACATACTTACTTAATTAAGAAAAATAAATTTCAACTTCTAATTTCAAAATACTATGTAATTGTAAGTTAATAATAATCTGCAAAGAGCATTGCAGATTAGTTGCAAATAAATTAATTAGTAATTTTTATCTTTCGCTTCGGTATCTCACAGGTAGGTGACAAGATGACACATCACTCCTGTGAATCTCATTTTAAAATCATTGTGAATTTGGTGTCAGTCCGATATCATTACATCTTTGCAAACATGTTACAATATAAATAAGTGTCTACCAAGGTATTTGAACCTGACAACAACTAAATGTACATTACATAGTACAGTGAAATGATTAAGCGACAGTTATCAGTGAGTCACGCTAAACTACACTTTGGACGGAAACTCAGATGCTTCGCTTGATTTACACGAAGTGAGCAATTAATCTGTACAATTACTAAGTCATGTTGCCTTTTTGATGATAGACCCAAATATTTGACTTTGGCTATAGTAAATATTATTCTCATTTACTAGAGCTACTGTAATGTTTGACACGTCAAGTAAAAAAATATAGTTGATACACTCTACCAAATTATAGGCGATAAATCTGTTTACAACAGGTATGGTTAAAATTCATTTCGCTTGAATATTCTTTATAATTTAATACCAGAAAAATAATCAGATTCATCTATTAAACATGATTTCTTAGTTAGACAGGCAATAGTCTAAACTTCTATAGCTTTCAAAATACGTAGTCTTAAATAATGCCATAAATGTTGTTACAAAGAAAAATCTTTTTTTTATTGTACGTAACATTTATTACTATTACAGTCTGTTAGTTTAATACATTAATATAAAAACATTAAAAATATATACAGCTTATTCGGAGTGGGATCCATCTGCAATACAGTCCTTTTCATGTTGAGGCCAGTTATAAATAGCAGCACGCACTCTTTCTACGGGAAAATTCTTCATTGATGGTGGATTGATGGATTGTTTTAGGGACCCCAAATTATCATGGCGTTTAGAGCAAGCCTTACTCTAAACTGACTATAAATTATAATCTGACTGGTATCTTGATCCACAAAAATATGGCTCAGTCACTCATTCATAGCTAACACCCCACCAAACCATCACTGAAGTCGGATGATGCCCACGTTGTACACTGTTGACTAATTGGGATGTATTTAGGATTTCAGTATAAATACGGTAATTTTTTTAACATTTTTTAAGTGTTAATCGCACACTTAGGAATTTGAACACAGCGGGATTTGAACCCGCGCTACAAGAGCTACATTGAAATTCTTATACGCTTATTACAACTAATATTTGTTGTTAGCATCTCTGAAGAGAAATTGCTTTGGGTAGCAGATATTTGTAAAAATTTTGCGTTGCGATGCGTTCAAATTTTTATACGTTTTCTAAATATATCTATTACGGTCATTTTCTTCGGTAAAATATTGTTTGGAAAATATAATTTTAAATTTTATTAATAGTTATCAGTTACAAATGACCAATGCGACTCTTATAGGCAGCAAGTCCTAAGTCATTTTTCAAAATACACGACATGATTGTAGGTACTATCTTCATCTACCGACATAAAATCTTTTACTTTCGGACAGGATTTCTCCGAATTCAAACATAGGAGGTTTTATTGGACCTTTCAATAGGTACACAAACATTTGAATAATAGCAAGCATATCAAGAATTTATAAATAGTATTTGACACCATACCTACTTTATGTAATGCAATCACAGCGATTCGGTTCTCTTTAGGACCCCACTCCATATCAATATCACAAAATATTTTACAATATATTGACGCGATAATAAGAAAACACAATGAACAATCATACAAAAATGCTAGATTCCAAGTTCAGCAGTAATATTTTGTTTATTTTGTTTTCTAACAGTATTTACGGCCAGACTAAGTACATATGTAGGTATATTCAAAGCTATAGAACAAAAATTTAGAACATAAATTTAGCAACGTTTCTTCTAATTTATATTGCATTGAAGTCAAAGATTTAAACCCAGCACGGGTGCATAAATTCGGCGGGTCTTTGCAAGTGTTTAAGTACTTAATTATTTTATTTATTTAACTTTAATCGTTGCAGATTTCTTGTTTCTTTGTCGCATAATTTTCATAAAAAGGGATCACAATTTAATATATTAAAACAATATAGTAAAGAACACAAAATATAGATGAAAAGTCATTACGAGAGGTACTACTTAACTAACTTTGTATCTTAAGTTTTGTACTTTTCATTAGTAATATCTTTTAGTTCGTATACAACATATTTTTGTAACAATTTGTCAAGTCTGCAGTTTGCAGCTCTTGACCGTAGCTTCCCGTCCCCCAGTGAGAAAGCACTTCACATATCCTGTGATGATTGACGAGTGGAAAGATAAAAAGGGATGCTGTGCGGACGATCGAAATGTCCTGATTTCGTATAAATTGTATAACGACCTGCTATTTTGTGTTTATTGTTTAGTATTCGTAATAAATGTTTGTTTATAAATATGATTTTACAGTTAAAATAACATAAATAAAAACTAAAAGTAAATCGAACCCACAACCAATCGCATTTACAGCCACACGATATTCCACTGCGGACAATAGCTTCCTATAGTATTATAATTATTTTTCATATTATACGCACAGTTGTACATTCCTCAAACTATAATAAAAGCCAACACTTAGCTGACATTCAAGTACTTTTAGTGGGAAACTTTTGCAGACGCTTAAAAACTTGCACGTTTAGAAATTATACCACACTCCTTATTGCACTTCGAGGATATTGTTTTAACTTTCTTAATTGTTCTTGTATTATATTTATAACCTTTAATTGTGAAAGTTTCTTTTGCATTATTTTCTTTTATTTTATCAGATATTAGGTAAGTGCTAAAATAATAATTATTATTTTATTTCTTATAAAATATATTACCTACTAGTTTCAAATATGTTAACAAATATTTTATCTATTTTTGCATAAGTCATATAAAATAAGTCCTGCAAAAGTTTATAAGAAAAGAACTTAATGCGTTTTACAATTTTTGTCAGTGACAAGTAATAGTAAAACAGTTTTGTTTACAGCATTTTGACGTTCATGGGACCTTGTTTGTAGAGCATTTCATAAACAGATTTTTTAATACAATTTAATTCATTCATTTAGCAACAAAAGTAACAATAGAGGCTATAATACGACAAAATTATATTAAACAGTATCAACGCTATTACATATCATTCATTATAATATAAAGTAAGAACCATTACATCCATTGTTAACAAAAAGCTGGGTGATTATTTGCGCGTGCGCTGACGTCACTACCGGGCTTTACTCCGTGTCGTATAATCGCATATCTAATTTAACGTGTATGGAATAATACACAGATAATATAAGAAAATTATATATTATAATTAAAGTTACGTTCAACGGAGTACCAGACAGGTAAATTGTTATATGTACTGCTACTAATAAATATCGTTACATATCCAAACCAAAACAAAGTCGTTATGTAATTTACTTTTAATTATGGCAAATCTCTTTTCTATGCTTTAAATAATAATCTGTTTATATATTAACACAAATTTCATAGAAGCAGTTGGGTATGGAAGTCACCAGTAACTTTTCAAAACCGCCAACTAAAAGATTGAGAGTATCCGTTATTGTGTTAGATAGTCGATACGCATGATTAATTACGCATTTACCCCTATCGTAGTGCTATTACAGCACATTTTTTACTTGTCTACAATTGGTCTAAACGTACGAGAGCGAAATATGAAAATCCAAATTTGAGTAAGAATTGAACTCGTACCTAACTGCGTCACGATTAGCGTAAAAGTATTATTATAGGAAAGTTTTACGTTTGAATACGCGTGCATAGTTGATGTAACCATTTTGGCGAATCGCCTGCGACTTCAGCTATCGCGACGCATATCTACTATATTGCGCAAAGAATACATACCCTGATTATAAATATTCTTACCTACATATCTATAACCATTGTGAGTGCTACATATATCCTAAAATAAGTTATTGTGATTTCGGATAAATTTTTTAGTGAAGTGGATAAAGTTTTTACTATATTATCAAATATCGAACTTCTTCTTTACAACAAGTAAGAATGTTTGTAACAAATACTTTTGGGAGCCTTCATATTGACAAAACTTTACTTTATTCGTCTTAAAGTGTCTTCTTTTTTTTATATAAAGATATACTTTTAGCATAAAGAAACTGGGTTGATATTTAGAATGGATATTTATAATACTTAAGGTGTATGTGTGGTGTAAAATGTATTTAGCAGAATAGCGGATACCCATATCCTCTCTAATAAAAGTAAAAAATGTTTTACAAATTACTCTCATACGGTAAATTAGTTCTACTGTTAGAGGTATCATCTAAACGAATCTTCTTTTGATATTTTTTTAAAAATTATAAAATTGAAAATTTTAAAATTTTTAAAATGTTACGAGTATTTTAAATATATACATATTGAAAATCATTACAAACATTACTTATGAAGCGGGATTCAAACCCATATCCTATGTAATAAAATATTGAAGGCACATTGCTCTGATACGGTAAATCAGTTCCATCGTTACGACGTTGACGAAGAGCAAAACGTAGAGGCAGCGTGAAATATAAACAAGTTGTCTTATCTCCATGTTCGCTTAATCACTGCCACATTTACATACAATGGGTGACGAGCTTGTACACGCTCGGCTGGTCTGATAGTGATGAAGCTTAAAGTTGCTACACTTCAACAAACGTTAGGTCGATGGACTGTTATGCAATTTTTAGTACGGCTTTTGTTTTAGTTCATTTGGTTAAGTAATATTGTTAGAATGGAAGATAGGTGTGCAATTTTATGATATCTAAATATAAGTATTTATATAAATTAATAATTAGATGCATTCTTACAAATTAAATTTATTGTACATTTAGACGAGTAGTCATTCAAAATACAAGTTCATTCTCTTCAAATATTAGAATTGCAACTGACCAACTAACCAAAAAAAAAATTTATAATGGTCCAATTTCCATAGGTATATTATTTCACATAATTATAATGTTATATTTTATTGATTTACTTAAAAAAACTATCTCTAGAACCTCTAAGATCGAAAGGAAAAAGGTAAAAGGAATGTTTAACCAATGGCTGTTTATTTCTTCTATACTTATACACATATAGACTTGACTGCTTAGGAGCTTCTACAATAATAAATAATACTTTCTAGTTGTTTTATTACTTCACGCCCCCAATCGATACTTTATATTGTATAAGTTATATTAAGTAACAGAACTCGTTTTTATTACAATTTATTATGGATCTAAAGCTATTCATCTTTATTTCATAGCGGAAATTCAGAAATAAACGTTCAAAACAACCGGTTTTTGGTTTAATTTAAATTTTACGATCGCTAAGTTACTATCATATCAATTTTGCATACATATGCAACAAGAAATATCAAAAAATAAAACAGTATCTCTATGGCATAGTTTCCGTTAACATTACGTATTTGCTAATAAACGACGGTGAGTTTTCCATCGTAAGATGGATTTATACACGACTTTTCTGACAAATTTCTCTGGTTGATTTTGATGAATATTTATTATAAATTATGCTATAGTTATAGTAAATTAAAACTAAAAGTCTTACGGTGAGATCGTAGAGATATTTAATCTGAGTCCTAAGAAGTTCATGAAAATAGTTGCAGTGAATTTCAACAGTAAGTATTACGGTTATTCTTCTAAAGAAGTTTGCTTAGTAATTGTAATCGATAAATAAATATCAATATAAAGGAAAATAAAGAACCATTCTCTTCTTGGTGATACATACAAAATAAAGTCCTTTAAAAGAGAAATGCAGAAGAAAAATATCAAAAATTAATGTCCCATTAGGCACTTTATTCTTTACTATATTAAATTCGCAGTCTATTTTCGAATAAAGTTTTACGATGTTATGTCAAAGCTTGAAGCTACGAAATCGGGAGCTTTCCTGCGTAATTATTGTCTCTCAAAGTGCCCCCCTCGGTCTGAGTATATAATAAAGGTTTGCTCAAACTCATGCAAAATCCCTTTAAATTTTGTGTATTTTTGGCAAGTTATAACTAATATCGATGTAGATTAACTTAGGGTAAAATTTGACAATTGTATATTAGGCCTAAATTATCGATTTTTGTTTTTTTTATTTCATTGTTAAATATCTCTATTTTTTGTAAACAGATCCCACAAACTGTCACTGAAATAAATTTAAATTAATTGTTAGATATTACATTACTACATTTAAATGTAATGCTGTAATGCACAGCCCAAGCTTTTGCGATTTCCCTAAATATATGAGATGGGTTTAGAAGAAAATGTAGAATATATACTAAGGGTTTTATAAATACATTATTCCAATTGGTACGGCAAAGTGAACATATTTTATGTAGAACTTATATAGCATAATCATACAAACGATTAGACGTGCCCGCCTCGGGCTAATCAAACCGACCCCATGTCCTTATGGTGTAAATTTACAATGCTTGAATGTATTGAATTTTAATTTATGTTATAAATTACTGTATACGTACTTATTTAAATATAAACTAAACAATATGTACATTTCGACATTTAAGTAATAAAAATAGTGCTTGTTGCGATCATTTCTTACAACAGCTATCTATTTATTCATTCTCATATTAGAACGAATATTTTATTACATTATTTATTATTAACAATCTATTTCAGTAAAGTACAATATATTAAAAAAACCTATTTTATAGACGCACAGGACCTTTTTGATCCATATTTAGAAAACGAATAAAAATTTAAACGCAGCGGGATTTGAACCCGCGCCTCTTGAAAACCGTCCAGGCTCTGGCCGTTAAGCCATGCGTTCAACTTCCCGAAGTTGAAGTCTCGCTGCGTTCAAATTTTTTACGTTTTCTAAATGCCTTTTTCAATTACGTAAGTGTGCGAATAACACTTTAAAAAAATGTTAAAAACCTTTTTGATCCGTTTCCATATTATTTATCCAACAAAATAATGATACAATCTATTTCTGATCATTTATATTACTGATGTACCTATTTTCCTTTATATTGGAAGTAAAAGAGGCGAAACTATTATTATAAATTGCAAAATTTGTTATGTTCAAGCAATCCGAATTGAAATCGAGCGTCAAAATTTAAATGTAGCAGGGTGTTTTTTATGCGTTATTTTAATAAATATATAATGATCATATTATCATTTCATCAGCATATATTTTCATGATTTTGAGTTCTAGCAATCGATATGTTAACCTCACAAATCATTTAATAGTGCTGTAGTATATAGCTTTATCTTTATACATTCTAGTAAAGCTGCTTGTGATTGTCTATCGCATTAGTATTTATTTCTCTCAATTTTACGTTTTTTGCATATAGATTGATCAGAGACTGATATTCGAGACACTCCGTTCTCCATACTTCAAAGCAATTGTTGAGACTTTGCGTGTTGAGTGGTGGAACTCAACGCCGCGCTTTGTTTTAGGTGATATAGGTAATATAGGTAAATTATTAATTAAAATAATTTAAATAAAATCATTTCTCCGAGTAGAATCAAATCCATAACACGGTTTTGCGTTCACAGTGGGACGTGTCCTAGAACATACGATGGTCTCCAAGTATAGTATTTATTACAAATATTTAAAAACATTCATATAAATATATTGCCCTACATAAAAAATAATTAAATAAAACAAGAAAATTTTTTACAATGACATAAAGTAAATAAAATAGCTAGTTACCTACTTAAAAGTATATAAATCAACAATGCATTTTCCACACAAACTAAAATTTAAGGCGTCGACAACCGGTGAGGTCACTTGTAAGGTACTATTTAATACTAGTGCAATGTGGCTTTTTTATGTTTTCCACAGCGTTTTCAATCTTGTAGCGCAGTATATATAAATGAACAAATACAATCTACCGACAAACGTGACTCTTCCCTTCACACACTCGTAGAGCGATTATACGTTAATTACTCGGGTTACGTAATCAAGGGCCCCCGTCCCTATAGTACAAATATGACCCATCGCTTGGTTTTAAGTTTATAACTTTGTGGACGTCTATATAAAGGTTTTGAGTAGATTTGTATATTTAGAAGAGAAGAGAAGTTAATTTTTGTATTTATTTCTTCGATATGATAGAGCTAACTAGTTTATTTATTAATAGTAATGTAAATAAGATACAACTTCTTTACTTGTAATTATTAAATAAAGTTTATCTCCTTGTCCTTTTCTAGACCAATTCCTCCTTCTTTTTTTTATACTTTCATGTGAAACCATTATTGGTAGCATTATTATAAAGACACTCCAGTTCTCATTTTAAAACTATATGGAAATTTCTTCTGTTTTACTGTGATGGCAAAATGCAACGTAAACTTTCTATCTAGATCTAGGTAACATCTAAATTTTAAACATTCCCAAAACTAGGATAAAAACCCACAGCTCAGGCCATAAATGCTATCAGAACACATTGTTATAAAAAAAACTTTTAATGGCTTTCCTATCATAGGCATTACGAAACACTTGTTAAGTATAATATATGATATAACATCTCATAATATATATTATATTATCTCAAGGTATATATTATATTATAGAAATACAGCTTTGTTACGTACCTACTACCTCCGTTTTAAGACACGACGGTCGTGGGTTATACCTTTATATACCAATTGTACTTGATTTAAATTGTTTAAAGTAAAATAATATATCGTCGACGTTCTATAAAGTAATAAAAGTCATATATGAGCAATTAATTCGTTAAAATATTTTCAATGACGATTTCACGTATATACAGAGCTAGTGTTAAATAAAATATTCAAACAAAAAAAATAACTTTCGAAATTCCAAGTTTCTTAATCAGAAGCTCATTAAATGTTGCCGCGACGAGAAATACTAAGATGTCTCAATGAAAAAAATCTACAACCAAAATGAATAGAGTCTACCGCAATTTATAATTAAAATAGGAATATTTAAAGAGAATATCTACATTATTATTTTTTAAAAAGATCAATTTTTTTACATTAGAGCTTCACGCTTTATGCCCCATACATACATGTTCAGCAGAGAGAACCTAGTGTCATTACACTCCGTTTTCGCGTTGAATAGTGGAACTAGTGAACACCGCGCGAGGAATAAAATCGGGGTTACTAAGCGGGCTCCTAAGCGGGGTTTCAAACCCACAACCGTCGTGTTTACAGTCAGACGCTGCACACTGACGGCCTTCACATTTACAGTATATCTTAATATTTACATACATTAATAATAGGGCAGTGTTTTACATAATCCACATTAATTATTGGAGGGATAAATAGCTGAGAAGCATATTACTACACACTAAATGGTAGAAGATATTCTTTCTTTTACACGTAACGACTGCAACTACAATAGTTACAATATATATACTTAATAGTAATAGTTTGAAAAGCAACGTCGTACACCATTTCATATTAAAGACAATCCGTTACTAGAATAATTGAATCTAGAATAATTGAAGTAATTTAGCTTATACATAAAACTATCCATTTTATACATTTATAATTATCAAAAATAGCACAGTCCAATTAAATGAAAAATACAATTTCTATTCTACAAAAACCATGAGTATCTTTCGATTCATCAAAAGAACGCTTGAAGTATGAAAACCTTGCAGTAACACAAAACAGAGCACATGTGAAAGTAATTTAAAAGCACTAGATGAGGTTTGGCGCCCGATGTATTGGACTTTCATGGTATATAACGTATAACGTATTTTACGATAGGAGCACTAATTACATTCTGGGTTTAGTATCTACATTTCTACAGTTTTTTGTATCTAATACTGAAACCAATATGTAAGTTGTAATTGAAATGCACATTGCTATTGATTAAATTTTAATGCTTAAAGCTTAGTATGAACTCAAAGGCTTTATGGCTGTTTGTAGGCAGCTCAAATTCCATATGACTGTTTCAATCGGTTAAGTAAATGTAAGGATAAGAAACAAAGCTGGTGGAACTCAAGTAATTATTTTAACATTTTTTTAAGTCTCTCCAGTAATTATTTATACACTTAGCATTAGATTAGCATTACCTTAAAATTCTTAGAAAACGTATAAAATTTTGAACTCAGGGCACGGCGCTTCAGCAGTCAGAGCGCTTGGACTGTTACAAAGAGGTTCGAGTCTCGCTGCTTTTAAATTTTTACACACGTTATACAAATATTACATAAATTAATTTGTAAATTATACTCGTTCTATAATATAATTCTAATTAATAAATACATAATTAATTAACAATACCGTTCCAAATTTTTAAATTACAATATTTATATTCAATCGATATTTAAATAGTAACTTACCTACTAACTATCTTATGAAGAGATCAAAGCGAGATTGTGCCTGCTATTTACATCCAGGTTTAGATAAGTAAAAATGGATCCGTGATACGCCAAAGGTATACGCGATACCGATATCTATTACAAACTGCTGGCCCTGAACACGTCAAGAACATTTATTAAAATGTCAGCAAACAAGAAAGCACGCAACTTGCGTACTACTTAATTGAACCATTAATAATGATAAGTAAAAAAACAACTTCAACAAATACGCTGAGACTTTTAGCGTACGTTATATAAATGACATTGAAATGTCTATATGCCTGCTTGTCTGCTTGTCATTTTGTTTCACAACTAATTTAATAAGTAACCGACTAATTTTAGAGATACATAGAACGTAGTTTTTAATATAGTCACTGTGACTTAGCTTACTTAATATTTTTCGTATACTAAAATCTAAGAATTGTTCTTTAAATTAGGTTAAAGGGACTTTAACTAATTTTAATAAAACGAAATTAATAACTTAATAATAAATCAAACCTACAACCTCCACCTCAATATAAAAGTCAATTACTCTACAATACAATTTTAAACCATTAAAAGAAGCAAAATAAAACTCATGCATACGTAAAAAGCAATAAAACGCGAACTTGTATTATCAAATCATACGCAAAAGAAGAACTTTTTATACAGTACGAAAGATTTATTCAACAAAAAATATGAATACGTGTGTACGCGAAGGTGGCTAAATAATATGCAAAGGCAGCTGCCAATAAGCGACGTAAAGCGGAATGGTTTTTACAGCCCGACATTTTTAGAGCCGGCCGGGACTTTAAAGTTATTTACTAAACTCGTCTGGTGTGAAGCACGAGCGGGAGACTCATTTTGAGGTAGTAAAAAGAAAAATATTGACGTTTTCATGGTGCAAGAGGGGTTTGATGGATATATAAAATGTGCGTGACGGTAGTGTATTCAAATTTTTATATAATAAAAGTAGTTTTCTTTAAAAAACAAATGTCAAGTATTTTGTGCAAAAATAATTATGATTCTTAATTTATTGAATATTTGTATTAATACCTACTTAAATAAGTCAATATTAATCTACTAATAGATAGTTATAATAAACGTAGCGTTTAATTTTAGTATTTATTAGTGTTTACGTTGATTTATCCGCTCAACCCTTCTAACTGAATCCACACTAACAACTTCTGCCCATCAAGTCGCCCGCATTGAGTCAAGCGCGAGTCGCACTATTTAAAGCACTACAAGTATAACAATAACCAGTTATACCCTTTTATTGCGTTTTCAATTTGGTCAATGAAGTAGAAAAAGTTGTAGAAATAGATTTTAGAAGTGCCTACTTATTTTAGTAGAGTTAAAATGTTTTAAGTGATAATATGTACGTAACCAGATGTGAAACAAAGCTTTTATTTCTTATAAACAAAGTATGCCAGTAGCGAGGCCATCGTGCCGCAATGTGATAGCGTCTCTATACGTATACAATGGCAATGGTTGTTGGATCGATTCCCACTCGGGGGAATGATTACATTTAAATTATTTTCATATCCTCGCTCTGGTCATAAGACTAAGAGCGGCGTTGAATAACACCACTGAACACGCAATGTCTTGAATTCTCGCAGAGAATGGAAGTGGCGAACGGAATGTATTGACAATAGGTTCTCTATTCCTACCCTGCTATGCTGGAAAAGCCGTGAAGCTAAAAAAAAGGGACTAAGCGGATGCGATTTATGATTTATCATAAAATACTCAACATATTACCTTAAAGTTTTCGCTTAAACTTGAAAAAACACAATAGGTACATATATGTATTAGCCAATAAATCATATTTAAAAGGAGAAAACTAGCTTTAAACAAAATTTATTGATTTAAGAAAAAAAACTTACAATTTGTAGACCACTATTTTAAATATAAATCTTAATGTTGACAGAAAATGGTCATTACATAGTACATACCTACAAACAGTAAAATTTGTAACTTGTTTAAAATTACACGTTACTATAATTTAACCTTTACCGGCTCAAACTAACGCGTTAAAACGATATTTCCAGAATATTGATCTTTAATTCGTTGGGTAAAAGTGTAAAATTGTGTGGGCAGTAGATAGGTGAATAGTAAATCCTGTTTCCTGCCAGATAACATTGTGATGGATCGTTTCCTACGGGTAAAGGACAGCGGTTCGATTCCAAGTATACAGATTGTAAGATCTTTGGAGACTTATAATTTATATGGCGTCCAAGGCCATATTATGATAGTCGTTTTTAAGTGTTTTTTTAGTAAATCTTTTTTTGAACGTATCCTTGTAGCGCTTATGTTGTCCATTTTGCATGTCATATTTACGGTTAAAATCTCACGGAAACTCGAATATTCGTACGAATTGCATGTGTAGAAAGTTTTCTAATATAAGACAAGTTCAAGGTACACACACGCACATCTTAAAAACTACTAGACGGATTTGAATGGTAAGTATAAACTAAGAGATAAGCTATGTTTTAGCAATGCAGTAATGTAGAGCAGCGTGATGGACGTATCACGCTGCTCTACATCTACATCACGTAACTAATAAACGTAGTTGCAGGCACTAACTAGTAGACAATACATTTTAAGGTTAATCATACCTTAAAACTAATTAAAAAGTGTTTTTTAGTTAGTTATATTATTTCATTTTCCTTGTGTAATAAACTGGAGTTAATATAAATAAGACAAACTTTCTTTGAACAAATAAAAAGCACAATCTCTGAGAAAATCCTGCGTATGTAATAGCATGCATAATGTATGGCGATGTCTTCATTTCAATGGAAAATATGACTTTATCACTTGCACATTTCACAAGTCAGTCAGTTTTAGTAAGGTATTAAACTACTACTAAAATCAAATTTGTTCCAACTTTTATACAATTATTTCTTGTTCAAATTGACGCCTTTAGTTTTAGTTCGAAATATTTTCTATATTTTGTAGATAGAGGATATCTTCTTAATTTTGATTGAAGAGATAAACGCCGTGCTTTTTCATAAAAAAGCGGCTTAATTAAAATAATTTTAATATAATCATTCCCCCGTGTGGAAATAAAACCCACAACTATCGCTCTTACAGCAAGACACTGCCCAACGGGACCACGATGGCTTAAAAATATGTTATAATTTAACATTAACAACATAAAATTTCATAGGTATGCATTATAAATATTACTTATACAAATTAAAAAATTATAACCATTAAATATGTTTATAATGAATGTCCTCAGCTGTATACCTACCCACAAGAATACCTACCTATTAAATAAACTCTTAATAGAATATGTATTTAATAACTCGTCAATACATTTAAATTGGAACTAACGATACAAAAGTATTTCAATGGTACTTCACTATACCTGAGCGCTTCGCAATGTTATGGTAAGAAGTGTAATATATTAAATGAGATGATTACTAACGTTTCAATTGAGCAGCAAGTAAGGCTTTTGATAAGCGGATTCTAAAAATTAAAACCATTCAAACAGATATTATAGTCATTCTTTAATCGAATTTCCTTGAGTAAGTCAAACCAATTCTTTTAAAAAAAAAAAATATGTATGTAAGAATTTTTTTTGGATTTTTCGTGTATTGTTTTTAACTACACAACTCATTTTATTGAAGCACTGAGAAGGAACGACAGTTAAAAACATTACGAGTAAGGTATTATCATTAGTATTTTTCTTAAATATTCATGTCATTTTGTGTTGCGGCACATATATTTTGGATTTTGCAAAAATTAAATTAGATGTTTATCAAGCTGCTGTGTTATAGCTAGCTATTAATATTGGGTATTTAAAATTACCTATGTTCTAAGTACTTTTTGTCTATGCAAAAGTACGAGTTTTGTAAACACTAAACGAAATAGTATAGACCTATATCTATACTAAAACTAATTTACAAAACTCGTACCTAAAAAGTTACATACTTTAGTTATTGAGCAAAAACATAAAACTACCGTCTAAAACTAATAAATCAACACAATTTGTCACACACTCCTACTAAATTAGAAGGATCTTTCTTTCCAACTATACCTACCACAAGTATCAGATGCATTAAACAATTTGTTCTAACTTTTGTGATACTTACAAATAATTGTTTTACGGAAAAAGTCGAAGTTATATACAATATAAACATAGTATAGTCTAATATAGGTACGATATCGACCTTAAGCCGATATAATTAAGACTAACCTACGCAAGCGAACTCATCACAGGTTAATTAGTCGAGTATCAACAAAAGGAATTAAAAAGCAAGGCCGCATATGCATTATTCATTGGGCGAACATCCTATCGTTACATCTAACGCGACAAGTTTTTACCACCTTTATAAGTTGAAGGGTTAGTCTATATCTATGTATATATGTAGACGCTAATGTTGACAAAATGTGATGTGATATGTTTACAAATAAACGTTTCGTAAGACGTGTCTTGTATTGTTTCTAGTAGTTCGCGCGGCTATGACTAATGGTTCTGAGAATGAAAGGGCAATATTTCAATTTCTTTAAACACGTTTAGTTACTACCTTTTATAGCCCACTGAAAACAACATTCGCGAATTTATTGCTAACTAAATAGACTAGGTTCTATTCGACTATATAGCTGTCTGTACACGTAATCAAAAAGTTAACTTAACAATTTCCCAACGCATTACTAGAATTTCGTAAAGTAATAAATATTAAAACCGCACACAAAAAGTTATAAAGGTCAATGAAGCGTACATAGAATATTTCACAGCAACTTATCCACATGCATTAGACGGTTCTGTCAAACATTTGACAGCGACAGCGTACACGAAACCACGAGGGGGCGCAATTTTAGAAAATTTAATAGAACTCGTCGCGTTACGAAGGGAGCTGACATCATCCGCTCCCGAGGGGCAACGCGTGCCCAAACAGCTGATTGCCGGCCGTACGCCATAAAAAACCTTATAAAATTACATATGAACTAAAAATTACTTTATGCGCTAACATTTTCAGTGTATTTCAGCTTGGCACAGTATCTGCGACCCTTATTTGAATTTGCTCAAACAATTCGGGACTCTACGTCTTAGATATTACAGTTTAAATACGATTACCATAAAATTCTACTGAACACGTCATCCATAGCATAAAAATTTTATGGCGAGGGAATATCGGCCCTATTTCTATACGTTAAGAGTGATTCTATAGTATAGTATGTAGTTAACGAGATAAAACCGAATGGATTTTGTGCATTTCACTTGGCTGGAGGCCGTGGCGTGCCCGATCTTGGTTGCATTTGGCGCGGTAATAAATGAAAATATTTCACGAAGAAGTGTGTTCGGGAATTTCACTAATGTACGTTATTGATATGTAAAATCGTTTTGAAATACGCAAGTTATTCTGAATATAGACAAAAAATGATACCAAGAAAAGCTAAGTACAACATAGGGTCCATAAGATAGTCAGTTTCAGTCTTAAAAACTTAGTACTAGAACATAATAAAGCAGACTTTATTTTAAATATACCTTTTATAAAACGAACGAACTTTCAAGTTGTACGATTTTACAACTTATTCTAACGTCCTTTTGATTTTTTAAAGTATTTATAATTATTTTATTACTATTGTTTTGATTGGAAATAGTAGGTATCTATTTATTTAATAGTATTGAACCGTGTCGGTTATAAGTTGAAAACTCATTTGTTAGGAATTTCATATTTTTGAATGAATTCGCATTGAGTATCGTAAAACTTAATAACTCCACAATGTTGCCTGGTGCCTCATAAAATGAGAGAAGATAATAATGAAAACGAAATCATATCCCTATCTCGTGCATAGCAGTGTACCCTCATTTCAAGACACTCCGTTCTCGTTAAATATAATAATTTGGCAATTGAAACTACATCTAATCACGTTGACAGTCTGACGCTGTCCCACTGCGCCACAATGGCCTTTGATATACATATGTGTAAATATCTAGCTAAATATTATGCTTTCATCAGTCATTCCACAAACCACGTTGTAACAAAACAAACCAACACAACGGTCACTGTGGGAACGTGAATTAGGCAATCGCATTAAAATAATTAAAAACAATAAAATGTAATCAGATTGTACGAATGCAAATTCCTGGCTTTGAACCGTACTCTGGTATCTGGTATATCACAACCTCAACGTTACTAATAATACAATTATATTGAAATACTAGTGAACTAACTACATTTTACTTTATAGCATTTCCACACTTGACGCCACGTGGCGCAATGTGACAGCGTCTGACTGAATACACGATGGTTGTGGGTTCGATTTGCATTCGATGGACTGATATTTAAATTATTTTCATTCCTCCGCTCTGGTGACAAGACAAATCGCGTAGTTGAGTTTCGCCACTCAACACACAGTCACAATGGCTCGGATTCGAGCGGAAAGTTGTCGGGAGGAAGTGTCTTGAGACTAGGCTGGTATGAAAAAAAATAACTACGCTTTTTCAAACATTGTAGGGTCAAAGAGAATGTAGTGCCAATTTACTCTGTTTCCCATATTAAGACATTACGTATTGAGGCATAACTCAATACAGTGTTCTGATAAAAACGAGAGTGGATAAATGAAAATAATTAAAATATGATAATTTACCTTAGTGGGGACCGAACTCACGACCAATTGTGGGGATCGAACTGGTCTAATAAATTACAATTTCTAATGACACGATCATTTTATTTGCCATGACAAAGTCGTTAAAGTGCTCTCTTACGGTGCAGCATAGAGAAGCGATTGCTAAGCCATGAAGTTCTCTGGTTTCTTTTCATCTCGACACACTCCGAGATAGATTGCAAAACTCAACGCCGCGTTAACCAATGCGGAGAAATATTAACAAATAATCAACCGGTATTATCGTAATAACAAAAACAATATTTATACAATGAAAAATATAATCGATTTCCTGGCGCAAAATAAAGAACGGAGAGCTTGACACTAGGTTCTCTCTAACTACCCTGTAATGTGGGAAAAAATCGTCAAGCTGTATAGATATAAACTCTAGCAGGAATAACCGTTTCTTTAAATAAAATTTAAGACCGCAGCCAAAGCAGTATAAGGCACGTTAAGATGTGCCACAATGTCATCTATACAATAGCAATTTTTCCGAATTTTTCCAAATTCTTGTTGATAAACAACATGTTTGTAATCAAGAATTCCGTATCATTTACAATTTTAATGATACGAACGTTTTATTCGCGAAGACATCGTGAAAGTAGATAGTGATTTGAAACATAAATGTAGTGATTAATATACATAATAGACGACAGTTTATCATAAAAAGAATAACGCCGATTGACGCAAGTGTAATTGTGATATGTACTTTGAACACAAAAATTCACTTTTAAATTTACTTTATTATAATATTGGCGTTAACTTATCTTCATATCTACGTAGCTATAGGTAAAAAGATTAAATTACAGAGTGTATGTAATTCTGAAAGGAATATATAAATGAATTATTATTGCCTTGTGAATTATATATCCTATTTTGTTCAAATATTTGCCCAAATGGCTGTAATATGAGTAATATAACTACAAACTATCAAATAATTAAAAAAATAATGGTAAGCAGTCTCATTTTAAGCTTTGATGAAATGTTGTTGGCTGTATTGTCTATAGTAGTAAGTACATTATCCTTTATACTTTCTATCGCTCTTGAATTTTTAGATACACCACGAGCACTAATCGAAAATACAAGTTTTATAAAACCCATATCATTTATAAATTCATACTAAGGTCGATTTAAGCAATACTTCAAAATATTTTCATTAAGCATACTTACCACATTTATTCGTCTATACAAAGTTCTTACTAAAAGAATTTAAAATGTAAATGATATTAATTTTAAAGAGAAACTTCGCGTATTACTTGTTATTAGATTTTGAAATTGGATGATTAAACTTAAACTATTTTCCTTGAAGTTTTAATTACTGAAGATATTAAATTTTCTAACATTCCGAGTACATGCTTTAGCTACGATATGAAACATTGTTACTTAACAATATATAAAGAATACCTATCATACAAAATTTCACTTATTTGCACTATGTCAAATTATAGAATTTTTTATCGTCAATCCACAATTTTTTGGATCTAAGAATCTTGACTCCCTTTCTATTGGAAGATTATTTCTATTGTTTATTAAATGTATTATACTGAAAAAATAAAAAAAATTATATCAACTAAGTAATATTCCTTTTATATATAATCAAAAAAAAATGAGTATCTTTCGTTTTTCTATGCAATTGCGGCGCAATTGGTAACTACCAGTATTCTAACGATAGTTATTGATTTTGATTAAATGCTATTCGTTAGTATATTTATGATTAGTTAATATGCTTTTTGCACTTATTATAGCAAAATGCGTTGGATTGCGCCACCTTAATCGTTTTCTTCTACATATTATCTAGAAACGCTTTTAAAGTGAAAGAGGCAAATGTCACTTGTATCACATCTGTACAATGCACGAAGATAAAAAAATCGCATTAAAATCTATCCTAACGTAAAATACTAGACACAGATGTGCTTAAATGTGATAGAAGCTGGGCTGACCCAGTTTCAGGATATAAAGCGAGAATGCCTAAGTACCTACGATATATTTACTGCAATCACTGTTCAATAAATCCCATATACTACCTTTAAATATGCTATGCTACCAAAGCAATGTGATGTAATAGCACCGAGTATGCTATACAAAACCACAAACTTCACACATCTTCCACATACAGCGAAGTAGGAATAGAAAACCCTAATATTAAAAAAGTCAGTTCTACAATTTCAGGAGCAGCAGTAAGAAACTTAGTTAAGTTTTGCTTGTTTAGTTAAATGCAAACTCACAATATTCTATCGGACACTGTCCCTCTGTTACGTCAATAACCTTTTGATACTTAAATAATTAGGAAGCCGATATATATTGTATACAAGTAGGTACTAAGGTTAGTTAAGTGTCGGATACTAAGCGATAGTGGTAACGATTTCTAAGAATACAGGAAACACTTATCATTTAGATGTTTATTTTACGAAATTACTAGCTGAGAGCGCGGCTTCGTACGCGCGATGTACTAAAATAAAGTCCTAAGTTACTGATTATTACTTCAGCTGCTGCCAGTGAAAGTCGTATCAAAATCGGCAAGCCGGTCTAGAGATTATCCGGAATAAACAGACAGACAGACATTGTAAAAAAAAATATTTAAGTTCGAAAGGACCAGAATGACCTTTTCAGATTTACAACTTGGGTAGATAGGTCTCGTACGATTTTAGAGTCGCTACAAATCACTGTGTCCTGTTATTTTCTATGTTAAGACCTATATGTAGTGTATGACTTAGGTAAACGTGTTTAAATCGATATTGAATTTATCGATATTTATATTGAATATAAAAATTGATATTTAGATTTAAAATTGGGTCTAATATGAAAATAAATATTAGAATATCATAGGTTTCGAACAATTTATACCTCCGTGCTCACAGGTAGAGACTATAAAATATACGCGATTTCTCGGTTAAAATAGTTCAATTTAAAATATCGTGTTATCTAATATTACTGGTGCACTACTCGAACCACACTAGAAGTAATGATTATATTTAAATTATTTACATTTTTCCTGGTACTTAAGAAAAGAGCGGCGCTGAGTACCGCCACTCAACACACAAAATCTTGATTTCTGGCGGAAAATAGAGAACACTTGGTTCTTTCTGATTACCAAGAAAGTGAAGCTGGAAAAGAAATATATAGTATCATCTGTCCACTGTTTTGAACGATAAACGACTTTGTTCGAAACCTTTAATACAAAATTGGTATTCAAGTTTATTAAAAACATTTTACAAACTGCTGTTCTATAAAGTTCTATGATAGATCCATCTTTATTTAACAAAAATAATAAGAAATTTTATATGTAACAAAAAAAGTAATTCATAACTTTACTTTATTTTAACATAAAGCTACATTTGAAAACTGATTTTTTTTCATCTTTCCCGCATAACAGGGTAGTCCGGGAGAACGTAGTGTCTCACTTTCCACCAGAAATCGAAACATGATAGGCGCGGCTTCGAATACCGCTTCGTTCTAATTTTTGTACGTTTTCTAAAAACTTTTTCAATTTCCCAAGTGTGAGAATAACACTTTGAAGAATGTGAAAATATTGTTGTGTCTTGTTCACTAGATCGGAGAATTGTAAACAATTTAAATATAATCCTCCCCCGAAAGGGGAATCGAAGCCACAACCAATTCCGTTTACAATCAGACGCACTGCGCCATTAAGGCATGTCATGCATAAAGACTGTTATAATATTCACCAATATATTATAAATTTACAACGTTGTTTCTGTATAGATGGAATTAATTTTAAAATAGAAGCTTAATATAATTACGATTATTTCTTAGCGGTTGAGAAAATATTCAATTATTTAAAACTGCAGGAGGTCGCAATGATTTGTTGAATAGTTAAATGTGTGTTAAAGCATCAATAATAATTTTGATGGCTTTACAAACGTTACTATAAAATAGCGCTTGTTCATATAATATGTATACATATTTTCTTGGAAAATCTAAACAGTTTTGACGTAATTTAATGTTACTTAATAGAATTTTAAATATCGCTCATTCGAGCACGGTATGTACTGAGCTTAACTGAAACTAAAATACTTAAAGAAAACATATTGAGTGAAGTAGAAAGAAGTAGAAGAGAGTAGAAAGTACTTAACTCATTTCTAAAGTCACTTTATTCGTAAAATTGTTTGAATTCCTATTTTAGGGCATAATAAGTAAGAATATATGTATAAAATGTCTACATATATAATTTTCATAAAATAAACAGCATAATAACTTAAAAATAAAAAATAAGACAAAAAAATATTTGGTATTTTCACATTACACTACGTAAATAAAAAACAAAAAACCTCCTTTCAGTACAAATCGTTACAAAAAAAAAATGAAAACTTCAAATGCGTTTTAATATAAATCAAACATATAAGCGACCTTTCTAATCTCAACTTGTAGTTAAGTTAAACATTATGATTTTTTTTCATGTACAAAGGCGATTATATTTAGAAGGTATGTATAATAATGGATATTCTAATTATTCGTAATGAACTTTTGAATGTAAAGCTAACATTATATAGCGTCAATAAAATACGAAAAAAAACTTTGATTTGAATACAAATTAAGATCTGTGTTATAATATTATGAATGTAATGTATGATGAAGATTTACGCAAAAATTTAAGCAAATAATGCTTGAACGTTTGAATTTATAATTTTTTACGAAACAAAACACTAGCACTCGTAATATGCGTTCTGCCGTAGGTACTCATATAACATTTAGTGTTTAAGTGACATAAAACTGGTTCAAATACATAGATACATTTAGAGTCATGTCTAACTGGCGTCTCTGAGTGAAATTTATTGCAATTTTAGGTATAACTAGCGTGTAAATTCTGTCTATAAACGTGCTGGTCATAGGTTCGACTAGAAATTAAATTTCATTCCCCGCTATGCTGAGATATAGCGCAGTTTTAATTTTTTCCACTCAACATACAGTGTCTCGAATTTTGATAATTTGAGAACAGAATGCCTGACATCACTAGGTATATGAAACAGTCTTAGCTCTTATTTAATTCATGTAAAACATTCATTACAGTCATGTTAGTTACACAATTTCAAACACCCTGAATTGAATGGCATAGCCATTTTTATGTCAAATCAAAGATGCTCCAGTTACAAACTATTAAATAAATATTAATATGAATAAAAATAATTGTAAGCTATTTTTTTAACTGATTATTAATAACAATTTATGAAAAACTTATAACTTCAAAGTTCTTAAACACATAGCGTATTATATTTATTATACATATTGTACAACAGTGTTACCGCGATGAGGTCATCATGCATTCAACACTTTTATAAACATCCACAGTATAGCCGTACCAGTTGGTGTCGTCTAATATTCTTAAACAGACGGACGAGAACTTTTTTAATTTCGATTAATTTATTGGTCTTTTAAATGTTTATATGTAACGGTATAAATTATCTTTCTTTATTTTTTTCAGAGTATAGATAGATCAGTTTTAATTTTTTTGGCATTGGATTTATTGGGCCCAATATTGAAGTTTTGAATATTTATATAACAAGATTAATATAACATACAGAAGCGAATTATAAAATAATCACAATTAACTTTATTACAAACAATAAGCGAATTCAGTATATATATACCTAAGTACCTATATCGAGAAATAGCGTACAGTAGATTCACGAACGAAATACGACTTTTGATATCAAACAAAGCGACCTACTTCCATATATAATATAGACCTACAAGCTGGATCTACGAAAGAATAAAAGCTTGCATCACGACGCACGATGCAAATGATCTCGAATAATTATGACTCAAACATCCTAGAGGCAATAAAATTTGAAATACTGTGCTCTATGTTTATAGTTGGTTCAAAGCGAAGCCAAAATACACTAATATTTTACTGTCCAATCTAATGGCATCATCGGATAATATTGGCGATGATAGACAGATACTTGTGTAAGTGTCATTGTTTTTATTGTAACATTAACCTAGATATTTTTAGCTCCACTCATCTACCGCATATAGCTGTGTAGGCAGGGTGAACCCAGTGTTAAGACACTCAGTCCTCCACTATCCATTTAATTTTGAGACATTAAGTGTGTTTTATTGAAGCGGGTAATGTAAATAATTCAAATATAATAATTCTCTGAGTGCAACAAGAACCTATACCTATTGTGAGTCAGTCAGGCACTGTCCTACTGTGCCACCATGACCTCAATAGTCTATTTATAAATACCTTGGGTTTTACAGCTTATTATTACAGAAGTATTAGCTATTAGCCATATGATAGGCTTAAAATAAAATGCTTTCAGATGGCAAAAGGCTTAATTTACTAAGATTTTTTTTTATTAAATGTGATTGAAGTGTTTAAGAATATTGAAAATTATATAAAATACATACAAACAATGAAAGTGATTCACATCTGATACAATTATTTTGATTTAACTAAAATAAAAGCTTCCACAGATACACTATGAATTCAGGAATGAGATAGAAAATTACATTTAATCTGTAATTTATATATGTGTGTATTAAGTAAATAAAAAGATATAGAATTGAAATATTACAATATTTTTGTTAAAAACCTAATTTCTCTTTAATTTCAGTACATAAGTTAAGTTTAAGCTGTTTGTTTTACTTTTGCTAGTTCATAGCAGTTGAATTTCACATTAAGAAGCTTAAAAAAAAAATATGTAAGATCTTTTAAGAAATTTGTGGGATTGATTAAAATTAAATTACTCAATAAATTACCTAAACATTCTTTATAAAAATTGTTAAATTTATTACATATAGAAAAAAAAACGTATATTTAATAATTATATTTGATACGATGCAATTAAAATAGTAAACGTTAATCGAAAATATTAGAGATATGTATAATGAGACAATATTTTTTATGTTATATATCCATTTGAACTCTGACAGTTGGTACTAATACACTTTGAAAGAAAAGTGTCTTGTATATATTTTTTAAACATTTTTTAAAGTGTTAGTCGCACACTAACGAAATTGATTGAAAAAGACATATTGATTCTAAATATGTCTTTTTCAAGTAGTGAGTACATGCTGAAATATTAATCTATATTTTTATAATCATACTCTCAAAATGTCAATTTACTTTTTAAATGGTACATTTTTAGTGAATAGTAAGTTATTTAATTCTTTTTCTTTAGCTAGTATTGTTTCAATTAAAATTTTCACTTAAGCACATAATTTTCTGGCCAAAATAACAACTAAATAGTTATATATTATTGTTAAGAGTACCTTTTTATTAAATGTATATACAAATTCTTAGATGTTTTAGGGTTCTAGAACTTTCAAATAGTTTATTGAAACGTATAGTGTATTTCGACGGAGATCGCCACATTAGGCCTATTCACCCTATCGGAACTACTGCACGCTTGACGCCTCCGAAATAGTTAAAAATAGATTGTTTCACTAGAATACAAATTTTAGTGGAGGATTTCAGCATAATCTTACCTTATCAACAGGATTTAATCCACATTCACGTAAGGAATCCAAAGTAGGGGCACACAAATAACAAACTTTTGTCAAACACGTACTTGTATTGCGTGATAATATTATATTGATTTTACTTTTGTCAAAACACTATGTTGTGTTATTTATTAATTGTTATAAACACTTAAAATGACAAAAACACTTGAGTATATTTATCTCAATTCACTGCACTACACTTAAGATTTGCACCATTTTCTAGAGTTTTTAGAGCAGAAATAAATATATTATACGCAGATATTATCTCTTAAGTTTACTTTATACTCGTATTTAAGCATTTTAAACACATTCACTGGTGAATTATTAATTATTAAACTATGAGATTTTAAAACAAGATCGTTCTAGCGAGAATCTTCCGCATCCTCAAAACAGCTGTTCTATACTGACGATAAAAATCAATACCCAGTGAATAGATAGGTGATAAAAATATAGAGAATTAACACAAATTTTCACTTATAAATTCTTAGCTATATAATTTCAATTTAATAACCACAATTGTAACAATCACTTGGGTGTTTAATTGAATTAGTGATTATTATAAATAATTTTAAGCAGAAATATTTTAGTAATAACATACATTTATTAGATGTATATCATTATTCACTATTAATTGTTTAGTTTGTGTAATTTTATCTTTAAAAGCACGTATTTTTTATCTTAACCAGAACGCACGCGGTCGCGCTCGGTCGCGGACTGAGCGCCGGGGCGCGGGGCGTGGGGTGCAGGCGCGGGCGGGTGCGCGGGCGGGGCGGGGCGCGGCGGGGCGGGGGGCGGGTCGCGGGCGGTACCGGAATGCTATTGTAGGCGAACTTGCCCGCCACTTTTTTTTCTAGATTCTGGTCAAACAAGTTTTGTATACAACCTGCATTGTAAGGATTCCGCCATTCTTCCAACGAACGGTCTAAACTTAGTTTCTGAAGCCCATGGGGCATGGTTACTTACCGACCGCAGCGGGAATCGATTTCACATGTCCCAGAAATTATGAATTGACGAATCATCGTGTTACATTGTTCATAAAATAATGCATCGATATTTTGCGGCGATATCGAATATCGATTATCCGGTAGTGTTTAGTTATTAAGCTGACGATAATGGTCTAATTTATTTATAAAATATAACTTGTATGCTTTCTTTAACTCTCTTATTAGCCTTCAGCTTTTACCAAATCAAAGCAAATAAATGTAAAATAGACAAAAAAGAGTAGGGACTACCTAAACTATTAGAAACAAGAAAGTTGTGTTCAATAAAATTATTTGTGTGATTTAATAGGCAATAAGAATAAATGGGCAGACTCAAGTTTAAAAACAACCATACATATATTTATAAATTATTTGATTTTAAAAAACGTTTTAGCTTTTCCTAGAAGATCTATAATAAGCTCGTGTCAATCTGGCGATGACGTCACTCAGCCTTGTGAACCAACAAACTCGTATAACTCGTATTACTAGATAGTATATACATTTAGTTTGGTGCCTACTGTAAATAAAATTAAGAACACAACTTCATATACAATAGATTTAAATTAAAAAAGAGTGAGAGAAAAGTGTTATATATTTTTAAATATGTATTTTTTTATTCTCTTAAATTTTTAAATATGTATTATTCTTCTAGGTATATTACAGGGAATAGTATGTTACAGGTGTAATCTAAAAGCAATTAATTATCTATTTTAAATTATAAACAAAAAAAAGATTAATGTTTCAATGTTCAAAAACACAATAATTTCACATTTTAATTTAAAAGTTTTATCATTTTAAGAATATTTATATAGGTTCTTATTTTATTACAAATGTTTACCCTATTCCTTAAAACTTGAGTGGAATTTCGACATTCAAGGTTAGAAGGGAACTTCCAAAACTATTTGAGCAACGATAACGAAGCTCTTATAGAAAGACAAGGACGCACTGTTTTACAAGTACGGGGCTAGAACGAGACCGCACGATATATTTTATTTATTACCATATCAAGTTTCCTCGTGGGTTCTGTATAACGTGTGAAAGAGACAAACATATTTTCATATTCAACCACTCAGTAGTATAGTGTTTAAATTAGAGCTGTAATAATTTAGCGCTTTTTCCAATTCCTATATTCATTATTTTTAATACTTACCTACTTTTTTTCTTAAATTATTTTAATAATTAAATATTTCATATGTCATAGCTACATTTCTTAATAATTAACAAAATCTGCAATAAAGTTTTAAATCTTTAATAAGTAAGTTCCTATCTACTTGTAGACAAATACTTATTTAGTAACAAATCTGTTCAATAAAAACTACAATAAAATAAGGCAATGAAAGATAAAACGTAATTGCATAGCGTCTCCACCGGCTATTTTCAAAGAAAATCTTCAACAGGTTGCTAGAGAACTCTTACGAGACAAACTCTGAAATATGTTTGTACTGTCTAGTCTATGTGACTTCGAGACTTCAGCTTACGCTTGAGTTCTTCTTGTAAAATATATGTGAAAAGTTATGAATGGTAGTATCTTGATTTTTATTAAAAAATTAAAACAATTCATATATTGAAAATCCATATTAAATGTTTCTATTTTTGTAATTTAGGTCTCGTTCTCAGAGATGTCATTTGACGTTCTGACGTTTGACTAAATTATCATTGAATTAATTTGTAGTGATTAAATATTGCTTAAGCATAAGTAGCAGCGACGAATGTCTTTTTACTAATATCTCTTATTATCTCTCGTGGCCATTGCGATCGAGTCGTTGCGTGTTGAGTGGCGGAACTAAATGTCGCGCTTTGTTTTAGATACCAGAGCGGAGTAATGAAATTATTTTATATATAATCATGCCTCCCAGTGGGGGTTGAACCAACAACCAACCACGTTCACAGCCAGACGCTGTCCCACTGCCGTTGTCCCACTCGATGGCCTGTAATAATACATTTCAAATAATCTTTTTAACATAAATTGTCACTGTCAATTCACAAACTTAGGAAATTAAAAACCATTTTAGAAAACGTATGAAAATTTGCCTCAAAACATCGCTGCATTGAAATTATTTTACGTTTTCAAAAAATGTTTTTCTTAAATTAACTGTCGGGTTAAAAATTTATATTTAGGTATTGATAATCGTATAAAAAATAATTATTAAAAATGTTCAAATTAATGTATTATCATAATGTTATATAAAGAATAATAATTATTTTTTAGCTTTACACATTATACGCTATTTACACTAAGATTATAACTATCGTTGATCCACGACCGTCTGGAACAACCAAAGTTATCTCAACTGCGTCTACGTCATCGTGGTCCATTATCATTTTATAAAGAAACCCTTTTATATTACGTTAATACTAGTTTCATATCAGAATGTGAGAGACTGCCTTATGAGAGAACATACTTGATGAAATCCTATCATTTCCGTGCAAATTATTCAGTGTAGTGTTTTAAATAATAAATATGGATACTATAAAATATTAATGCCATGAACATAGGTACAGTGGCCATCGCTTCGCGGCGTCTGACTGTAAACGCGATTGGTTGTGACTTTAATTATACTTAAATTATTTTTATTACTCCGTTACCCAAAGTGTAACATTGAGTTCCGTTATTCAACACGCAATGACGCGATTTTGGGCGGAAAGTGGAGAACGGAGTATCTTGACACTAGATTCTCTATGACTACCCTGCTATGCGGTAAAAATCTTGTAGTTGCTTTACCTATATATGCGTACCTTCAAAATTCTACAAAACTTAAATAAAAGCAAGCCAACAAAAAGTCTAAAATATAGTCTAAAAATGACAAAAAAGTGAATCATACATTTCGGCCATGTTTTAGTAATTATCTGTCCCCACCACGATATGGAGTATAAAGCGCCACTTGTAAGATAACAGTCTCACGTAAGCGACGTCAAATAAAAAGCTCGCCGAGATAAGAGCAGTATGGTGCAGCTTTGTTTTATTAATAAACAATTCTATTGTAAATAGCTTTTAAGATATTATTTGGTGATATAGAATGATCCTAGTTGCCGCTCATAATTTCCTTTGCAACTAAAAATTTCTGGAAACATTGGGATTTATTATAAATTTAAAGTAGCTTGTGACTATCGTGGCATAGTGTGACAAGCGGTTCACTATATATGCGATGATTATGAGTTCAAAAGGCGACGTCTAGCCCAGCTACTCAACTTGCTAGGTCTCGGATTCGGGCAGAAAGTAAACAATATGGAGTGTTTTGATACTATTTCTGCCTACCCTAGTAAACGGAAAGAGGGTAAGGCTGAAAAAAAATAGTGGTTTCGACTGCAAAAAATAATTATTATTTATTAGACATAAATATTAAGTATTAAATAAATAGAAATAATTTCCTAGCCAGCCAAATATCAGCTGGCCTAAGGCAGTAGTTTCGGCTGTGGGTTGTTTATCAATCACTCTATAAGTAAGGAAAGAGTTCTTTTGTTAACATTTTTTAAAGTGTTATTCCAACACTAAGGAAATTGAAAAAGACATATTTAGAAAACGTATAAAAATTCCCGCTGCGTTCAAATTTTTATACGTTTTCTAAATATGTCTTTTTCAAGGAAAGAGTTCGTTGCTTACCAATCTAGTGGTCTACCAGTCAAGATCTAACCCACAACTATCAGGTTTGTAGATATCATACATTTTAAAACTGCGCTGCAATATCGTTAAGCTGATAATAATTCAAGCTTTCTTTCTAGGTTCTATATTCTTTATTGATTTTAGATTGATTCTATATCAATTGTTACGCTCTAAAACCACTGACCTACGGTACTCGGAATTTGAAGTCATAAGTAAAGGAGTGTCGACCTAAAGAATATTTGTTTTAACGGACTTTCAAATTCATTTAACATTATTGTGAAGTATGCGGGCTTTCTGCTTAGTGAATTCTTATAACGTTTTGTATCTTCATGCGTTTTCCGCGTAACAAGGTAGACGGAGAGTAGAGACAGATACAAGAAGAGAGAGAGAGAGAGAGAGACAAGGTAGACACTAGTCTACACACTAGTCTAGAAACTCTTTTTTCCGCTTTCTAACAGAATTAGAGTGATTGCATCTTATGGAGGCGGGTCTCAACGCCACGCTTTAATAACCAGGTGATTGAACCCAAAATCAATCGGGTTTAGTGCCCCAGATATACCTACTCTAGGATTTTTTTCAGTATAGTAGTAGTTATTCAGTATTCAAAGAGAAACTATTTTGTGTGTTGAGTGGCGGAAGTTAACACCGCACTTTGTCTTAGATACCAGAGCGGAAGATGCAAGTAAATTAAATATAATCATTCCTCCGAGCGAAAATAGAACCCACAACCAATCGCGTTTACAGTCAGACATTGTCCCATTGCGCCACAATGGCCTCTATAATAAGATATACCTAAGAGAGTATGAATCACTTTATTATGAAAATGGAACGTGAATTACTTAGGCTTGATTTATTAATAGATTTTAAGTAACACAAGTTATTCGTTATATAAGAATCGCACGATTTATAAAGATATGTAAAAAACGTAGAAATAGGTATGCTTTGGGTGGTAGATTAGAGTTTCGACTTGTATAATTATTTATTGTTTTTTTGCAGATACGATTTTGATTTTTGAATAACATGAGTTTAAATAAAAAATCAGAATTTCATAACTCAATTGAGTCTTTCTAAACTGCATATCCAATAACAAATTAATCAATATTTAATTTAGCTTTTTCAACTTTCAATCTAAATTTGTTCAGTTAAAAATTGAGATCCGTGAACAGAAATAACCCAATACACAAAATTTCACATTTAGCAAGTTTACATATTAAATATGAAATATTCTCCACTTTTTGTCCAAATAGAGACAACTTGTGCTTAGTAGTAAAACTCAAAGCATAGGTACATTGTCAAGCATGACAAATTCTAACAAATCGGCATCTATTTTTTCTCACAATTATTGTGTAAGTTACATTCAGATACTTAAGGGCCCTACTTAAAGGGGCCAAAATAGTAATTAGGAACATTAGTTATATTAAATTAGTAATCTTAAAAATTTATCAATTGTATATACCTAAATACAGATACCTATTATAATATTACCACGGTTATAGATAATAAGCTTTTAAAAATGAAGTAAATATTTCAAAATTCCAAGTAAAGCTGTATCCCAGTTTCAAACAAAGTTTACTCCCTTTACGCCTTGTAAAAAACAGCAAAGTTTATTTGTGGGACTTTCCCTTGTGAGATTCACAAGTGGCATAGATTCATTATGAACGTTTGGAATTCATAATAGGAATTTTACCTTTAAATTATTGTGACTACCCTCTGAAATTACTACTGGTATTAATATAATTTGATGTTAGTTACAGGTACAGTAATCTTTTTATTTACAGGTTTAATCAATATATTGAGATGCAATGTTCTCCTGTATTTTACTAATATTTATTACAGGCCACCATGGCGCAGTGTCACCGTGTGACTGTGAAAGGAGTTTTTTTCACAATGGAGTCCCGTCCTGTTAAGACTAATCGCGATGCTTAATCCCGCCACTCACCACCAAATTCGGAAGAATAGTGGAAAACGGGTTGGCTTGATACTAGTTTTTTTATTATATAGATATATTTAATACAGTCTGTTAAACAAACAACGTGGTACAATTAAAAATTGTTTTTTTTACGAAAACACAAACTTCTAGCTATTTGTGCAAAACAACAAACAAAGGTAAGCTAAATGTATGCCGCACTTGTTAGTTTAGTAGTTAATAAATTTGACTGCTAATCTTTAGGTTATGGGTTCGAAAGTTGTTGAAGGCAAATATAAATTTATTTAAGTAAGTAATTAAATATTTTAATAATATATATATTGTATATTCATATTGTGAAAACCATATTATAGTCCTTGTTTGAATTGGTCAAAGCTGTTTGTTTTTCGGACATTTAGATACTTACCTACGTATCATAATTTAGTAAATCCTCTATAAGCCATGGTATTATAAATGAGTTGTTATAAATTTAAATTCTATTTATCAATATCACCTAATAGTCCAATAATTCAGTAGGTACTGTGTGAAATTAAATTAATTTTATATAGGTACATATATAAAATGTAAATGATTACAAAAATGCGGGTAATTACTTACAAAACGAAATAACTCCGATTTACTACATTGAATAAAAATTGTCAGACAATGTGCTTTCACAAAAATTCTAAACATGGATTCAGATTAATGAACATATGAGGACTAGGGGTGCTTTTCAAATGAATTTAATGATTGATTATTTGTATTGAGATTATTTCATGTAAGGAAACGTTTTAGTCTGCATTGTGACTTTTAACACTAATTATTATATGTTATATTATTAATACACGTAATTTATATGAATAAACAATTAACTTCTTTTATATAAGAAAACATTTTGGGTATTTACTTAAAATAAGTGAAGGTTAAATTCTTACAATAAAATTAAAATTGTATTAAATGTATTAAGGGACTCCTTAAGCATACACTTGGCTCCTCAGTTTGCAACGCTATGGGCACGTTGAATCCGAGGAACGCTAAGGAGTTTCTTCGCTTCTATTAAAATAATAAAAATTGAATTTTGCCGGTAAAATATTAATTCGTGATTAAGACCAGTTCAATACTTTGTAGGTAAGTTGATTGATATTAAATACTTAACAATAACTTCATATCTTTTATATTAATAGATGTGTAGAATTTATGATTGTAAAATTAACTTTTCAATATGTATGACTCTTTTATGATATGGTTGAGTATTTTTTTAATATTTTACACAAATTTTCCAATTTTGCAACATATCCCGTTGAAACACAATTAAAACTATGAATATTTATAAAGTTACTGAATTTTAAAATATCGTGCCAGTCTGCGCATTTAATATTAGTTATTAATTCTAACGAACGCGAAAAAAGTTCGCGTGGAATAAGAAAGCTAGTGAACAGACATTAATAATGCAAAACTAGAGACAATTTATGTTTTTTTTTCTTTATTTGTGGCAACGACCTTTTGTGGTATTGATTTTTATATTGCTTTTTATCTAGGTATATATATTACTTATATTTCAGATAATATGTTATAATTTTTGAAATTGAATTTACTATTATATTCATTTGACTAAATGCATTATACTTATTTATGACAAAAGAACTGATACACTGTACAAGTCTGTTAACGTCATTCTTAAACTAAAAAAAAATATGACGTAATTATCAATTCTACTTTACAAACATAATTATATTTTTTGTTCCTACTATAATTACTTTGAAAAAATAAGAATAATCGTTAATTTACCATAATTAAGCTTTTAGTGCTTCACTATTGGATGTAACCTGGCGGGATCGATGCGGGCGACGTTGCCGTTCCGCGCGTGTTTTGTTTGGGTTGCGCCCCGTCGCCCGCCGCCCGGCGCCAAACGAATAAAAACTTTTCAACGTAAATTGTAAATATAACAGATATAAGGCTATAGTGGCGCAATGGGACAGTGTATTACACGCCATGGTTGTGGGTTCGATCCATACTTCTGGGAGAATTATATTTAAATTAGATAATCCGCTCTTGTAGATTTCACTGAAATCATACATTTCCGCCAATCATAATGCAATTTCTAAAAGTCGAATTAAAGTCAAAGTAGTTTTTGCCTATAAATAAGTAAGTAAAGTTAAGATATAATACATAAAAAACAGAGATACTCTATACTTAATAGGCGAATTAGGTGTAAATTTATATTTGTGTTTTGCTATAAGATACCTGTTTTCTGTCGCGAAGGCCATGGTGGCTTGCGAGAGGTCGTGGGACGCGGTCGGAACCTTCTCCGAGGCGGTGATGCTCGAGAAGTAAACGGCGGAAAGGCGAGGGAGGCCACCGCCAACCTCGCCATCCGCCGCAAACGACCGGGTCGCCGGAGACAAGTGCGCCGCCTTCCGCCCTGATTCGACCAGAGGGTGGTCAGCTTGAGGAAGCTGATCGTCTAGTCACCTGGCCCGAGTAGGTGCACGCTGGTCGCTCCCGCGTACTACTCATAGCAGGCCGTCCAGGGTGCCCACCACCCTTAACTCCGCCATGTGCCTTGCTGGCTCCCGTCGCCGGGGTTCACGTGTCCTCGGCTAGTGGCGGTCGAGGAGCACCGTGAGGTTTTAGTGGGTATACGGACGGCCTATCTGACAGTCCGGAGTCCCACATAACCACGTCCGACTCCCCAAAAAAATACCCGTTTTATAAATGTTGGTCAATTATGTCAAACAAAAGTCATCATTGGTTCAAATCATAAGTTCTGTTGATTGTCAAAAATTTTCTTTTCTATTAGGTGTCTTTACTTTTAAAGTGTCGCCTAGTAGTAATGTTATATAATAAATTACAAAACAAGTTTAAAATTTCATATTTCTTTCTATGAGCTTAACATAATACAATAACTTAAAATAGCATTAAAAAAAAGCAAAGTAAAACTTTAAATTGGTTAAAACACGATCTAAAAAAGAACTATGCAGTCTGATCTAAGTTTTTTATCGCTATTGAAAACGAAGCTATTCTGCTCAACGTTTTTTTTCCCGTAGATAAGCTTATTTGAAAAAAGCTTAAAAAGCTTAGTAAGCAGTTGGTTTACAGTAAAATTGATAAAAGTAAATAATTATATAATCCTTAAGTATATTTGTTTAGTTCGAAATTAAAGTATGGCTTAACATTGGTACAAGAATTATAATTTTAGTTGTAGTTAATTATTAAGATGTCATCGTGGCACAGTATCTTACTGTACGCGCTATGGTTTGGTTTGGTTGTAGATTCGATTCCTACTCGGGGAAACGAATTTAAAATATTTTAAGACGCAATGTGGTTTGGAGCAGAAAATGGAGAACAGAGTGTCTGGACAATAGGTTGTTCCTGACTACCCTGATATGCATGGAAAAACGTGAAGCTGTTTTTTATAACGATATTCTAAATATTTTCATTATTAGAAGTAATTTCTAAAAAATAAATAAAGCGCTTAGAGAAATATTAAAAATACGAAAAATAAGAGTTAAAGGGAAGAGAAAATAAGAGTATATTTAAAAATATAAAAGGATAAATAAGAAATGATCTCTACATTATTGAAGTAAAAAACCATTTTTGAATGACAATAAAAAAATTCTATAGATATAAATATAAATTCTCAATTATTGAAAGCTATTCCATTATTTAAAAAATAAACAAAAAGTGGAGTTTTGTATTAAATCTTCAATCTAACACATTATTAAAACAATTTATTGACAATAAAATATGTTTATTAAGTAATAAAAAGGCTTAGAAGTCGTGAACTTTTAAATAAGCCGTGCTTGGAATTTGCCGACGGAACACTACTGTTAGTTCTCTTTTTGATCTACAATGTCACTAATCAAAGTGTGTTATTAAATAAAGTTTCATATGAAATAAAGTAAATGACCAAAAAAATTTAATTTATATTCATATAATTTAATTATATAACTTTTTTGACAGCCTAGCTTTACTAAGTATTTCTGTAACAAAATGTACAACGTAATTTTGAACGACGTCTTGTCTGCTGTTTTTTTTTTATGTCTAACTGTGTAAATCCGATGACAATACAATAATTTCATAGCATAACGATTAAATTCATTAATAGACAAATATATTTAATTATAAAAAATATATATATTTAATAAATCATAAACATTAAAAAAAAACTTTTATTTATTTTTTTATGTAGGTGTTTATCTATCTATCTTGTATAGAAAATATTTTTAGGCAAACTACATATTCAAAATTAATTTTATTCAATAACGTTACATATTATGTATATAACAAATATATTTAATACAATCATATTAGTTAAGCAAATCTTTAGGTACAGTCATACATGCAGTAATTAAAAACTATTTAAATCGCCTCTTATTACTAAATAAGAGTTGTTTAAGATTATTTACAATTTTATAATTATTAGTATATAACATCCATGTAGAATAAATAATACATTGCAAAATATAAGTATTTTAAATATATATGAAAAGGGAGTCAGATCGTGAGTCAGTTGTATACAAAATGTAAAGTTCAAAAAACAAGTGTATTACAGATAGGTACGCGAAAACACTTATTTGATATATGATATATGTAAAATAGAAATTATTTGTGATACCCAACAGAAATTATAATAGCTTTTATTCCCATGCAATGTTTTTAGTAATTTATCAAAACACAATTTTTGCAAATTCCTGCTATGATAGTTACTCGAACCATATAGTTTAGTACATATAAAAAATATCGTCCATAAATTGTCCAAACTTAACACTGGCCTGAACCTGCTATCCCCGAGTCTCAATTATCATCAAACTTCAAAATATCACTATGGTATTTCAAAATTGTTTTGCTCCGCAATTTCGTTTAAAATAATATCCTGTATTTTATTCCTGACTACCAACTTCCGCCATGGCTCTAGTTCTCTAAAAAAAGGTGTTAACGATTGCAGAAACATTGTGTCATAGTCGAGTGTAGGTAATTTAATTTTTTTTTCTTGCTCCACCTCATTATTGCTAGTGGAGGCGCGACGTTTAGAAATATTATTTTCTATTAAAACTTCGTATGTATCATCTACTTTGTCTTCCTCCTTGATTATGACATCTGTATCTATGCTTTCATCACCCGATGTATTACCCGATATTTCTGTAGGATCAGACCTGTGCAGGAACCATAGAGTTTTAAAATGTCGCCATTTGCCAGTATAATCGTCTAGCGACTCGCTTTTACATTTCTTTTCCTCCCTCTTGAAGAGGTCCCGTAGATTTTTCCACTTGGCTCGTAAGACGTCCTCTGAAAGGATAATTAAAGGATTACAGCTTTGTTAGGATAGGTTTTAAGTACGTATTGTGGAGTTTTAAAAGATTATGTCTATATTAGAGACGCGCTTATGATGGTTCTGAGATATTTTTCGTCTCGGTAAGTTTTAGGATTAAAACATAAAATATGTCAAAAAGGTAAAATACATGTTATACACACGTGCAATATCCGGCTTTTACCCTATAGGGTATAGGGTAAAAGCCGGATAGTTGCCCCAGTTTTTAAAAAAGCTCTTTTATTAAAAATGTGTACTCGTGAATTTTTTATTTAAAGTGTATTCTTAAACATAGTTTATTAATCTTTTATTGTAGTCTATTTTTTTGAATATAAATATTATTAGTTTTGAGTAAATCCTGTTTTATTTGACCTTTAAAGAAGGGGATAGTTGCCTACTATGGCGGATAGTAGCCTAACGTTAAAAATGCTTCGGGGATACTTGCCTCATGTGAGGATAGATGCCTGTATATGTTTTTTTCAAATAGAAATGAACTTGTATTAATTTAAGTAATCAGTTTTTATTATTTACTACAATCTTTTATTAAGTAATAATTAAAGTTAAACTATAATTATAAAGTTACAACAAAAATAGATTTCAAAATGATGATTAGGTATCCAAAATATTAACGAAATATTATTATTTATTTAGAAGGTAGAACGATATGACAATTAACTTTGGCATTAGCATCGATTGAGTTAAGTATTCAGTCTTTATTATTTACTGAGATCCTTTATTAAGTACTAATTAAATTATTAATGCACATTTAGAAATACTATTATGTACTCTACTACTCTAGTACCTTTCTTGGCTAATACTTTGCCAGGTTTATTGTTGAGTTGGACACCGCTTTCATCCATATTGAATATTCTATCCGGCTTATCCAGCAAATCGTTTTCACTTAAGACGGTTATGAGCAGATCAAAAAATTTCGCTACTTCGGCTCTGCTTAGACCTTTCGCTCTTTGAATTGATAAGCCCTCAGCTTGTCTCACAACTACGAGTATTTCCGGATTTCTTTCAAGGAAGCTTTTCAACCATTGTGGTCCAGCCATTTTAGTTTCATTGTTAAAATTGTGCTTCAACCCTAACTTTTCGGCAAACTGATAGGCTAATTGGCGAATTATACTCCTTTCAGGAGGAAATCCTGCGTCTCCGAGCTTTAGTATATGGGATACCAGTCTTTTTTCATTTTCAACGCCAAGGACAGGGTATTTCCCTACAAATGTTAAGAATACAATTAGATAAGTAAGTAGGTATGTAAATAGATTATTTTATTTTTAAGCTAAATATACAACTTTAAATCGATAACATACCTTGGGTTACCAGTAGCTGGTTTTTCTTTTCATACCGTCTTCTTAAGGTTCGAGAGGATATGCCATAAATTCGAGATATTTCGTTGATACTTTTTTGTTTTTTATCTAGTTCTTCGAACGCAAGTGCTAAACTATCTTCTGTCCAGCTGATGTGACGCGACACCACGCCTGGCTTTCGTTTATACTTACGAGGCATTTTGTTGTTGAGTAGATATTTATTTTATTTAAGATAAAGTATAGTAAAACCAAATGAAAAAAACACCTAGAAAAAAAATCTGTCTTTGTTCGTTAAAAAATTTATAGTTACGGATAGTAACTATCCTTTTTGATACGGGTACTTGCCCTTTTTATTTACGAAATAAATAAAAAATATTTAACAATAAAATGTAATAAACAGTGCAATTTAAACCCAAATGCATGCATAGAAACAAAAATTTTACTGAAATCGTAATCAGTGATAAAAATATTTGACAGAGATTACTTACTAATATAATTCTGACGCTCGTCAAAGTTTCGCCGCAGAAGATTTTCGCTCACACGGACAAAACACGTGCATCTACTTCAACGGCTTTGCGGCACTGAGGCCTGTGCGGGGGACACTTTTGATTACGATCAAAAACTAACACTATCAACGAGCCTAACATAGAGCATTTGAAACTGAGGCATGTATCCGTCCGAGGCAACTATCCGGCTTTTACCCTATATTAATACAAGACGTAAATTAGTCATATGTGATACATGATAACGACAATATTAGAATATATGTGGATGTAGTATTATAAATCAGAAACTCAAAATCGAAAACTCGTTATTAGTCAACATTCAATTATATATCAGATGTATTTATATCTATTTTAAATCTATGTTATAGAGTAGAATCGTGAGTTTATTACTCAAATAGAGCTATAAAATGTTAGTGGCAGTATAAAGTCCGCATGTATCATAAAGACCACCCTTTGGAATATATCGCTTTAAGCCATGGTTTTCCCTAGAAATATATATTATTTCAAGTATGTCGCATCTTTATGGGCAATATCCTTATCTATATTTATTTTAGAGACAAAAAAAATTATTTTAACATAACCACAGTGGAACTTAATGACGTAATTAATTTATGCGAGATCGGTCATTCTCATAATTAACTAGTAATTATCGCGTACTTTACGTTATATTTTTTTAAGTGAGGAAAAGGATAATATTTCGGTAAACGAATATAAGCATTCACCTTTGTGTTAATCACGTTTGGCGTTTGTATCGTTATAATACTTTACAAACATCATGCGTTACTCGATAGTTAGTCGTCAAAGCAATAGAAGTGTATATCATGGACTAAATAATATAATTAATAGTTGAGTTGAGTACACTGAACATGTCTCGATGTCGGTAAATTGAGAACAGAGTGTTTTGACACTACTTAACTGAATACCCTGCTATGCGTGAAGCTGAAAAAATAATATAATACAACTGTTTAAAAATTCCTACTAATTGAGATCTGAGTTTAAAACTTCTACATTCGAAGAATAAGATTAAACTTTTAGCATTTATCAAATAATCATGACAAGCAAACAATTTTGACGAGATTTGATAATAATTTTAAATATAACCTATTGACAATAATATATTGTGTAACGTACACGTTAATGATTATAGTGAACCGTAACTAAAAATTTTGTAATTAAGAAAAGAGCATTTGGTTGAAAGTGCTGGAAGGAAATGCTATTCTTTTTTTGGATTTTTGTTTCATGATCGGATAACTACAGGTTAATTAGTGCTAGTGTTTTATGTATTCATATCTAGCTCACTCTGTTTCTTTCTCTAACAGTATTTATCAGTATTTATCCATATATTATCCATAGTGGCGCAGTAGTTTAACATCTAACTGTATACGCGACGGTTGTGAGATGATTTCCACTCGGGGGAATGATTTATATTTAAGATATTTTAATTTCTCCGTTCTGGTGACAAAACAAAGCGAGGCTGTGAGTTCCGAAACTCAACACGCAAAGGCTCGGATTAGAACGGAGTGTTTTGCAACTCTTCTTTTCGGCTATATTGCTATGTGTTAAAAAGCATGAATCTGCTATTGACCCCTGGCTCGATGATATTTGCTTCATAATATTTAAAAATTACTCATTGTAAAGGCACACGCGATGGTTATGGGTTCGATTATTACTTGAAAGAATCTATTACAAGTACATTTTATACTTCGTTTGGTTTAAGACCGAGTAAAGGAAGTAAGGAAGTTATGCCGTCCAACACATAGCAGGGTGTAGTCAGGGAAAACCTAGTCTCAAAATACTTCGTTCTCCCGTTTCCGCCCGAATCTGAGACATTGCGTGTTGAGTGGCAGGACTCAACATTGCGCTATGTCTTGTTTACCCAAGACCATCGTATTCACAGAAATACCCCAAGAGTCAGTATACAGGCACATGCTGTCCAGTAGGACAGTACTACGCCAGATCAAATGTGACCAACACATACCTAGTAGTATTTAAAAATGCTAAGTAATTTCATATCTATTTAAAATCTAACAATATATTTTATAAAGAAATATCATGTAGGGTTAAAAAAGCTTACAAACATTGTATACTGTACGTGACGATGCATGACCTTGTGGTATGTATCGTAGCGCAGTGGGGCAATGTCTGACTGTAAATGCGGTTGGTTGTGGGTTCGATTCTATTCAGGGGGAATAAGTATATTTAAATTTTTTTTTACAAAGCGCGGGGTTGTTTTCCGTCATTCGCATCACACGCAATGTCTCGAAGTTGCAAAAAATATATAACTCTTAGTTACAAGAACTTATGTTATATAAAACGATACGTTAGTAAGGCTTTTTATAAGCTTCATCTGTATCTATTAATGTAGTAAGTTTAATTATTACCATCGTGATCCTAAGACATTATAATATTGTCATAGCATGAAGCTGGTGTCCTTACCAGGATGACCAGGACCAGTAATATTTTTTGCCGCTAGTAATTTGACATAATTAAGTACGACTGGCTTATTGTATATATATATACATTTACAATACAAATGTATGTAATAAATGGATTATCTAGCATGAGCAATTAATAACATTATTAAACAGTATTTTAATATAGATAGACAAACTACCGCCATCTACCGTAAAATTACGTAAGATCTTTTTCAGACAATTTCTACCTGGAAGTTTTAGTGTAGTCGATATTTGTTGCCACGCCAACGCCAGCCTGCATCTATCGTTGTAACACTCGTCGTCAAGATCCCACAAACATCGCCGTTGTTTCACTTCATTTATAAGATTTAGTAAGGATATCTCATTTATAGGCACTTTTCTTGCCGCCATTTTTTATACATATTAGAACAGTGATGTATAACTTTATTCATAAATAACACGTAATTTACTTTTAATATCCAAATTTTTAACTTTAATCTTAAAATTTTTACAAAGCTATATAAAAAAAACAATAAAAAAACGCACAATTTTAAATAAAAAAAAGTATTTACACGAGCTATCACGTGACAAAGCCCGCGCGGCAACTAAGCGATAAGGATCAACGCTTGGTCGCTAGTCGCGCGACGTTGCCGTCCCGTGCGACTTGACTTGAAAACGTTGCGCAATTTGACCGATTTATGGCGTTCTGTAGATAATGCATTTCTAACAAATTCTATAGTATTTATGATGAGATGTATTAAATGTCATTGTTTTGTAGATTTTTTTTTTTTTTTTATTATTTGTGTAATAGTTTTATTTATTACATTATTGCACTTAAAAATATCTCAGAAGGTAAGAAAAATAAATAATAGTTAAATGCTAACTATTATATATATTATATACACTTACTGTGTGTACACAAAGCGGACTTTAATCTACAAGAGACCCCACTCCTTCTGTGTATGTGGAGAAGTGCGAAGCAAGGGAATAGAATACTACAATATATAATTTTTCTTCATTCATAATTTTTAAATCTTTTTGTCGTTTCTGATGACATTTCGATTTTATTTATATTTGTAGTTTCGTAAAAGTTTTTACTTTGTGATAGTAACAGTGACAATATAATAATAACTATATTTTAAGTGACATCTATCGTATTGTTAAAGAACTAAAACAACTTGTGTATTGCCTGCTTTGCTCATCTAGTTAAGTCATGTGACCATAGATGGCACCATTCAACATTTTCTAATCATACGAAGGAAAATATATACAGGTCATCTTCACGCCTTTGCCTACATAGCAGGTTAGGCTGAAATAACCTAGTGTCAACCCAATTTGCTCTCCTCTCGAATGCATATTATGTAAGTATAATATGATATTGATATTTATTTTGCATTTATCTATTTAGAATATATAAATAAATTGGAGTAAACATTTTTAAAGTTGTTTTTGAATTTTTAAACATGTAACCTATTATTGAATTATTCTTTTCATTACTCAATTGTAACAATGCGATATAGTAATTGTACTAGGTAGAATATAATAATTCAAATAATTAAACTATGAAAGAAAACAAGCATTTTCGTTCACATTTTATTTAGAGACATTGGTATAAAATATATGAGATATAAAACAGCACAGTCGTAATTAAAAATTAAAATATTTCAATATACGAATATAAAAAAGTTCGTTTTAAAGATGATTCAAATACGTGTCAAGACAATTCCTTAGAACAAAACAACATGATACAATCAAAATTTAATTTCAAGGTGCATTAAAGAAATTACTTAAAATAACACTTTTTAGGTAAAATGGCGAATTCACTGTGACGTTATTTAAATAAATAGATTATTTAGATTTTAAAACCTTACAAGTTTACTTTATCACAGTGAATAGAGCTTAGATATAGGATGAGAAGGGTCCTTAATAGGATGTGAAGAACGAAACGATACAATCTTAGATTTTCGTAATCATAGAACAAAAACGGGCTACCAAATTTCTTCTTAGAAATTATTATACTAAAAAATATTATTTTAAGCCTAAGTGTGCGAATAAAATTTTAAAATATAGTAAATAAATGTTGAATTTAACATATGAAATCGTATAAATATTAAATTTAACATATAACATTTACGGTTTATCACTCATAGCAGGTTAAGCAGTTCGAGATAGTGACAAGACACTCCTTTCCGCCCAAAGTCAGGAGACACGATATTACTTATTGATTGGCAAACCACGCTGTGCTGTATCTTAGCTGATCGGGATATCGATTTATTTTTATATTATCCCCGAGTGGAGATTGAATCCACAATCATCACATTTACATTCCGACGTTCATCCACTGCACTATGTTAGCCTCTATGAAGTATTGTATAGCATAAAACTATGACAAATGTAGTTTAAATATTTTTTTTAAATAAAAGCTTATAGTATTTTAAATAAACATAATTTAAAATAAATATATAATACAAAAATAAATAATTTTTTTTATAATAAGATAGTATTATCATAAAAAATCCAAACTGTAAGTACCGTTTTTGTTCTACAATTACGACGATATTAAATATAAGGAAAACACAGAATTATAACATTAAATTGTTTACACATTTATAATATACATATATCTTATTCTACTTAATTATAATGCGTCCATAAAACCGTTTGGCGATTTTGATACACAAAAAGCGGAATGTACGCCATAACTGGACCGCCTCAATGACTTATACTATTACAACACTGAGAAAAATTAAAGATACAAATTAAAAGCAATTGGCACGAGAAGCTTAAATTAAAACATGCTTTGGAAATCTCAATCGCTATTAACTTTTCAATCATAAGTAAATTAAACTAATATACAACTTAAATACTAAAATAACACCTATATCTATCGAAAGTCGAGCGAATGAGCTTCCTTTTTAAATTCCTTTAGAGAATACAATTCCTTAATAACGTCGGAACATACATGTATATGTATGTATGTATGAAACATGAAATAAGAGCTCATACTTATTTGGCACGGCATAAAATAAAAAAAAGAACAAAAGTTTCTAAGTGTTAATACACTTGTATTTAATAATTAAATTCGTGTAATTTTAATTAATCATAAAATCAAATATTTGGCAACATTTTTAAAATTATATTCACTTCAGTTTTAGAAAACCGTGTAGTTACGTGTAAATTTTTTAAGTTTATTGTTACGTAGAGTTGTAAGATAACGTAGAGAACGTTCTCAAAAGTTATCTTTTTTCTCCGCGTTTGATAATAAAACTTCTTTCAAATTTCAAAATACTTTAAGCAATAATTACTTATAAGTTATAGTTTTACATGTTTCACGATATGCTTCCATTTTTCTTAAAACACCATGAATCAGAATCGAACTAAAACTCTACCAGATCATAACAAAGAACACAATAATTTTTGTAAAAAAATCAAAATTTTCCGCACATGAATCTTTCTCCAGTTTCGTTTGATACCACCGGCCAAATCTTTTTAAAATAAATAATGAGAAAATATAAAAAAAAAATTTTTTATATTATTACTTTTTCATAGGCAGTAGAGACGGCATTGCGAATAAAAACGACTAAATAATATGATGACTAGATTTACGCAACATCAATGTTTATACTTATTTTATAACGAACATAATTACTTGGAATACTTATCTATTGGATATTTGACGTAATCGAGTCCTAATTAGTCATAAATATTTAGTTAAGACTTGATTAGTTTCCAGATTGAAAATAGATTGAAATAGTCAAATATTTGTAAAGTTTACAGTTACTAAGTAGAATATAATGCGACCAAATTGCCCCATTCTAGCGCTCAACCGTAAATGATAAAAATGAATGTATACAACTGAATTATTATATATATTATTATTTGGACAAATGAAAGATATTTCAATGAATAATGTAGCACTAAGCTTCGGTAAGCTGTCTGTGGGTAAATATGCGCTCAGACACATCAATTAGCTTTTAACTGACGTCAAATGTACATAATATGTATGTGTACAAAAGTATGTATTTTTACCAATTTTACCAAATTAACATCAATTAAAGCTAATTGATGTCTCTTTTTGCGGCTGTAAGTGATTAAATCGTTAATATTCACAAATTTAAACGTTGATTTTTTAGGACCTTTTCTAGGTCCATGGAAAATAATGATTAAATTTCGATATTTTGTTTGAGTCTTACATTACCTGGGATGTCAAAATAACCTGTACAGGGATCAATATCAATTCAAAACTATTAAAAATCAAATATATCAAAAATTATTTAAATAATCTGCGAATTTTACTTTAGAACACTTCTCAGTCTCTTAAGATAAAAATGTCGAATTTGAACTTGAACTTCAACTAGACGAACGTGTAAACGATAGTGTGGATAGTAAAGAAACACCACGGATTCAAGTATTCTACACACACGTAAGTTACGTAAACATTTTACATTAACATTGGTCTACATCATGTTTTTTTTATTTAATATTAACAGCAAAGACGACATCTATTACATCAATAGCTATATATAGTTGAACTACAAAATATTTTTAATTACATACACTTGTCATGACACTCCTATCATTTATAAGATATAACTTATTAATTACTAACATATACGTATATTATATTAAAATTGTATATACTTTTCGAAATAATTTAAATCGATATATTTATTTTTTTGAAGATTTACACCAAATATCTTAGAAATGATGCAATTTAATGATACTTTTTTTATTTTAGGAGTAAAGTTAAAAAAATAATTTTAAATACAGATATGTATCAGAATATGCATGTATGTATGTTTGTATGTATGTACATATAAACCAATCTTTTATATTAAAGTTTTATAAAGTAATGTATAGAAAAATACTTTAAGCTCTCACAGTTTTATGCGGAATCGGTACATGGCTGTAAACATGTGTTCGTAGTAAGAGGTTTGGGTGTAAGATGTACTTGTTTGAGCTATGTTTCGTTTCAGCGGACGGTAAGGAATTAGAATGGTTCTGTCAGGTTAATTTTTCGATAAATTTACAAGGGATACCTAAATTATCCAATATGGCCATATCTAAAGCAATCTATCAAGGGATATCTCAATTGTAAAATCTTCAAAAATATTATATTTAACTTAAAATTGTCATGCATGTCATGCCAAAGGTCATGCTAAACTAATGTTATGTCAAAGCAATATATGAAATGATATGTTGCCAATACTTAATTTGGTAAACGTACGATAGAACATGACAAAGAAATAAACTTTTCAGTTCAAAATGGAACTATTTAGAAAATTCTACAAAACTAAGGAAGAAATACACAGATAGACTTCCAAACGGGAAGTTACGAGTATATACTAAACACTCATTCTTAACTAATTACTATACGAGTATGAGTTAAGGATTTATGAAAAAAAAAATCATTTCTTTTCTAAATGAAGTATAGGGTTTCCAAATATCAAATGTATAAAGTTACTAAAAGATTTTCCTAAAAGACAAAATACTGTCCGAATATATGAGTAATAAGATAATGATATATAAGAGTACTGTATACATTCACATACACTGGATATCGCAACAACTTTATGTTTCTGGCTTTTGTGGGATCAAGCAATACTAAACGCTGAGATTATATGAAAAAAAGAAAAAATAACAAATTACTATATATCAGATACAATACTGTTATTTTTGTTATTATGGCAAAGTCTTAGGATGAAATGTTTGAAAATCTTTTGATAAAGCCGGTGGTTCGCCTTTAATTACAGTTTATATAAAAATGTATCATACTTAGTGAAAATTAAATACAATTAAAAGCTTGACTGCCTTCATCTGCGTTAATACATTAATTCGAGTGTTATTTTAGACGAGAACTTTCACGTTAGGAAAATAAATCTTAATTGAAATGAGATATTTATGTCAGTAAATTTTGCACATATAAAGTTGTAGCGATACCATCATTATATATTATACTTTAAATGGTCTATTTAAGTATCGCTGGCGACCGAGGGCTGTTTGATCAAGTCGGCATCTTGTACGCTAACTTGTGCCTTCAGCTTGGGCTTGTCTTCCTTGCGGTGCGCGTGGTCATGGCTGTCCACCACACTGACGCAGTTCTTCTGATTCGCACGAATCCTCTCATCACATTCTTCTCGGAACTTCATGTTGTACCAGTGCAGACATAAGCATCTGGAATATAGAATAATGGGTTAAGCCAGTATAACTTGACTGTTACCATTAATTTATTCTGTAGTATTATAAAAATATTATATAATATTTGATATGCATCGTCATACATACAATATTTGGACCAAATTTGAACATAAAATAGAATTTGATAGCAATATTTTTTTTCGAATAAACATAAAGCTACCACTGCAACGGCTTGAAAAGAAAATTATGCTGAGAAAAACTGACGAGAAATAAAAGAGATTGATACAAGTTTGGGTACATAAGAGTTTATATAGAACGTTATAATATTTTACATAAAATTAGAGAAAAATTATAAAAGACACATTTTCTTTGTTTCGTGAAATCAATTAAAACAAACATTAATTGAATTAAAACGAGTTGTAGCAGTTCAATTAGGCTAACAAGTCTTATCTCTTTAATTACGTTAAGTAACAGCTATTGCATCGCGCTTTTATAGCTTTGAAGTTACATTAATGTCGACTAATGGGTAAACGATATTAGAAAATTCTGTGTACTATAAAATTGTAAGACATAAGCAAAGAAATTAATTGTATGCATTAATATCGAGTTACTGAAAATACATTAAAATACATACAATACATACATCTTTACATATTACTATAGATGTGCAAAATTTTTTTTCAACTAAACTTCCAACAAAAGTTGAATGGATGAAATTTGACATATAAATTGTAACTATAGAGGCCATCTAGGCCCAGTTGGGCAACGTCTGACTGTATATGCGATTGCTTGTAAGTTCGATTCCACTCGCAGGAAGATTGTATTTAAAATATTTTCATAAATGGACTAATAACAAAGTAATGCTTTGAGTTCGGCCACTTAACACGAAATGTCTATATTTCGGGCGGAAAGTGGAGAACGGAGTTTCTTGACACTAGGTTCCCTCCAACTACTCAGATATATATTAATTTACGGGAACTATGCACATTTTGTATTTCATTTGGATGCTTTAGTCCTCCGTCGGTTGCGATGTGAAAGAAGTATGAAGTTTAGCATAATTAAAGTTTATATAGAAAAAAAGTGCAAAAGGCAAATATTTTTCATAATTGAGCATAAAGATATGACAAATCCTTGTAATTTCTATCAATTGAGAAGATTGTTTTCATTATTTTAATTGTTTTTCTTATTTTAAAACATTCTTTATTCTGAAATTATATATTGGAATTCTTCTAATAACTCACCTAAGAACAGCACCCAACACACCAATCCCAACTAGTGCTGCGCCCGCACCCATCAAGTAATAGCGATGTTGAGCTGCCTCCGCACCAGGTGACAGTTGCACCAGTCCCACCACTAGCACCACGATGCCAAGGAGTAGGGATCCTACTATCGCGTGCAGTGCTGCCACCTGAGAGAAGAATTAGTATGATTTAAACGTACCATAGTCTTTGGCAGTATCTAATTACTATCTAAAAAAATATTTTTAACGAATATTAAATAGTGTACATTTCATTTAAAGGCACATCATGGTGCAGTGGGTCACGGTCTGACTGTAAACGTGATTTATTTCTAATACCTAATACAAAGCGTGGCGTTGATACCCAACACTCAACGCGTCTTGACAATAGGTTCTTTTGGACGATCATGCTATGCGATAAATATACAATTTTAACATCTTAAAGTGTTCACACACTCACACTCAAGTTGAAAAACATATTTTTAGAAAACGAATAAAAATATCATGCAACGTATAAAGATTTGAACGCAGCGGGATTTAAACCCGCGCCTCTTGAAAACCGTTTAAGCGCTCTGACCACTAAGCCATGCGTTCTAGATCTAGCTACGTTGAAATTCTTATACGCTTATTACAACTTATATTTGTTGTTAGCATGTCTGTAGACAGATTTTTACAAATTTCTGCTACCCATAGATTCATGTAGAAAATTAAAGACTGCATAAATACTTTAAATTCCTACTCCACAACATGCTGATGCTTTGCGACGGCTTGTTTAAATGCTTTGTAACCAACTGGGCTATACATATCAATATCCTGGATATGACTATATTTTGGTTTTGTGCTGCTCGGCTGTTATTTTAGCTAAAACTTGGCTTGGCACGCTACCGATTAACTACATATTTAAGATTTAATAAAATTTCTACGAACAATAATTTGGCAAGATTGTTGAAGAGAATGCTATTTATTAAATATTTTTCATTTCCTAAGTTTGCGAATAACACTTTAAAAAATGTTAAAAATGTTCTAACCTATTTATGTAATGAATTCAACACAAAAAGGCGGAGAATACTTTTGACTCTATGTTCTCAGCCTACGCAGATATTCTGCTGCTTTTTTTTAAATAACAGTTTGCACGTGACGTTTTAGTTCATTATCCTATATGACAAAATGAGACATTTATACAGAAAAAAATTAAGTTGGTTTTTCTCCAAGAGCACGAATCAAAGAAGATAAGAGTAGTGTACCACTAATTTCTATGGCTTTCTAAGAAGCAAACAATCATTAGAAGAATAATTCTTAATGCTCACAAAACAATCACGAAGTTGTTACATACAAAATTAGTTTACGTGGCAATATTATACTTAAATTTACTTAGTTTATCACGCTTATACTGCTTAGCAGGATTGTCAGAGAGAACCTAGTGCCCTGGCATTGCTTTCTGCACATTCTTCTGAAATCAAGACACTGCCTGTTGAGTGACGGAACTCATTTTACGGGGAAATGAAAATATCTACATTTTATATACTTACCAATAAGGTATTTTTTTTTACTTATCATATTGTTTGGACATTTTTATTTCGAAGTTATTTATGCAAGACAAATTTAATAAAAGACATTAAGATAAAAAGGGGCAAATGGTAGTCAGAGAAAATCTAATGTCAAAACACTCCGTTCTCCAATTTCCACCTAAATTCGAGACATTACGTTGAGTGGCGCAACTCCACGCCGCGCTTTGTCTTGTGCCAGAGCGAAGAAATTGAAATATTTTAAATTTAGATTGGAGATCGAACCCACAATCAATTGCGTTAGCGTAAGACGCTGTCCCACTGCACCTGGCCTTATTTATTTGAAATTTAAATATACTCAAAATAATTAAAATGTTATAAATATATAGAAAATGCTCTACTTTTCATAGAAGTAGATATCAAACTATTCACATACATAGAATATACTGTTACAAAGTTTAAAATGTAAATAGGCCTTCAAAATGTCGTCGTAAAACTTTACAGTTGAAATCGAGCTTTCAGAAGAGTGGTAATCTGAAAAGTATTACATATATCATTGTAAAGAATTTCTATAGATGTTAGTTATATAACTAAAATTATTGGAGACCTAGATATAGGCTTATATGCACTGCGGTTGTGGGTTTCAATCCTGTTGGGTTTTTATATAGGTATACTTCCGCTTTGCCGGTTCTGATTAGTTAAAACGCGGTTGAGTTACGCTAACCGAATACAAGCAATGTTTCTTAAACGGTTAGAAAGAGTGGAACAAATTGATTTATCTACCCAAAAAAAAATATACTAAACAATTTTTATTTTTTTTCGAGCATCACGCTTAATCCCACATAACGGGGTAGGGAGAACCTAGTGTCAAGACACTGCGTTTCCTACTTTCCGCCCAAACTCGAGAGTGAGCGGTGGAACTCAACGCTGCGCTTCAAAATAGTCATTAAATAATTATGTAACAAGCGTAGATTATTACAAATTGAATGATAAAAAAATGAAAATGCTAAATTTTATTTAAATCTTAAATTGGTAGACAATCAGCAGCGCGTCAAGCCAAGTTTCGCTAAAATAACTGGCGAGCAGCACCGTGTTTTATATCAATACTGTAGAATATATTTTACAAAACCAAAAAAAAATATAGTAATATCAGGATAGGATGTTGATATGTATAGCCCAGTTGGTTATAAAGCATTGAAACATACCGTCGAAAAGGACCAACGTGTTGTGTATGAGGAATTTAAAGTATTTATGCAGTCTTTAAATTTTCTATAACTAGTATAATTTTTAAATAAATTACTAAGTTAAGAATGTAATATCAGTAACTCTACTGAAAAAAAAATCTAAACATTTTACTTCTAGAAATCGTAAGCTACACTTTAAATAACCTACCTTTCCGCACACATAGAGCTCATTCCTCAGCCGGTGGTCGGGCGAAGGGGTAGCGTCCTCGAGGCCCCGCCCGAGCTGCAAAGGCAGCTGGGAAGGCCGCCGCCCTCCCGTCCGCTTCTCAGCTCTACGCCGCTCATGTCGAACGGCGACTGCAGGCATCGCACCAATCATTTTCGCTGAGAAATTATTAATATGTAGATATCTACATATTTAATTATAATTTTTGTGCCCATAGTTTTAAAAATACTTTACATATGTAGATGGTAGACATGAAGTTCGTACATAGCTTTCTTGTGCCTTTCTTGGTCGATACTTTGTCGAGTCTATATTTGTGTATGAATAAAACCAAAAAGTTAATCATTTCATTAAACGGAACTTGGAGGATATTGTTAACTGGAACTTGCAATATGATTTGCATATATTTTTATCATAACAAAATTATTTACAATTATCGTATAAACTAAACGAATATTAACAAACTCTATTACAATAACGGACTAGTACTAGTTAACTCTACATTTTTATAACAACGCCAACTTTGTGTATACATGAATGTCTAAAAACATTTAGTGATGTTTTTTAGTTCTGTTTATTTTCTTATTTATATATATATGTACATACAAAAGTGAGTATAATTTATTATATGAATTCAATAATATAATTATCACTACAGTTTATCTTTGCCAAACTCACACCTGCTAAAGTTGTAGTGAGTAAGCACGTTTGTGTTATAAAGTTTATTTGTGCATATGAGGTTTTATACGTATGTCTTGATTAGACACCTAGTTTGAGATTCTTCTAGTTGTTAGTATATTTGCGGTGAAATTTTTCTTTCTTGGCTTAAAAGCTATTGCGAGATTAACTCACTCACTCTATAAAAACTATAAACAATATTGCTTTACGAGAGGTAAGTAATTCGACACTATATTTTCTTCTCTTAGTTGTTTATCTGTTTGGCAATATGTTGTATCTGTAATGTAAGTCCCAGCAGGATTAATTAATCAAGGTTGGCTTGGATAAGAGACAAATGTGCGATTTACTTATATATACGATTTACATATATACATATATATACGATTTATATATATACATATATATATATATACGATTTACATATATACATATATATACGATTTACATATATACATATATACAGAACCCCCTTTTATATATTTTAGAAGTATTTACAGACCTTATTTACATTTTATTATACCGCGCCACTGTTACAATTTATAAGTAGCTTAGTTGATATAAAACTTACGTCGTTGATTGTCTCTTGGCTGTAATAAAGATTGTAGCATATCTGAAACAAATTTAAAAAAAAATTAAATGGTTGACCAAAAATTCTAAGGAAATTATTAGAAAGTTATTTATGCAAGTTAATATCATTGACACGGCCTTAATTTTACTGTGGTGTGTTTCATATTGTTCTTATTGTTAATTTCTTTTTAATGCACCATAGGCGTAGAGGATTTAGTGAAAACTAATATATTATTAAAAATATATATTATTACACATTAACGTAATTTTAACGTAATTCGATCCCGTGCATCTTGAAAAACGCCCAAGTGTTATGACCGCTAAACCATACGTTCTGCATTCGGCTACGTCGAAATTCTTATCGCTTATTACAACTTATTTTTGTTTGATATTTTTATTTTGTAAAGGGTATGAATAACATGTATTGCTACTTTAGTATTAGATTCCAGGACGGCGCTTTGGCTATATTTAAAAAATATTAAAATATAAACATTTAACCGAGTGGGGATCGATCCCGAAACCAACACGTGTAGCCATTGTACCACTACACCATGATACTGTGTCTATTGTAATGTTATATTTTGTATTAGATTTGCTTACTTTTATGTTTATTATGTGGAATTAAATGCTCTCTCTTGGTGCAATAATTTTCTTGAAGCTGATGGTTACCGTATTATTTTATTATATATATTTCAAATGAACAACTATTAAGTTTCCATTCTCTGGCTCTTTCTAAATGTCTCCCGAGTAGCTGGATGCTTGAAAATATTAATTGTTGACTGATTAGTAAAAAAATTGTACAAAAAAATATTTCAAACTTGCTTTGTAGAGACCTATTTCAATAAAAATTTATAAGTGCTTTAGTAAATAACTTATTTGTTCACTATCATAATAATATTCAAAAGTGAAAATAACAGGTCAACACGATTTTTTATTTAAATAGAACTCGGCCGTTTCTGTCAACAAGATATTCATGTCTGATGCATTTTAATAAAAGAACAGGGTATTAAAGCTATGTATTTATATTTGCATTTAAACAATCTGGCATCATTTTCTACTCGAGTTGTTTTAAAATGTTTCCACTTTGTATATAGGCTTTGAACTCCAAATTAATTTTTAACATCAAATTCAAGACTCAGAATCAGTTAGACTGTAAACGCGTGTGATTGTGGGTTCAATTCCCTATCCGAGAAAATATTATATTTAAACTATGCCTTTCTCCGCTCTCGTGCCTAAGACAAAGAGGGCGTTAAGCTTCGGTACTCAACACGCAATATCTCATGTTCGGACGGAAAGTGGAGAACGGAGTACTTTGCCACCATATTCTCTCTTACATATTTTTCACTTTATTGTTAATAATTGCTTTATATATCTATCCAATTACGACAGTAATTATGCAATACGAAAAAGAAAAAAAAATATGTAGACTGAAAATAAAATTCTAAAAACTATTATAGTTATATCGGATTCTATAGTTATTATAACAATAGAATCCGAGAACTGTTGTACAGTCTAAAACACATACATATATGTCTGTCATATACCATATTTAGGTATGGATATATCTTGAAAGAAAAGCCGTTTGAATGTCCGCGGTCGAGTGTAGGCTCAAGTCAACTGGGTCGCGTCGCCCGATATTTATAAAGGCTTTTAGCGAATGTGTGACATTTTAGCGCTGCGCCAACCAGTAATTTCTAACTGAATTTATTATTTTCCGCAACCGTTTTATATGATTTTTTCATTTTTATTTCAAAAGGAACACTAAAAGAGTTTGGAAAGTTGTTATATAAATGATTTGATCATTTGTTTACCTTTTTGTGTAAAAAGTTGAATCAAGTGGTTAATTCAATAATAAAACAATTTTGACACTTAATGTCTTGCTACCAAGCTCAATATCTCATTATACTTAATATATAGTATTATTTAAACATAATAAAAATAACAAATCAAAAATTAATATATGAGACTATCGTGGTGCAGTGGGACAGTAATGCAATGGTTGTGGGTTCGAGACCAATTCAAGGAAATGATAATATTTAATCTATTTTAATTATCCCGCTCTGGCAGTACAAAGCGCAGGGTTGAGTTCAGCCACTCAACACGTGTACACACACAATGTATCGGATTCGGGCGGAAAGCGATTTAGATTGTTGTTAGACGCTGCTATCACGCATAGCATAGAACTATATATAACATGCGTTATAAACTATAACAAAGTATCAAATTGAAAGAGATGTAACTTGTTCTGCAAATTATATAATAAATAAATATAGTAAAAATATTTAAATAATATAGAGCTGTATGAGCTCTATATTATTTAAATATTTTTATTGTTCTATTCACAAACTTAAAAAACTGTTTTAGAAATGTAAAGTATTATAAACATGTAGCTCTATATTACTTCGGTATTATTATTTTACAATACATAAACTTTTATTTTTATGGAATATTCTTTAAATATAAGTTTTATAAAGTAGCATTTCAATTTTTAAAACCATATCAAATAATCGGTAGTCAGAGTAAACCTAGTCTCATGACACTTCGTTTTTTACTTTCCGCCTGAATTCCAGACATTATGTGTTGAGTGGCAGGAAATTAATAAAGTTTAAATAGAATTATTATATTCATAATTCAAATCAACAACTACCATCGAGTTTACAGTCAGCCACTGTCCCACTGCGCCACCATGTCCTCATTTTTTGTCTGTCTTTTTGTTTATATTCCCTTTTCCAAAATTATATTTAATATCATCGTAAAAACGTTTAAACAAAACAATAACAATTTTCCTTTGTAATTATAAAAAAAAACAAACAGTAATAAAGAGAGCAAAAAAACCGCAATTTTGCGGCATAATACTAGTATTTTGAACAGCACTCCGTCATTTGAAAGGCGTCTTTGAGTTGATTCAAGTTTGCCAACCATCTGCCAACTGGGTCAGGCTGTAAACCGATATTTATGTAGTCTTTTGTTATGGGCGTTGCACTAGCTATTTAATTGGCAATCCTCTGGCACAGTGATGGTGTGCTTATGCCAAATGGTCGTCAGTTCAATTTGTAAGAGGTAAATATAAAAGGAATTGTTTTATATATAAAAAAAATGGAAATATATCACGTTTACTTTATTTACATTATTATTAACAACAAAAAATGCTATCAACAGGGATTTAAAAGTAAAAAACATTTGATCTGTGCTGATATTTGTTTAGCTTTGCAAAAAAATATTGTCTTTAGTACACAGTCTACAGTTGGCTAAAGTTAATGAACCCCTTTTCGTGAACTCTAACTTAGCACGTCTCGTAAATAGAGGGGAAGGCAGAGAGCCATAATTACGTTATGACACTCCGTTCTCCACTTTCCACCATTTCCGATACTTTGCCTGCTGAACGCTGAAACTACACGCTGGGCTTTATTTCACTAGAATGTAATATCATTCCCCCGAATTTAGAGCGAACTTTCAACCACTGCATGTACAGCACTGTACCACTGCTCCACACGACCTCTGACATCAATATTATTCATCTTAATAATAATAATTAAGTTTTCTAAAATAATAGCCTAAAATGTATTCGTGATAATTTATAAGGTATAAATAACCAAGTACTTGACAATTTGAGACGGTGCCAAGTTTCAAAATATAATATAATAGCAGATTATATTTGTTTTACTAATACTTTAAGTATTACTAGTATAAGCTTATGTAAAGTAGGTGACAATGTATGACTTTAGCTGGGCTGGTTCTGTACACATAGGTATATATATGATTGTATTTTATATTAATATAAAAAAACATATTTTGTTCGTCTTAATGTGTTGTAGTCCAAGACAGAGGGAATTTCGTGTTATACATTAACATTCATCCATTTTTCTGTAACTTTTAAGGCAGCAAATATTAGATAGTATATAATATTACACTTTTTTTTCAAATCAAAGTCAAAGATTTACGGTGGTGTTCACACTTCCAAAATTTGTAATAAGTCCTTTAGCTTGCATAATATTTATACATTTCATTTCATGGCACAAGAATATTTGAATTGTGTTTTAGTTTGGAAAGGCAAGTTGTTGGATTGCATCGCCTTTTTAGCTATACTGAGTAAGAACTTGGTGTCAAGACACGCCGTTCTCCATTTTCCGCTTGAAATCGAGCTTAAAATCGATACATTGCGTGTTGAGATGTTGCGTGCGGAACTCAATCGCGCTTTGTCTTAGAGCGGACAAATGATCTTTCACATAACTCTTAACTTTCCCTATATATATATATCTATGTATCTCAAATAGTCGTAGGAAACAATAAACAAATTGAACTAGCAATATGCGCTATGATAACGTTATTTGAATATTTATTTGACAAACTGTACGTGACTAGATTATTATTATCGCATCCCTCGACCTTGACATTGAGATGAGGAGAGTATTATATGTAAATAAGTGTAATAAATCAAATTTGGTGGCTTACATCTTCACTTACGTTATATATAGATATACGTTATTGAATAATACAACTTTCTAAATATGTCTTTTTTAATTTCCTTAGTGTGGGAATAACACTTTAAAAAATGTTACCAAAATATATATTTAATAAATAGCATTCTCTCTTGCCAGACGATTGTTCGTAGAATAATCTTTGGGTAGCAGAAATTTGTAAAAATCTCTCTACAGAGATGCTAACAACAAATATAAGTTGTAATAAGCGTATAAGAATTTCAACGTAGCTGGATGTAGAACGCATGGTATAGCTGTTAGAGCGTTTGAACAGTTTTCAAGGGGCTCGGGTTCAAATCCTGCTGCGCTCAAATTTTTATACGTTTTCTAAATATGTCTTTTTCAATTTCCTTAGTGTGGGAATAACACTTAAAAAAATGTTAACAAAATTCTATTCATTATCAGCGAGTAGCACAGGCTGTATTTAATATATGAAAGTTAATATATTGATCACCAAAATGTACTTTTACGTAAGGTATAATTAATGCCATCAAATATGTTTTATTCATGTGCGCTGCCACAGCCATTATTATTATATTTTAAAGAAAGCAACACGCTTAAAATAATGTGGAAATAATTCAAAAAGTAATTTACCTAAACTATTTAGAAAATGACTAGTAAATACTTATATTTATATCAATAAATAACTGTAGCCATTTTTTGTTCACGGCGTCTGACTGCAAACGCGAACGATTAGCGGCAACCTACGAGTCATGATAAATCTGTAATGACTTGTCACTTCATGTCACGTCATTAATATAATAATATATTTATAACCGTTACCACCACTACCACTGTGGGAGTATAAACCTTCACACAAAAAATCATTTCCTTTGTACTCTTTCACGCTCGTATGAGCTCTATGGATAGAGCTTTGTAGTAAGCTGTGTTGATCACAAGGGATCCTCCCTTGTAAAACTAATGTTGTAGTTATATGATTCTTATACATCGCAATAAGAATGTACATGAAAATGTTATATTTATTTTTGATTTAATTGTAAACGTTATGATTGTAGATACAGCGTAATTTAGAAGATAATATTTTTTTTTTCAATAGGCAGAGAGAACTCGTCATGACTCTCCTTTCTCTAGTTTCCGCCTAAATCAGACATTGCGTGTTGAGTGGCGAACCTCAACGCCATTTTATCACAAGAGCTGAGAAATAAAAATAAGTTAAATATAATCGTTTCCCCTAGTGGAAATTGAACCTAAAGCTATCGTGTTTTACGGTCTAATGCTGTAACACTGGACCGAAATGAAAATATATATTTAAAATAAAAAAATAGGTAAAAAGTTAGAAAATCACCAAAACTTAATTTAAAAAATGGGTTGAACTTGGAGAACAGGGTGTTACCACACCACTCCGCTATCCGAGGAGATGCGTATAACTAAATTAAAATTATTTCAGTAGTTACTTGTATGTGTATCAAGTAAGATATGCCAGGTATATAGTCTATTGAAAGATGTTCAGATTCCATTCTGCTACAAAACACTTGCTAAACTAAGATCAATGACAATCGTTAGAAGGATACTTATATCTGACAAGTCTATTAAGGTTACCCGGCAACTCGTCGTCGAGTAGTTTCCACGACAGCTCTAATGAAATAATATAAATGGCAAAAAATATAGAAACATATAGAAACATATAGTAATAGCGTTCTATGAACGAACTAGACTAGATTTCCTATGAGATTCATACATTGAAAGATAATCACAAAAAGTTATTCCTGAAAGGATGACTTTGGATATCGGTTTTGTTTTGCATAATCACTCCGCGAAAATTGTAGTTGTACTACGGATGTATTTTCCGTAGCAATATTATATATTTTTTTATTTATACCTTTTCCTTCTCTCTCTCCCTCAATATTGAAGATATACTGAACTATGTAAATTATTCCAGGCATGACAAATGTTTTATTAAATAACTAGTTATTATCGCCCACATACTTTTGCATACGTATTGGTCCTTGGAATACCATTTCAACATTCTAAGAAAATTTTAAATTTCGGAAAATCTTTTAGATTCCTTTTAAATTCCTCGGAATATACCGAAGAACCTTCTCTCCCCAAGGAAAATTTCAGCTTTGTACACACAGTAGTTTCGGTTGTGCGTTGTCCGTCGGTCACTCAGTTGGAAACGAAACAATTTTAAATATAGTACCTATATTTATTTAATTAAAACCGTATGTTATACGTAAGTTACCTTAAATTTATAGGAAAAAATGAAATATCAAATCGTTGAATTATTAATTTATTGTAATAATAAGTGTAATAAATTGAGTGAAATAAAATATTTGCCTAACGTGGAATGTGTGTGCGTTTGAGAGAAAATATGCGATTGTCTTCTTCTAAATGAAAATCCGCCCTTAGTGACTTTTAAATGAAGTTTTCAATTGAATGCATCTAAATAAAATTTGTATAAACATGGATTTAATAAATACTCTCGAATAAAAAGTTACAATTTTAAATTATTCTATATATTATACTTTATGTAATAAATTGAGAAATGAGAAGGAAGAAAATAAAAAAAAACCATTTTGGCGTACTTTATACCTATAATGACCCGTGAAGTCCAACCAAAAATAAGAAAACATGTTGAACTTGATGAAATCATTCAAATAAACTTTGGAAATATGTTGGAAAGTAATCGATAAAAATGAGACATTATGTTGAAATTATGATGCTTTTAAGAAAATGTAGGTATCATTTGCCTGTCGCCAGTTCAGCGGCGGCCTTTAATTTATTATGTCGTTGCTTTTCATATCATTATTAAAGTAGGTTACACTGTGAATGATAACAATATGATATGAATACAATTTAATAAAGTAAAAATTAAATACACGTATAAGGTTGGTTGATGTAGTTTATTATATTAACATACCTTGTACTCGTACGTGTATTTAATTTTATTGTTTTGTTCTATGGAAAAATTATAAAAATTGTAACTTGGTTGAATTTGGATCTGATTTCTGAACTTATATTCTATTGGATAACGTATGAAAAAGCTCAAGTCAAGTCAGCTGAGCTATACGATACTCATAGTAGAAACTAAAACCTATCTAAAAAATATTATTTTAAATTAAAAATATAGACTAAATTCAAAACAATATGGCATATTTTACCTACTTTCATCATCACATATTTTCTCTTAACTTCTTAAATTGCATTATTACAAAAATTCTTATTAAATTTAATTAAATAATTTAATTATTAAAAAGTTTATTTGTTAATTAAATAAATTTCTAGTCGCTAGTATAGATGTAGTAGATGTGGGACTGAGTTATTATTATTCAAGGAATAGAGTTTTATGCAAAATATTTACTTATAGGAAAAAAATATATATTAGGGTAAGAAGGTGAATAAATGTCTTTTTCTTAAATTTATTTTATAAGGGGCTATATCAAAATTCGTATAGTATTAAAATTTAGAATTTAGACCATTCACTTTAAATATTGTTTTTTTTAAATTAATTAATAAGTCGTTACGATTATGAATTTATATTTTTGGGATGTGATACGAATACGATAATAGGCATAATTTTATTTGTATGAATAAATGCGTATTTTAATACATTTTTTTTCTGTAAGGTTTGTCTAATGTCAATTGATTCTTATACAACTTATTATATATCAACTCTTAGACACTATATTTTTTGTTATGGAACTATGAAAGAAGAAGAGGATTATCAAGTAATGGTGACTATAAATTACTTTATTTTATATAGAGGTAGTATTTATTAATATTTTTTTATATTATTATAAAGTTGAAAGGGATTGGTTAGCTATATATGGTATTAGTTAAAAAAAAGGAATTGAACATTTTATAATTTACCGAGCATTTACTACATATATACCAACGGTTAAGTGCATCACTTAGTGACAAGTACAACCATATTTAAGGCATATTTGTGTTTGAATTAAGAATATTTTTTATTTCGTGACAGGCAAAAGATTCGTCACTATTCTCTTCCGTTTGTAACTGTCAATTTTTTTAGAACTAATTTTCTAGGTTCTTATATTTGCGAATCGTATGTGAATGATCTTTGAAACGCTAACATATCTAACCTTGCTTCAAGAAATTATTTTTAAATTAACTGAAGTTTACAGTAAAATTATTACATTACCAATATTACATTTTCCGCATATTATCTTCTTTACCTAGAGAAGAAACTAGATTAACATATTATTTTCAGCCACACAGTTTTAATCGCATAGCAGGGTAGGGTAGTTAGAGAGACCCTAGTATTCACATACACTCTGTTCTCCACTTTCCGCCCGAAATCGAGATATTAAGTGTTGAGTGACCCAACTCAAGTCCGCGGTTTTTCTTAGGTACCACAGCGGCTAAATGAAAATAATATAAATATAAATCTCCTTCTATCAATCATTCTTTCGAATGGGAATCGAATATGAAAATATTCATTTAATATTTTTTATTTCGTGTTAATGTTAACTATTAATGTTTTTGCTATATTCTTAATACAAACACAACATAATTGTCCTCGACTCCACCTTAATGAAACAGAACATTACATATTTGTGTAAATATATCAATAATATTTGTCTCCTTTATTTAAAAAAATAAGTAACTGTTAAATAAAAATAAATATATAGTTCTTGCGATACTGACATATTAAATAAAAAAATGTGTGTATGTATGTAGTTTAATATGACTTGTTTATATAAAAATCGTGTACGTGATTTATTTCATGCAAAAACCGTATATATTTTTTTATATAACAAGTTTTTAAAGAACACATTTGAAATTTCTTTACAGATAAGAAATAAGTTTACATTGCACAATACACTAGAAAATCGAACGTGTGAACTTGTCTTTAAAAAGGTAGCATCTAAAAAAAATAAAGGAGACAAACGTTACATAGTAATACATGGCATGTCTTATATATATATAAGTAATATGAGTGTATGTATGTAAATTGGTGCGCATTATACGCATATATGTAGAATCGATTAAAAAGGCGCAAAAGCGTTTATAAAAAATGTTTTCACGACATCGAAATTGCGTAAAAAAATCACAACAAACACTTTTGAGCTGACAACACCAAAACTGTTCAAATTAACTTTAAAATAAAAACAATCTACATACATTTGTTTTATATAAGATCACATTGTTCTATAAATTTACGTGCTTATATATAATAAAAGGCTTAAGCAATTCTATTACTGTCAATTCTCACTTGCGATAGTAAAAGCTCGGTTATTGGCAGTGTCTCCACTGAATTTAGATTTTAATAGTATTTTTTTTATATATATATATTTACTTTAACTACAAATATTACGATTTGGACAAATATAAAATTTTCTATATTATTTTCATTTTTACTGTCGCAAGTGTGAATCTAAAGAAAAAATGAGGAAATCTCTTAAATATACGATAATGATAAAAAATTTAAAAAGGACGCGTGATATATTTACATGTGGTTTAGCGAATTTGAACTCTTACGTATACTATTAAAAATACCTAAATATAAAAGTATAGGCACGAGAAATTTCATAATTAATTTGTGCATAAACTATTTGTCACGCTATTTTTAGTGCATTATTTTATATCGTACATAGAATAAGATTTTCAAATTACTTATTACAATGTAGAATCATTCATAAAGCGAATATGGCACTTTGCTTCACGTGTTCAACAGATTTACTTTTTTCCTTCATTTGAGCCTGTCTTTTATCATTTTATGGAAATAATTTGACCATTCTTTCATATAAATGCTGTTCTATTAATAATTAGATATTTGAATCATTTTTCAAAGCGCCCAGTGTTCTTTGTACTCTCATACTGTCTCTTCTTTTCTTTTTTCCACGGTATTTACAAGCTAGCATTTACTAGATATATAGGCATTTATAAATATACAGATTATAGATAATATAAGGAAAATTAAAAATATTATTATAGCGACAGAATTAATCGCAAATTTAATTATCCGTGCTATTTAAATATTTTTATTTTTCTTAAATTTTCTAAAGACTTACTATATAATAGGTTAGGTTAACGATACAAATTGTGCTAACAGCCAACGATCCTAAAAGAAATTATTATTATAATCGATAACGAAATTTTCAAATATAATATAAATCTTGTGCAAATTGAGATCAAAAAAATATCTCTATTATTATAAACACTTAAATAGAAGTTAAATTATTTAATATACGTTAAACAAACACAAGAGGTTATTTCGAAATTTCTTAAAGATTTTACATAAATATCACATATACCATTTAGAATGTAAGTTAGGAATAATTAAATTATAAGAAAATATTCGAAGAGATATATAAATCTATGCATTGCGTAGCTAAGCTCGTGATGAATATGTTTAATCTTATGATAATATCAGTGGAAATTACAAATGGCGAAAACTTATCGATTCCATCAAAAGATGTCAAATTTTAAATTAAAGCTAGAATAAGTTAAACCAAACAATTTGTTCAAGCATATTAAAAAGAGATATATAAGAAGTAGGTACTTAAATTCAACAATAATTTAGTCACAGCCCAAAAAAAATATACCTAAACAAAAACCTTACCTTGTTTGAGATCATTTAAATTTAGTCTTACAGTAGGTCGATATTTATATCGGATATAGAAAAGTGTCATAAATCGTGTAAATTTCTTAACTGGGTTGTTTTGGCACAACTGTGTTTGAAAAGCAAAATCACACAATTCTCGGAAACCTGCACGAAAAAATAGTCATAATTTATGAAATATAAGACTCTAAAACAGTAATTACAATCAGTCTCAAGCCAATAAACGAATCATTAATAAAATACAAGACCCGTTTACAACTGCAATCAATATTTTACAACAATAACATAAAGTTACGTGAAAGTGAAATAAACACGCAAGAATTGTTCTACGTTCAAATTGAAATATTATTTATGACTGCAATAATAAAAGGGAACCTAGGGTTCTGCTACTCTACCGTGACTTGGTCCATCTGTAAAATGTGAAAGCAAACACTAAACCCACTAAGCTGTAAGCTCATCTTTTAGCATTAATATTAGCTTCAAAGGGTACCACGAATTAAGCGAAAATCTACTAGAAGTCCAAATCTTAAGCCTTCAACGCACGGCGGTCTTACACAATTTGACATTTCACTGATGCCGAATATCCTGCTTCTCGTTGCAGGCTGCGTTTAAGAACTGTAGAGCTCACTCGCAGAAGAGGGTTTTTATAGATCGGTTAGAAAAATACGAATTTAATAGTTTTTATAATTTTTCCGATGAAACAATTTAGAAAAAGTATTACAGAAATATAAACCAGTATTTAACGTAATACATGGTTACCAATGAAATCAAAAACTATTCCATAGAGAAGTAAGATGTACGGAATCAATAAACTGTCAAACTAGGATATTCACATCTTCGACATAATGAGATACCGTCCATCGGACAGCAGCTCCCTTGTATCTGAAGGTGACCCAGGACTTAGGCTGGGAGCTACTGAGGGCGTGGAGTATGTGTCTTTGTTAAATCTGCCCAGTCGCCTCTCACTTTCTGATGCTACGGAAATTTCCTCTTCTACAATTTGCTCTAATGGTGTTTCTCTCATCGCATCGCCGTTTATAGCCAATGCATTCACAAATCCGTGGGCTCTATCTGGAGGTGGTTCTGTATATGTTTCAGTAACAACTGTATCTGGTAGGACTTCAGTAGCGCGGGCTCGTCTTGCCCCCTTGGTTCTCATACCACCTGTCTCAGCGTCTCGCTCCAATCTGTGACCAGACCGTGACCGCGTCAACTGTCGTTGTACGTAATCCTCTAGCGCATCCTCTTCACTCTTCGTCAAATATTTGTGCAGTGCAATCAAGAAAATTCCTATTCCCAGAGCGAACAAGCCAGAACAGACCAACTCGTTAAACCAGCTAACCGATCCTATATTGCTCCACGCCGTCACATCATCAGGTAGCCATCCGGATGCGACCAGAAATACTCCAAGAACGAGGAATACCACTCCAAGATGGAGCATGCCCACAGACGAAACGACTTCATTGTCAGTGGCCCTGGATTTCTTGTTCCGTCGTCGCTCGAGGCTGCCGGTTGAGCAGTGGGGGGAGGTGACCCCCGACTCAGTGGACTGGAGGGAGTAGCGTCGCTCCCTCGCGCGTTGTTGTTCAGCCCGGCGTTTGCGCTCGCGGCGTATCGCCAGCGCGGAGTGAAGGCCCACCGCGTGCATCCTGCAAGCACGGGCACGGGTTACCGCGTGCACGGGCGGCGCGACCCGTGCCCGTGCCGTGCCGAGCCGCCCGATACACCATTAAGACTTGATTTCTACGGGACAATCACTATTAACTGAACTCAAATTAAATACGTTCGATTTGTTTGTTTGTAGACAAAATAATATAGAAATCAAGCCTTTTTAATTAAGTTTTACTATAAGTTAATTATTACAGGAACTAGAACTTAAATAAGTATATATGTAATGTAAAATTCTTAAGGCAAATGTTGTGAGGTAAGCAGATATACAATGAAAAAAGAAATAATAAACTACAAAAATGAGAAATCTCATCACACTTTAATTGCGAGTGCTCTAGCGAGATAGGCGTAGAATTATTTACACGACCTTTCTTTATCTCGTGACATGAAAAGGTAAGGCTCGTCCCTTCATTATGCCTTATAAATATAGTATTAGGGACGCCGCCCACCGCTCATAAAGCTTGTCAAACTTTTGTGTACTTTCTCAAAAAAAATATTATTAACAGGGGTTTCCCCTGTAATATATTTTTTTCTCTAAACTTTAGGAAGATTTAGGTAGACTTATTTTACTAAAAACTTTATACTCTCCAAGAAATTATAAACAAGCTAAACAGATTATTACAAAGAATTAAACATCTCTAAGAGACGTGTAGATGTGACCATATAGCGTAGTAGGCTATAACGACTTTGAATGTGATATCAAAAAGGACACCCGTTGAAAACCTACTGTAAACAAATCATTACTTTTAAAATTGTATTAGAAAAATATATTAATTCAAAGAAAGTCATAATAAAAATTCATAACACTATAAATGTTGTTGGACATGAGTTTAATAGACAAATGTCAAAGGTGAATGAACATGAATAGTAAATGACTAGAGCTCTTTATAACTATAATGTTTTAGTAGACAGTGACTGTTTTATATGGAAAATTAATACATGAATTTTAACTTAATCTATGTATGTATTTGTAAAACTCTTTCTTTATTGACTGACTTATTGACAAACAGAAACTATTAGGTGTAAAAAGCTGAAATTTGATGTGATTTCCCTTGTGGAGTGTAAGAGAGCAGTGAGAAAAAAATAGAAACACTGAGATAGAATTTCTAGCAACTTCTATGGCAATAACAAAAAACAAAATTTTAGTTATGAATATATACGCAAACGAAGTTATGGGCTACCATTCGTGTTTTGTATATTAAATAATGAAATTGTGTATAAGTAATTTCCACGTATAATTGAACATCGGTTTATTTTAACATGGTATAAAATGTTATTCTCACACTTAGGATGAAAAACCGATTTAGAAAATGTATATAAATTTGCGTCTTTACGTCTCGTCTAAACTTTTTACGTCTTTTTATTGTTATTAGAATCTCCGTATAGAGATTTTAATAAATTTCTGCCACATCAAGATTATTTCTACGGAAACGGCCGTGAACGGCCAGAGCGCTTGGATAGTTGCTAGAGGCGCGGGTTCGAATCCTGTTACGTTTAATATTTTCACGTTTTCTATAATTTTTTATCAGTAAATAAAGTCGTGTATTTTATTTGACAAGCGTGGGTTCCAATGCTACTTTAAAATATTCAAATCAAATGGAGAAAAGTGTCCTCAGGCTGGGTTTTCTCTGCCTACCGTACTAAATACAGTTACGTTTGGAGAACCGTAAAGTATTATAACTAATATTTTTTTCTTAAAAAACTATTATTCTATAATATGTATTTATGTATAACATTTTTGTTTATTTTTAATTATATTAATAAGCTAAGTGGACAACCTAAGAGTACTTAAGTGTGTTTTATCTTAACAGTGCTCCAGTTCATTTAAGATCGTATCAAGCGATATCACCAAGCACCGTGGAGGAGAATTCAATGATATTATGGATAATATCCGTGGCACAGTCAGAATTGCTGATATGGTAATAAGTTCAAATCCCACTACGAAAAATACTTTCCTTCATTACGTGAAATTGAAATAAATTACTTCAAACAATTTTATACATTTTTAAAGTGCTATTCACACACTTACTAACTCTTTCAATTTCAGATCTTAATTTTCCAAATTTTCGTCTGCAAAATATAAAATATTGTATTTTCCCATTGCCTTAAAAACTTTTATATACAATTTAATCTACAAAATCTCAGTCTTGTTACTACGTCTAGTAGTTTCAGGTGTGTGTCGTCTGTCTGTGAGCAACGGAACAGATTTTTATATAATTAAAGATATTTATGCAATATATTAAAGATAAAAGACGAACCTGAACGATTCTTTCACGTATTCTTAATAATATAAAATAAATGAATATTGAAGGATTTTTTTAAACTGATCTATAATTTTCCCATAATAAATAACCACAAATCTGACACGATAACGGTTTTCTCTTGAGGTTTTGGACTTAGAATTGAATGACCAATGAAATGAATGGATATTTCACTCATTCATAATACGAAATTCGTTAGTACCTACTACAAGACAGGTGTCACGAGCAACAGGTCTGGCTGGTTGCCGAGGAACTGTGTATTTTATTGCACTTTATTGTATCTATAGCTTTACATTTTATGTGAGTCACGAAAATCGGTTAACTAGCGATTTGCGATCGTTTGGATAGTAATATTTTATATACATACAGCTATATATATACATCTATATATATACATATAACTCTTGCGTTCCTGACTGACAGACAACGCACAGGCGTAGAAAGCTGAAATTTAGCACGCAAGTTCTTGGGAACCATTAAGAGCGGGTTTCACAAATACTCTAATAAGTCATGTATGTACATAAGTAAGCTCTAAAAATGAAACTTTTTACCAAACCTTCCACAAATATATATAGAAGATGTCTTTAAATGATAATTTTTTCTACATATTTAATAAGACCTTTAGTGTTAAAGATTTTTACACATTTTTTTATGTAATTATTTAACAGGATTGATCGTGATTATTTGGTATTCGAAAATACATTTTATTTCTATATGGCTATGGGACTGTAAACGCAATCTGGGTTCGATTACACTTCGGAGTAATGATTATATTTAAATTATTTTCATTTCTATAATTTTTCTGAAAAGCGTGGCGTTGAGTTGCGCCATTCACCACGCAATGACTTGACTTCTGGGGGAAAGTGGAGATCTGAGTGTCTAGACTCTAGGTTCTCTGGACTACCCTACTATGCAGGATAAAGATAACTGAAAAAATCTTTAATTAAACCAAATCCCTCCGTTCACATAATTTACATAAAAAAAGTAGAAATGTTTTTCTTCACGAATTAATATGTATTGATATCGATAAATCGTTTTAGATTCGAAGAAAATGAATGTAGATTAGAATCTATATTCATTTTCTTCATCTAAAACGATTTATCGATATCGCTTCTAACTTAGAAACGTCTCAAGTACTACCTCAACAGGCCATTAGACGGTAAGTAGTAAAGCATGTTATTTTGTTAGTAGTTAGTCTTGTACAGAGGTGTTTGTTTTATTAATGGACAAGAGGACGAATTCTATATACAGGGCATATAATGATGTTCTTTTTATTATAAACCTATATAGTTACATGAACCTAAGCAAGTTTTGCATAAATTAAACAAAATTGTATCCTTTTAAACTGTGTAAATTTAAAAAATGTTACACATTTGGTGCTATCTTCGCACAATTAAAATGGGGTTTAATTGTAAGGGATGAATATAAATTTCATTCTCAAATATATTTATGATTATTATTTAATTATAATTATTTTATGATTTTATAATAATCTTCATATTTTCATATGGAATCTAAGTTTGGTATAATTATACCAAACGAGAATAAGAAATTACTTACCACCCCGAAACTTAATTTAAATGTAGCTTCAGATTCCCCTTAAAAGAAAAGCAAATATCTTTTCTACTTTTCGTACGAAATCGAAACGTTGCGTGTTGAGTAGCGGAACTTTGGAACTTAATCTTAGGTACCAGAGCGTAGAAATGAAAATATTTTAAATATAATATATAAATATAACCCACAACCAATTGGGTTTACAGTCACACGGGCCACAATGACTTGAAATACGCTTTTGTCAAAAAAATTACGAATATGTAAATATTTTTTTTTATATTATATAATAACTGCTTGGAGTTTTAAGCCAAAAGTGGAATGGAGGGACTTGTTTGCGTACCTTACGATTTTCACTAGAGTAGTATCTTCGGTTTTATCTTTTATATGTTACATTTTTGCCATTCAAAGTGTTTTTTTTAGGACCAACATATATATTATATACACATAAAACTGTGATTATGCATCCATGTAAAATGCCAAATTTTGCCAAAAATAAAACGTTTTTTAATGGTTTTTTATATTTAGTTATTTATAATATTTTTTTTGTTTAAAATCATATTTACTCTGAATTCAAATTAAATGTTGCTAATATTTCGTATGCAACGAGCGTTTCAATATTGTTTATTGTATTGCACTCTGTTTCCTTGCGCTTGCGCACGTTCGCACGTGGGCGGTTAAATTTAACATTGAGATCAGTAACTTCGTACTAAGCATATTTCTTATAAAAAAATATTTTTAAATAAAAAAAGTCTGATGATAATTAAAAAATATATATTTAGAAAACGTATAAAATCCCGCTGCGTTCAAATTTAGGGCCTTAGGTCAAATCTAAAGAGTTAAAATAAAAACGTTAAAATCAAAATATTATTTATTTGCATAGGTTATTACAAGTACTTTTGACGATCGACAGTTAACTGAAGATGCCAGTATTATATTCTAGTCCTAGACCTATTGAAAGCTACCACCAGCCCAGCACGCAGCTCCTTTGAAAAGACCTGGTGAGAAAACCGCCTTCCCAAGTGAGCATTAGCAGCATTTAATTCCACACATTAACATCAGTCCGATTATTCTTGGAAAGGATAATATACTTTCCACAATAATATGTTTGTTTTTTATTTAAATTGTTCAAGTGGCAAGTCTTAAATTATTATTTGTGGGAATGTAAATATTAATTGATTTATTTACCTTTTGAAGGCGAAAATTAGGCTTAATCAGCATATTTTTACTTCTAGTATTTATGCCGTGAATGATAGATCGTTCTTGAAATAATCGCTTATATTTTTGCAGACAAACCAAACATTTTATTTAAGACCTCTCGCAAAGAATCCTAAGCTCACATACTGTAAATAGACGACACTGATTGATTTTTGAACTACACATATTGTTGCAATATTTACAGCATTACCCCAGAGTAATATTCAATAGGACAAGATACTATGGAAGTAATTAAAATAAACAAGTCGAACTGTAATAACGTGTGTAAGCTATCTAACTTTTCTAATAGCGCGTAACGTACGCAGCGGAGCTCAGTCTACTCGCAAGGGAATGCAGGTTAGGTTGATTGTGAATTCTAAGCTTGCTATTATTATATTAAATTAATATATTTTATGATATAGTATACCTGCGGCTTAAGTTGTTAGGTTATGATCGGCTTTAGGTGACGTGAGATACACACCTTGCTTTGAGTTTAAATGGGTAGTATGCGGAGAGCGAAGTGTTCGTGTGAAGTTTCTACCTTACCTAAAATTAGTAAGTATTCTTGATTTGCCCTATTTAAAATATATTAAAATTCACACCTACATTTTCAAGTCGTTTTCGACACAACAAGTAGTGAAAACCTTAAGTAAACAAATAAAATCTAAAACTATTTGATTCTCAAGATCTAAAACTTTTAAAGTTCTTTCAACTTTCAAACGTAATAATATCTTTTATTGCCGCGTATATGGAACATGACCAGGCTTAACTTCCTCCATATTGAGATGCCACCGATGCAATACGTTCGTTGTAAATCAAAAGACATTGTTTATTTATTTCAGCTTCATGTTTTTTTCCGCTTAGCGGGTTAGTTAGTGTCTACACATTGTGTCTATACATTGCGTGTTGAGTGGCCGAACTCCTCCGGGCTTTATCTTGTTACCAGCGCGATGAAATGAAATAATTATTTTAATTTCATTTCAATCGTGATCATTCAACCGAGTGGGAATTGAACCTACAAGCAATCGCATTTGAATGACAGCCCAACTGCTCAATGGCCTCAATATCAAAATAAAAATTTGATATATAATATTTTACGAACACGAATAGAAAGTGCATTTAAGTATAAAATTACATTCACTTAAGTACGTATCAGTATTTCACTTCTTACGAAAAGGGTTTAATAACAAAGTGGTTTAGATCATACTTCGCTATAAATATTTTTAATATTTTATAAATTTATTAATACCTTATAAATGTTTTTTTAAAGATTTATTTCAAAATTTTTAGCGTAATACAACTCTGCATTTTTATCCAATTCTTTTCCTGGAGGAAAAGAGCTCAGAACATTCGTGTCCACAATTAAATATTTTCCAACTGCGCCCCGATGGTGTTGAATGATTTCAGCTTTAATGCATTTTTTTAAAAACTCTGTTTGTTATTTACACAGACAGAAAGTGGTTTTCAAAAGCTTTTAATTAACCAAAGCTATGTAAATTTACACGAGCATATTACATGACGTTTTAAGGTTTGTTTACAATATATTTATGCTTACTTTGATGTGGAATATTGAATAACCAAAATTATTTTAAATTCAATAAATTCTACATTTTATTTTTAATAGAAGGGACTGGGACTGGGACTTTGAGATATAATTATTTCCCGAGCGAACCGATAATCATCATAGTATTAGTCAGACGCTACTGCCATATAGAATTAAGCATAATACCTTTTCTAATAAAAAAAGTCCCAGGTTTGAATTTATGTGAAGCTTTTATGAATTCATACAACATTTTATTAGCTCCACTCTGTTGACAAGATAAAGCACGACGTTGAGCTCCGCAACTCAAAACGCAATGAATCGGGCAAAATGTGGAGAATGAATTGTCTTAGCACTAGGTGCTCTTTGCCTACCACGCAATATAGGAAAAAAAACACTAAATATAGTGATTTGACACTAGTAAGCGAAGGGAGTCTGAGTAATGAGTCTCACAAGTATGCCACTTGCGTCATCACCCGCCCAGAAATCGATGTATTGTAAACATCTATATATGTTGTATATACAGGCGATCTATAACGCGTCCTACTTAACTTGATATTTTTAAAATAGAAAATTCTAAAGGTCTTATTTTATTTATATAGATTGTTGCTTTGAAAATGTGACTTGAGATTATTTCATATAATATGATAAAGTGTGTGTTATACAGTTGAGAATTAAACATGTAAGTATTTAAAGCTTAGTTCAAATAAAGATATACAATGATGTCATCTACGTTTAGTTTATTTAAGTCTAAGTGAGCATAGTTTGGATAGATTACATTTTCATTGTGAAACAGCCAATATTCTATTTATAATATAAATTTGCTCTCTGTATAATACACTTGTTCAACGACCTTTTTCAAAAATGCTAAAATAACAAGATTGTGATAAAATTATATTTTTGGCTATAGTGGCACAGTGGATAAATTACTGACTTTACGCAATGGTTGAGTTTGTGAAATTTTATATATATTAGAAAAAATTTATATATTAAAAATGTATATATTTTATAGGCACACATTTTTCTAGTAAGCCAAAATAATATTGAGTTTGGAATATCCAGCTACTCAATTTTTCCGCCATTGCAGTGTTAGTCAGGGAGAACCGTTCCATATTTTCCGCACGCAATCGAGATATTGCTGTTGCTTGGCGTAGGGCAGAACTCAACACAGCACTTTGTCTTACGAGAGCGGAGAAAAGGTAATAAGTTTAATAGAACCATAGCGAATAACGGAGCGATCTCCCACTAGGATCTTTTTATAAATAAAAAAGCTTTAAAATTTATACTCAAATACGAAGAATACTTAAAATTATTTATTTAATCGCCACATTCATTATATAAATAAATATAACGCGCATGTCATCGTTAATCAAATTCAGAGATTGCCAACACGGATTATTGTCAAGACGATCATAATTTTCACTATTAAAAAAATTAATATATTATTTGGTTTGCAGCACGATTTTTCTTACATAACAAGGTAGTCAGAGAGAACCTAGTGTCAAGACACTCCGTTTTCCTCTTTCCGCCCAAAATCTGTAGAATGGCGGAACTTAACGTTACATTTTGTCTTACCACAGCGGAGAAATGAAAACTATTTATTATAGTCATACTCGCATGTACACCCCAACCCAACCATGATGACATCAACTTTTTAATCTTATTCTTGTTTAAAGATCTCGATCGTGTGAAATTAGAAAGAAAAAATTACCTAAAACGAAAGGAGTGAAAATCAATTCATGTGGACATCAATCTAAACCATCGCATATAGTCAAAGCTTCCAGTTGATATTTCACTTTCTCTTCCTCAAAATGTCAAATTAGAAATTAGAATAAGAATCAAGTAAAATAACTAACAAGTACTAGTATTATATTAAAAATTAAAATTTCCCTCAAACAATTCTCATTCGGAGTCAATAAACTCATGAAGCTTAAGAAAATGAGTGCACGATCTGTTCTTTAATAACATAACATTGTAAATGATATAGATACTATAATAATAGTAGGGATTTGGCGCCATTGCCTGAGACATACAACGAACGGTACCTTATTTATTTTAGACGGTACTTTTAGGTTCGTTTCTCGGTACTTTATTTTTTATCTTATAGTTGTTAAGGCAATGCGTTCTCATCTTTTTGATCATTTGAAGATATTGTGCGTTGGGTGGTGGAGCTTAACGCCGCTTTTAGTCTGAAAAACTGGGCCAGTGACTTTCATATTTAATAAATATATATTTTTAGTTTAACGCATTCGACAAGAAGAACCAGGCGTGACCATTGTACTTGTTAATGAAAACAAACAAATTAAAACAAGAAATTGTTATATGTAAATAGTGCAACCGTAATTTTCGAATCTTTGCTTTCATCTCGAGTGCGTTTATGTTAATTATTACACAAATTTATGACGGAATTGAAGACGGCTTTGAAAATAATTTTCCTTGCCTTGCTATTTTTTGCCAAAATAATGTGCAATGAAATTATAATAAACTTGTAATTTATCAGTTTGACGATTTTTCGTGCATAGCCGGAGAAAACCTAATGTAAAGACACTCCATTCTCCACTTTCCGTCCAAATACGAGACGTTATAGATCGGTCAACATTGATCGGCAGAACTCAAGGTAGCGTTTTATCTTGTTCCAGAGCAGAGCAATGAAAATAATTAAATTATGATCATTCCACCGAGTGTGAATTGAACTCACAACCTATAACGTTTACAGCCAGACGCCACAGCGCCACGATTACCTTAATTAATAATTATAAATTTATCATACATATTATCATATACAATCATAACATAAAATGCGACAATGTAGGACAGTCATTGACTGTATATGTGATGGCTGTGATGGGGAACATAAGACAGAGCGCAGCTATATCAGTTACTTAACTACCCGTCTCTCAGGTAAAAAGAAGGGAATATTGTGTTTTGACTGCCCTGCCTAAGATGCCATTGAGTGGCCGAAGTAGCCTAAGAAGAAAGGTGGTAGATAGAGAGAACCAAGTGGCAAAACGCTTCGTCTTTCGCTTTCTGCCCTAATTCGACACATTGCGTGTTGAGCGCCAGAACTAAACACCTCGCTTTCCTTAACTAGAAATTACTTTAAAATTACTTTAAATTTAAATTCAAGATATACTTTGTCAAAATACACTTTTGCAAGCATTTTTGAATTGTCGAAGGAACATAAAGCCACCACCAGCTCGGAAGGCAAATCTGCGAGTGTGAGAAGAGCTGGCGAGTAATTTAAATATAGCCATTCCTTCCCGCTGAAATTTTACTTAAAACCGTTCTATATATTTAATCAACACTTCCGCTGTTTCTATAAGTTATTATAACTAAAACAATATCGTCTAAGTTTGTTCTGCTATATTGTTGCTAATTCACCGCAAACTGTTCAACTAGCTTGCTGCTTTTGACGTTGTTGAAGATATAATCAGTTGTTATATGATAACACATTTTTCTCTCAGAAGATAATACTTACCCAAAATAAAATATCTCATGACTAGATAGTTTGTTTGGATTGCTCACGAGGCAATATATTAAAATTCAATTTAAGTCATAAGTTCTTCTGTTTTTCTTTTTCTGTTTTTTAGGGTATATAGAACTTCGTGACAAGATATTTTCTTCTCTACATTTCGGCTGTATGTAAATCATATTTTTAGAAAATGTATAAAAATTTGAACGGCGCCTCTTGAAAACTGTCCAAGCGCTCTGACCGGTACGCCATGCGTTCTAAACCCAGCTGCATCGAAATTCTTATACGGTTATTACCACTTATTTTTGTTGTTAGCATCTCCGTAGAGAGATTGTTATAAATTTCTGCTACCCAAAGGTTATTTTACGAAGAATCGTTTGGCGTTATTAAATACTTTTAACATTTATTAAAGTGTTAATCACACACTGAAGAATTTGAAAAACGTATTTTTAAGTGTGTGATTTACACTTTAAAAAAGGTTAAAAAAGGGATATAAACCTAGAACTACTATATATATGCCTCTTTATTTCAGCTCAAATTTTAAAAGCTGCAAACAATCTACCAATCGGTTTAATCTACACACATAAAATTCAAGGACATGGTAAAAATGTTTAATATGAGAAATTTGTAAAAATGTATAAAAAAATCTCTTTTCGAAGTAATAAGATATGAGAATTTGCATAAAACAGTAACTTGAAGGAAGGGTCAGGCTCAAGGGGCTTAGAGGGTTCATGTCTTTGCTTTTTACTATACGTGATAGCAATTTATATTATGCATTATGAATATGTCTCACCTTATACTTAAGTCCCTATTAAGTTTTAGTGAATATAAGTAAAGAAGTGGCGTGTTTTTGATTTGAAGATGTCATCGAGGTGTGATTATTTTTTATATAAACTGACTCATAAATTGATAATTTTTCAAATATATGACATACACAAACGACAAATATATATATATCTCTAATATAAATTATTTTCTAAGTTTCTATGTTTACATAACAAAGTAAGAGCAAATCTTCACTCGAATGTAAATAGCCCACGTTGCTGGTTTGAGTTTCCAGTGCACTCTAGCTTAGTGCCACTGACGGGATGAAGCTCGAGGAAACTTTAAAATAAACACTTATTTTTAATTTAAGATTACAATTTAGAGTATTTCTAATTGTTTATTTTTTTCATTTGTTTTTATTATATTTATTTATATGCTTTTTATACTAAAGTATAAAAATCTAGCAATTTATCCCTTGAGCTCCGCCTCTCCACAACGACAATGTGTCGAAAAACAATGTATTGCTTTTGGGCGGAAAGTGGAGAACAGAGTATCTTGAGACTAGTTTTTCTCTGAGTAGCCTGCTATAATATATTACTCCAAAAACAATGATAGCATATAACGACAGTATTATATGTGCCTTATTAGTACATTTGTTTGCGCCTCTAATTGCATGAACGAGTTAAATAAGGATATTTGAAGGCTTCTTTCAATAACATTCAATCCACGACCTACGCAACCAATATTATATTAAATTTATACAACAAACATTGTAGGCGGAAAATCGGAGAACGAAGTGTCATAATATGATATCTTTCCATCCAAATTTGAGAAATCGCGTATAGAGTGGCGGAACTCAACGTCGCGCTATATACAGCTATGAAAATATTATTTATAATATTATATTTATTAATAATATTATATACGTAGTAATAAACGAATAATAAAATTGTAATTAATTAAGTCATTTTAAAAAAACAAATGTCTTTAATAAGAAAAAGTAACATGTAAATTTAACTTTTTTAGAACAAAAAATCTAATATTTACTTTTAGAAATGATCTTTGGGGAGCTACGAAAACGTATGGCTTAGCGGCCAGAACACTTAGACGGTTATACCAAGAAGCGCAGGTTTGTAACCCGCTACGTAGAATTTTTTATACGTTCTCATAAAAGTTTTTTCTATATTCTACACTTATAAGTGTGTGAACAACAATTTAAATAGTAAAATTAAATTCGACTTGTCTAAATAATTACATTTTACCGTCTCACATCGCTACGTAATATAGCGTATAAACACAGTTTAAAGGTTAACTCAGGGTAACATTAGAAGTATTTGGATTAACTTTAACTAAATCAATTTGCTGTAACAACAGTGTACGATTAATTATTTAATGTTTCTTTAGGCATTTTTTGACTTGAAAATATAAGATTTGTTGTCACACTTGCTTCATGTTTACCTTACCGTAAAATAATAAAAATCCTAGAAAAACTAAAAAAAAAAATGTGAGATAAAAGTAGCCTATGTTCATCCCGAGACCTTCAAGTGTCTCTATATAAAATTTTCATCGTTTCAGCCGTTTGGTTGTGATGACGTAGCCGACAGACCTAGTTTCTTTTGCATTTATAATAATAGTACCTATTTTTTATGTTAACGTACTCGTAGAAGGGATCAAAAACCATAGTGTTATTGCTCCATCCGACATTGTTCTTTACCATTACTTGAATTAAATATAAGCACTTTTTCGAATGAGAATCGAACTCACCACCACAACACTACGCTCAATCATACGCTCGCACTTTCATCTCGCACTCGCACTCGCAATCAAAGTTTATTTATAGTTTATCATTTTATAGTCGCGATTCATCAACATCCCACTTCTATGTAACAAATAAAGCAAAACAATAATGTTCGTCATTTGTATAGAGCTAACCTAATTCGAAGTCGCTTTACTCCACTTGCCAATTTACTGTGTTCTTATAATTCAAACGGTACTCCTCTCAAATTGTTACATCATTCAGACGTCCTTCTAATGTTCTTGTAACTTTTTTACGCAGTTGGGGGGTAGGATGTTGGACGATGCGGTGCGAAATTGAACGCGGTGTTTTGCTTAGCCAAATCAGACACTAAAATATTTCATAGTAGTAGCTGCCCGTACCCTTGTTTGTGTCGACTTAAACACCCTTACCATCAAAATATCCATCACACTGAAAATCTTTTGTTAGATCGCCTCTATTGAGCTTCTACATCTACGGATATTCAAAATTTGTTATCGACTAAGTCCTATCTAAGCTTAAAAGCTAATAATACAAAAATAGTTAAACAAGTGTTATTCATACACTTAGGAAATTGATACATTTAGAAAACGTATAATTTTTTTAACGTAGCAGGATTTGAAGTTGCGTCTCTTGGAAACCAGAGCGCTCTTAACGCTAAGTAATGTATGTTAAATTTTATACTGATATTGAAAAACACATAAGTGCTGACTATTTTGGTATTATTCTAAAATGAAATTGCGCATAGCCTAGACGTGAACAATAAATTTTAACTACCTTGATTTATTGACCGCTTTGACGGAAATAATTTTAAATTTCTTCGATACTTCTAAATTCAACGTCGGCAATGACGACAAGTAGTCGTATATTTTTTTTTTACGCCTCTCTCACATTATACAGTGCACTTGAAGAGAACCTAGTTATCGATGTCTCTGTTCTCCACTTTTTGCCTGATTTATATTGTAAATAACTGCAACTTCGTTTGCGTGTACTTAATTACCATTCCAACCAAAATATCCATCATGTTGATTGACTATTAAAGCGCCAAAAAATAAACCTGCATTTTCGTTACCCCAGTACTACCTGAGTATTTTTCAACGATTGTCAACTTTTGAACTTTTAGGTGGTGAAATTGACATTTTTTATAATAAGACTTCGGAAATATTAACTTAAATTATGAGCTCTAAAGTAAAATTTTAATTAGCACTTTGTCTTTTATATTTTATAATAAATTAGAAAATAAATGTGTGACACAAGGTCTGATGATACGCAATGGGTCTAAATCGAACCTTTTACAAGAGAATGCCAAAATTAAGAATTTTCTTACACATACGCTAAACAGTTCCCGGTATTACTTTATATTATCCCCTACTACATGTTCCTGAGTTAAGAGAAGGTGGAGAGCGGAGAGTTCTTATTCCGCAGTTTCCTCTAAATATATGTGAGGGCAATAACTTTAATACCGTTATTCCTGCATTCCTAATTAAAAACATTTTCACTGAAAAAATTACTAAAACATATGTATTTCTTCAACTAATTGTTTCAACAATGTCTGTATTTTTAATTAGTATCAAACCGTATTGCTGTTTGTATATGAGTGTAAAATGTATACAATATGTAGCTAATATATGAGAACATATCTAAATGTATTTTCTTGACTTACAGAATTTGTATGATACTGTATAAATAGTATTAGGTAATAGTTACATATTATATGTTTAATAATTAAAGAAAAATACATACAAATCTTTTTACTCTGTTTTACGCTTTTTACTCTGTTTTACGCAAGAGTTGAATGCCGGAAGTGCCACTAGAGCGGAAAAATTTAAGTAATTCAAATATAACCATTCCTCCGAGTGTCATAAAACTACGCAAATGAAGTTGCGGTTGCCAACTAGTATTCAAATAACTACTTTCCTTAATTGCGAACGTACAACTTTTACATCTTACTACCAGACCTAAATTACCTAAATTATATATAATATATAAATTCTGTACAGTATTTTCATTCAAAAAAACGTATTATGAGAGCCTCCATTTCCGATAACAGAGTGGGCGGATGACATAACTAGATAATGATAATGCACGTGATATTACAGGGCGCGCTGTTCGACTTATTCTGTCTAAAAATATATGTAATTTTCCAAATGAATAGCTTCAAAAATTCATATATATACACACAAATCGTAAATATTTTTTTTCTACGTTTTCCTTGTATATTCAGTAACGTAAGTCTTTTGTTTATTGTTCCTAAATAAAAAAAATGAGACAAGCTCAAAAAATTAAAACTTTTACAAAATAAAAAGTTCCACGGTCCATCTATTTGCAGTTTTTGCGTCAATTTTGAATATATGTGACCTTCTACATATTACGTAAATATTTATATAATAATCGCCCATTGTGGCGCAGTAGAACAGTGTCTGACTGCAAACGTTATTGGTTGTGGGTTCGATCCCCAGTTGTTTTCATTTCTTCGCTCTTGTACAAGACAAAGGCGTTGAGTTACACCATTTCAAACGCAATTCTTTTTTTGATAAAAAGACTCACGCTTTATACCTATAGCAGGGTTATCTTAGAAAACCTAGTGTCAAGACACTCCGTTCTCAAAATACAAATAAAACTTAAAAATTTAAATAAACAAAATCTCTTAGACATCTAGTATTTATCGGTCCACAACGAACAATTTGCAAATAACACGATTAAAATACCTATCAAAGTTCAGGGTACCATTGTAAATTAAATGAAAATTCGAAAGCCATTTAAATGATTTACGCATCACGACTCGGTTATCGCGGATCGTAAATATTCGAGTTTATCTCTTATTGATACATTAACCGTTCATATCTACTGTTTTCTATCAAAAATCGTAATCAATAATAACGGTGGCCGTCGTAGCGCAGTGGGAATGATTGAATGTATATGCGATGGTTGTTGGGACAATCTTTTTTTTATTTTTTTATTCCATAGACATGGCAAACGAGCGTTCGGGTCACGTGATGGTAAGTGATCACCACCATCCACGACCCCGTGTAACACCAGAGGAGCTACAGGGATGTTGCCGGCCTTTAAGGTGGAAATAGACGCGCTTTGTGAAGGTACCTATGTCGAATCGACCTGGAAACACTGCCGCTGGTAAACCATTCCACAGAGTGGCACGTGATAGGAAGTTCCTACGAAATCTTTCGAATTTACGAATCTTTATTAAGGGGTAGGTTATATTTAAATTATTTTCATTTCTTTGGTTTGGTACATTATTCAATACACAGTTATAGCAATATTAGTTTGCTGCGTTCAAAATCCACTCGGAGTTATGTTAATATTTAGCTTATTGGTATATTTAATTAAATGTTTCTGAGAAAGAGAACTTTTTAGGCAAACACAGTAACTAGCATAATAATGAAAATATGTGAGCATTGAATAAAAATCTAAGTCAAAATAGGTATATAAAGCCATATGAGTTGCTTGATAAAGTCTAAAGCTGAAATTTGTCTTTTAGGTTTCTTAAGAAAACAAATACAAAAGGTTTTCTTGGAATTCATATGAAAACGGAAAATATGGAAGGAATATATTTTAATTTAAGTATATGGAAATAATACAGAAAAAGTCACAATCCCATTGAAAATTGCAGGCATCTATTTCGTATTTTATATATAACATTACCAACATATAAGCAAAATACAAAAACCTATCTCAGCAGCAACTCTTATTATATGTCATTTCATCCTTTAATTTAATACCGACCTAGATCTTGTCAAATAGTTCTGTGTATTGTCTTGAGACGAGTTTTGGTTGCCAAGTGAAATGTTTCGGGCCATTTCATATACACTTTATTACTTTAATAATAAATAATATTCCTCGAACCAGCTTTTCTTGAAATAACATTGTAAAATATTAACTTATAATAAATAAACAATGATTGTAAGTTTAAATATCTTCGAAGGGGTTTTTTTACATTTTTGCTGCATTATATTTGGAATAAATGTATGCAAAAGTATGGTAATTTCGATAAGAAATAAAGAAGAATTAGTAATAATACATCACTGTGTCGTATTTTATTAAAAATGCGGAATATCGTGTTAACTTTGCGCAAAGCATTAGCTTACTAGAGCGAATACTACTTACTAGAGAAAATATTTTTAAATATAAACGTTCCCCCGAATGGGGATCGACCCACAACCATTATATAGAGAGACACAGCACCTACCTACTACCCCATTGTGGCGTCGACTAAATCATCTAATAATAACTACAAAAAAGGTCTTTTTCGTATAGCTTATTAAAGATTAATGGCAATTTATGAGACAGTGACAAATTACTTTTCTGATAGCAAATGATGACTACAGTTGGCTCACATTTCAGAAATATTGTACCTAAAGTCTGAGTTAAGGCCCAATATGTTTGAACTTACTTGTATTCGTATCAGACCCGCCGCGTTACATACGCGGTACTATAGCAACGTGACGTGTATGGAAATATTGTCCTACTGTTTAAATTCGACTGTAGGAATACAGCCTATAGGTAAATCTTATATAAGCATGTCAATAAGAAATGGAACTCGCTACCTCTTCGCAAATTAATCCATATATTTATTATTATTTATTTATAATAGAATAGCATAGCAAAATGATTTCTTATTAAGACCATGCTCTTTGATCCATTATAAAGTGTATATATTCTGAGAAACCCTCTAAGCTATCGTTCGTTTACTGTAATATGTATTAACTATCGGGTTTATTAGACACGGGGGTGTGGTGGTTGGCCAATATCATAGAATTACCCCAAATGTCTGTTTGCGAAGCTTTTAATAGGACGCTAAGGTATGTTCTTGCGAGTTGTTTTTCTATTTGGGAAAGAAGTAGTTATATTGATTTTGACTTACATTTTATGAGACAATTTTTTTAATGATTTTGATTTATAAATTTTGAGTGCGTGCTTCGACTATTAGAAAGAAACACAGAAAGAAAAAAGTTTTCGTCTACATTTGTTTTATGAACTTACACATTATTAAGAAAACTACAAATTTCCAAGAATAAAATTTTAATTATTATTTTAGTTCGCGATCGATACGTTATTTGTTTAGTCTGCACCTCTTAATATTTATTACGCCCATCAGGAGCTCGAATGCTCGTTTTGATAAAGTTCAGATAACAAACTGTACTGTAGGTACTTTGTATATATGTATAGTTTATCTAACATAAAATGCTTTTTAAGGTATATTTCTGTAATAATATTATATTCATAATTAAATAAATATTATATATTATATTATTTAGGAAAACCATATAAAAAATATCCAATTCCAAGGCGTTTAGTTGCGCCACTCAAGAATGTCTCCAATTCAGATAGAAAGTGGAGAACGGAGTGTTATGGTACTAGATTCTATTTGCCTATCCTGATACGGGATAAAGCGTGAAAAACAATAAAACCCATGCTCAGTTAAGAAATATATTAATTAACAGTCTAAGTAAGAATAGGTTAGTTTTTTTACATTATCTTGGTTGATGAAACGATCCACTATCAAATAGTGCTGCGTTCGCTGCATTTTTTTTATATATTTCAAAATTTTAAGGCTTAAAATTCTTGATCTATGCTTTTAACTTGTCTATATTTATAATATACTCTTCTTCATATTTTTTATATTAAATAGGATTTTATACCTGATATCTCGTACAGTAGGTCTCTAGGTAGGTGATAGATTCGTTAAAACGCTGTAGTATTAACAATTTCAAAGGTCATCCAACAGACGCCAGTATTGAAAATTTCAGTGAATTGTACACATTGTATAGAAAGGTCAGTAGAGCGCATAGCGCGAGTACAGAAATAGCTCGTCGAGTGATTGAATATGCACAATATTTACTGAGATACTTCCTACTGTAAGAATTGTTCGATCAAATCATATTTTGGTACCCGTGATAATGGAATACTGGAAAGTATTTTAATGCGTTTTTAAAGTTTTATTCACACACTTAGGATAAGAAAAGGGTTAAAATTTAAACGTAGCAGGATTCGAACCCACGCCTAGTGGAGTCCATGGACAAGCGCTTTAGTCAATTGAATTATTCTTACCGAACTACGTGAATCGAATGAACGTAGCATTGATATTTTTACACATCTTGTCAAATTTTTACTCGTTTATAATATATATGGGAACGATAGCCCGCACGATGAACACACACACTTGACACATACTCGTGGCCGGTCAAAAAGTGTAAAAGGTAGGTAGGTAGGTAGGTAACTGAAATCTAAACGTTGAAAATTAAACGTGGAAGCGACATGTTTAATATTGCTTTATAATATACAGAATTGTAAAATTACAGAAAAAACTTATTGTATTTCTCAAATGAAAGAGAGGTGCCTCAATACAGAGGAACGTTTTACATTCAAATTTTCCTTATGGGAATATTCAATTCTTTACGATTGAGAAAGAGAAAGAAAGATTAAGAGAAAGTCAGCCATTTTAAAGAAACACAACTCAAAAATGTATTCATATAAAATAAAATAACGATAACCTAAGACTAATCAAGTATAAGCTATACTGAAATTAAATCCTTTATTTAGATTCACGCTTTTCCGGATAGCAGGTTAGAAGGATACTCTGTTCTCCATTTTCCATCTGAATTCGAGACATTGCGCCAATTGCGTCTCCAATTCTACACTATTGAGTGGCATTGCCAACAAAATGCCACTCAATAGTGGTGGGATTCAACGCCACGCTTGGTCTTACCATAACAAAGAAATGAAAATAATTTAAATATCCCACGAGTGGCAATCAAACCCATAAATAATTGCATTTGCAGTCAGACGCTGTCCCACTGACTAACATTATTAAAGCAAGCCTACTAAAGCAAGAGAAATTCATATGGCTTCATTGTTACATATCAACGTATAACAAGTGGCGACGTATCAATACTATGTGTTATGACTCTTAACACCGCGCCACTCGACGCTATCTGCCCTTTATCGGACTGTGGATTATATATTTTGGTAATAGAATGTATATGAATCAGAATATTGCTGTATATTCTGATTCAGGGATGGACTGTAAATGGGATTAGTTGTGAGTTCGATCTCTGCCCGGGGGAATGATAATTTAAATTATTTTCTTTCTTGTGCACTGGTAAGACAAAACGCGCGTTGGCGCTGACTTGCGCCTTCCTTCCTTCCTCGATTTCAGGCGGAAAGTGGAGAATGGAAACTCTCTCTGATTAACGTGCTATCCGGAAAGCTAAGAGAGATCGAGAGAATTGATGTGGAATATGTCGTAGAGATTACTGTTACGTACAGTTCCAATGCATCATTTCACCGATAAGAAAAAAACAAATGTTTCAAAAATTCAAAAGTACATTTTCAACTTTTGCATAAACATTAAATTTAGTCAATTAGGTAGGCAACTGAGCCAGGATAGCGTCAATTTTAATTACGTACAAGTTGTAAAATTTCTTGCATACCCTTTGTTCGTCTGTTATCGTTTTAAATAAGTGTCATTTCATGTTCCTCTTTCCGGTTCCCAAAACCGTTTCCATATAACCTCTCAGGTAGGCAACCGTGTAATACATTTTTATGATACTCAAACGTTTATGATCGTTTTTTATAGTTACAACGTAAAAACATATATTGCGTATTACATGAAGTACTTATTTCATATTAATATTATGTATGTCGCCTCCACTGTTTGAGTTCCTCTCTCTACCTAATTAGTAAGATTTTTTTACGAATCAGAATATCACCACACCATTTTTAAAAACCGTCTTAGCGTACTAGCTTATTATGGCTTACGTTCTAAAAACACCATATATTTGACATGAGACAGAGAGTGGACTGTCTAATCAGACAGAGAGATCGGACCGCTACGGTCCCTGCGTACTTATGTACTCCTTTCGCCTCGTCCACTGTCAAGTTATTAATTCACGCCCTCCGAGGGTCCTCATGTTTTTTACGTACGTCCTTCAGTATCAGTACCATCTATAATGTGTTCTCGAAGTTCAACTGAGGTCCAACAGCTTAATAGTATTTATTACTTATGAATATTAATAATTTTCTTTCAAAAAATATTCTATCGGCATTGTTTTGATAATACGTGGGCCTAGTAATAAATAATACGAAATCGACGAGCATTGATTTATATAATAACAAAATAACGATCTAATAACTTTAACACGTATCATAAAGATAATTCAAACTTTCAACAGCTATTAAACATCGCGTCGTAAAGTGTTAAAAACGTCATTTCAGCTTCTTATAAATCATGAGTATTTATCTTAACTTCGAATGGATTTAAGCAGATTAACAAAACACATAAAACAACTGCTAAATGACTTGTTAACTGATTGTTTTCATTTCAGTCATTTTTACATATGCCCCTAATGTGGTATGACGATTACTTTTAAAGTCGTCAAAGTAATGGCACCTGTCATCTGGAGAAGAAGATCTTCCATTTTCCGTTTTTTCGGATGCTCAAAGAGAACTTCTCTACATCTCTTATCACCATTTTTTTTCTTATCGTCTCCTCCTCACTTCCTTTCAGATTGTTCTTGAAGCATTCAAGCTTTGAGCGTTCTCATGTAATTCGCCATAATAATTCAATATATCGTAGACTTCGCTTGCTGTCTTTATTTGCTATTGTGGTAGGTTTGAGACGTATTTTGACGTTTGTGTATGCAATGGTAATGTTTACAAATTCCACTTGCATGGAGACACTTCATAGGTAGACAGAAAAAAGTGTACCTTATATATAAATATGTAAAAAGAAGCAAATTCATTTGTCTAAAATTACTCTACATATGGCATCGAATTATGCACAAAAATTGCGTTTTAATATTTTTTTACTATGTTATATAGATACAGCTAATGAAAGTCAAAACAAAAGGCAAAAACCAAAAACAAAATTTTTATTTTCAAGTTTCAATACATGTCTATTACAATTTATTCTACTGAAAATCCATATTTGTAGTTGAAATTGTCAAGAAATAAAAAAGGTATTACAATTTTGCCAGCATTCCATTCCGAAATACAAGGGTGGTAAAAAACGTGACACAACCTTCAATTTGAGAGAGTAAGGTCGATTGCATAATATCCTTTTTGATAGTAAAACAAGTAAGTATATAATACTGTCGTAACCCACTTAGGATTTATCTCAGAACAAGATATGGTTGTGGGTTCAAATTTCAATCGTCAAATATTTATATTTACAATAAGTATATGTTTTTCAACAGTCTGATTAAGTGTAGTTGCTGTTGACTTATTGAATTTAACAATATAAATACATATTAAATGAAATTCAGCAAATAAACACACAAAGTATGGAAAGAAAAAAAAAATATTTGCTTACATATCAAAATATTTTAATGTGTCGCTGTAACATACATACAATTTTATATAAGGCAACAAAATCAAGATGTTCTTTATTCAAATTTGCTATTAAAGCACGCTCGTATCATACATCAATTAAAATAAAAAATCAAAATGTCAGTATTGCCAGTCACCGGCAGGGAAGGTACCGGCAGTTCTGCTGAGAAAACTCAGCGAAAAACTCAACAGATGCTTTTTAAAAATATGATTTTAGCTGCAATTCCCTTAGACAAAACTGTAAGATATCGTAAATGCTTGTAATATATATTTTTATGTAAAAACAAAGGGAACAGTTGGGAAAAGGGTCATACCTTTTCCCAAGCAATATAAATTTAAAATAAAAAAAATAGTCTATTTTTTAGTATCTAATATACGAATGAACTTTATTATCTTAACTTTCATTTGGAATCATAATTAAAAAGTTGATTATATTACACTACATTGTTTTAATTAATTTTTTTTTTAGGGTAAAAGAAATGAAATAAATAAAGAAAGAATGTTCTTTAATTAAATTTTAATTCAAAATTTAGTACAAATTGCTTTTAACATAAAACCTTAAGGATAGGTGTAAGTGACCTATATATAACGTTTTCTTATTTTCACGCTTTATCTCGCAACGCAGGGTAAAGAGAACATAGTGTTAAGACACTCCATTCTGTGTTTTACTCCCGAATTCGACATATTGCGTGTTGACTGGTCGAATTCCCATTTTGTCCTACCAAAGTGGAGAAACGAAAATAATTTAAATATAATCATTTCGCCGAGTTGGGATCGAACCCACAACAATCGCGTTCGCGTACGTACTTTCAGATGCTGTCCCACTGCTATCCAAGCTAAACTACGTCCAATTGCGCATTTTATAGAGCATATATTATTATAAAATACTTTAAAACCTTTGAAACCTATTGTCGAGACAAAGTTTTCTATTTTACTTCCGATATTGCCACTTTCAACACTCAACACAGTTAGATACAACTCAACCCTACACTTTACTGCGCCCGATTAGGGCAATAAATAATATTTAAATACAATGTGTCCTCCCAATGTGTGTTGTTTAGGGTCTATCCCACTGTTCCAAAATACTTTACTTTGGAGAGCAGGCAGGTGATGGCAATATGCCTGTAGTTAGATAGTTCGGAGCCAACCAGGTGTGTGGACCAGGATGTCATTCTCCGTGCGTAACGGCGGAAGCGAAGGCTTGCTGAAGTTGCCAAGTGCAGTCTTGGAAAGCGCCCAGAACTGACTGGTTCCAGACGGACAGCTTTCAATCTTCTCACCAAAGCTAGTAATATAAAGTTCCATACCCTGTAAAACCACATTGGCGACAGCAGCGGCACAGGCACTAGGATCATGATTATATAGGCAGCGTGACTCTCCCACACGTATTTTAGTCGCCTCTTACGACACCTCCAATACCAGGGTAATTCTATTCTAAGCCGAAATTATACGGAATATATGATTACAAAGCTATATGATTACAAGCAACTAAATGGCGTGCCAAAGTAGGCTTTATCCTGAAATACGGGAACCGCATTGCAGAGTTTCACTTTCGCTTTACAAATAAATAAAAATTCTCAACTTTAAGTAAACGCCCGTTATCAGTTAAATATAAGGTTTTTGTACATAAATTGCGTCTACACCGTTATAGCTTAATTAAAACGTGCCTTAAACAGCTATAGTTGTAGGTTGAGATTCCTCTTGTAGAAATCGCATGTCGTGTGGCGGGATTCATTACTGTGTAGTAAGTAGTCTAACTAGATAAAATAGATAAAGGAAAAGTCATCGAGGCCATTTTGACTCAGTGTGACAGTGTCTGAAAGTATACACAACGGTTGTGAGTTCGATTCTTACGAGAAATTATTAAACTTCTTTTCCTTTCTTTTCATTTCTTCGCTCTAGTGACAAGACAAAGCGTGGCGTTGAGGTTCGCCACTCAGCACACAATGTCTAGATTTGAAAAAAAGAATGAAGAAAAACACTTTAAGTATAAACATTTCCGCCAGACACCGAACGAAAATTTTATTTAAGAAATGATTAAAATAAGCAGAAAATATTACCGTCTTTAATAAAAACGTCATTTACCACGTGAATAAATAATGATATGTGCAAATTGAAACAGTATAATAGTTTTAAACTAAAAAGTTTAATATTTACAATTGAAAGTAGTTCAAGCAATAAGAGCTAACTAAGGGCCAAAACAAATAATTATACTCGAAGTTCGCCGTTCAATGAAAGTTTACTCCTTATTACACAAAGTTATAAAAACCTCTTGCGAAGCTCATTTAAAAACTTTATGATTTATAATTATTTATATATTTTTTAAATTATTACCAAATGGTTGGTTAAAATGGTTTTTTAAATAGATATCATACTTATACATATATTGAATAGGTAATGCCATTATGGCGTAGTGAGACAGAAACTGAATGTATATATGACTGTATACGCTATGGTCGTACGTTCGAGTTCCACTCGGGGAAAGTTTATATTATATTATTTTCATTTCTCAGCTGGCATAAAACGCGGTGTTGAGCTCCGCCACTCAACACGCAATGTAAAGTAAAGAACGTAGGGTCCTGACTCTGGATTCTCGCTGACTTCTGTGCTATACGGGAAAAGCGTTTCAGTTACTCAGTGACGTTTCAGACTGACAGACAACGTACAGTCCAAAATATGGGGCGTAAATAGTTGGAATTTTCCATGTAGATTCGCCGGGGAGTATGACATGGAGTATAGAAAATATTTCTTGAAATTCCTACGGAAATTGAAGAAAAGGTAATTCCATACAAAAGAGTTGCGAATGTCGACTTGCTCATCTTTGAAATATAAACATTTACCTAAACGGGATTGAAATATAAAACTACCGCGTTATACATACATGGCAATACAAAGTTACACATGGCATTATATCAATATTGACAGATGAATATCATATATATTCGAATTTATATCATATATTAACTATTATGCATATAATTAAAAACAGCAAGTTACCTAGGAATAAATAAAAATGTTCTTTTGTAATCTAGATCTTATATAAATATACAACACTCGCTTACTGGCTCACTGTATAAATCGACTTATCTAAAAAATATTTTAAATTTTATTTGACAGCTAAGCCATGCGTTCGCACGGAATGAACGCTTAGATGTTCTCTAAGAGGCGCGAGTTTGAGTCTCGCTACGTAAATTTCGTATACGTTTTCTAAAAAATGATTTTCAATTTCCTAATCAAATTACCTATGAGATCTATGTGATTATTGGAATCGAATCCATAACATTCGTCAACCCATTCAATGTAGATACAAACAGTTTGTAGTTAAAATTTTAAAATAGTAGCATATATATTAAAAAGTAATAAAATATTAAAGTTATTATTAGAATGTACGATCGAAGAACAAGCGCTCATTAAATCGGTTACGGTTAGGTTTATTGTGGATTCCTGTCTTTACGACAGCAACGTTCGACGCGTCGCTTTCTATACAAAATTATATGTATCGTTACAGTATTTGTTTATATTATTTCACTCGCATGTTATAATAATTAAAGTAATACGAAAAAGAAACCTAGGTACACACTTATAACCGTATAATGATAATTCATTTATGGTAAGGCAACACTTTGGCGTTGAGTCCTGCCACCAAACACGCCATCTCTTGAATTCGGGCGGAAAGTGGAGAACAAAGTGTCTTTATACTAAGTTCTCTGTAACTACTTTTCTATACGGTAAAAGCGTGGAGCTGATTTTTCTTTACTTAATAAGACAATCGAAACTAATTTTATATCATAACAAATATTGTAGCTTGAAATACTAATCGACCTTATACTTTACTAATGAATACTGCGCACTGCACCGCCATTGGAATATAGTTTATTTATATATACTCGTATATATATATATATTGATATTATTCTGCAGAATAAAGAGTTACTCGTACTGATATTTTTACAACAGTCGTACAGAATTCATACCAAACCTTTTTAGATGATTTTTTTAACTTATAACAACTTTTACATTCAAAAATATATATATTTTTTGTTAAGTACAAAGAGTTTTAATAAATATATATGCATGTATGTATGTTTGTCTAAAGTTATAGAGGCGTAAAACAAAATTAGGCGTCAAGGCGTCTGTTGTGTAATGTGAAAATAGGTCAGAATTACTTCATCCATACTCTTCCACACTGTTATATATTTATTGTGGGATAAATTGCTCACTTACGATAAATATTTGTACGAGTAAAAGCCGTAAACGTTATGTAGGAATTGACTTTCAGCATTATAAGCTGTTTCTTTATTTTTCTCTATTTTACATAACGCAGCAAAGAACAATGGATAGCAAGCAACACTCGACACATTGACAGGTCACTCAATTTAGTTAAGCGTGTTAAGTTACATGATAGACGTCGATGTTTAAGCTTGACAATATACTCGAATGCTTAGAAAGAAATTTAGTTTCTCTATTTATTATTTAGTATTCTGGGATAGTACGCCAGGCAATTAAGAGACCAATAGGGGTGGTATAATATCATAATTATATCAACTTACAATCCAATACCACTTCAGTGTACATGCGTACACGGACTACTGTAAAGTATGTATGATGTAGGCTTCAATAAGGTAACAAATGATACGTCATATCTACAAAAAAAACAACTGTTATAAGGATTGTCGATAGAAGTGAAAACATAACTTAGTATTTTAGTATTAAAATTTGAAATTTAATTTTTAAATTAAACTATCAGCATCCATCTGTTTTTTACATTTATTGACACAAAATGATATGCTACGATTTTTGTTCACCCAAAAAGTACACAACGCACCCAAAAAAAATTTCACATCAAAAATATGTTTATGTGGAAAAGACATATTTAGAAAACGTATACAAATTTTGAACACAGTGGAATTTGAATCCGCACCTCTTGACCTACGTTTTCAAAATATGTATTTTTTAATTTCCTAAGTGTGCGATTAACACTTTAAAATTAAAAAATGTCTATGTGTTCTTATTTCATATTTATTATATCTTGAACGAATTGAGATCAATATCAAAATGCAAACATACTTCACTTCTCTTTATACGGATAAAATTCTATTTACCTATTATCTACGAGAAAATCACGTGCATAAACTACTTATAAAACTATAGAAGAATAATAAAGAATAGAAATTTCAGCATATAACGTTTGCTTATTATACTCTCTATCCAATTATATCACGCGACTGAACACGTGAGGGCAATGATGAACAACGCTGGGCTCATCCGGTTAATCTTAGTTAAGCTTCTTAAATCTCAGTTAAAGTACTAACGAAACCCTTTAATTTTTCATGTTAATGGCTAATTCACCATTAAATGTTTGTGCTACTGCTTAATTTGTACATTTTTAATTTTAATCACTTATGTAAAATATATACAGTTATATAATTATTTATTTAGTCTTCCTTTATTGAGGTCATCGCGGCGCAGTGGAACAGTATTTGACTATGGACGTTGGTTTGAATTTTTTATTATTGTCGGTTCGGTCGTTATTTGGGGTAGTGATTTATCAATTAGTTAGTATCTTTTTGACACGAATTTCTCGTAGTTAAGCGAGAAAAGTCTTTAAGCAGCGATTATATTTAACAAGACTTATTCAAATCGTGTCTGAGTGGTATGAATGCTAGCTGAGTTCCCCCGTTAAATCACAATTCAGAATCTTTAGGCATACCATACATTTTCTTTCTACCTACGACCTTTTCTATTGTAATACAAATACGTTACTAGTTGCATGTTGTATCTACAAAAAAGTATTGCTAATATTAGATCACTGTTTATGTTACATATTAAAAATACACGGTTTATGAATGAATCCATATTGATAACTATATGAGACACATATATTTCAAGCTTTTGTTGTGGGTGGGCGGCGAGAACTTAAACTATAGTGTGCGAGGTGGGTCGGTTTTTTTGCACGTAGGTGCTAGCTATAGTAGTATTGGGTATATGAAATTTAAATTCGTGGCTGAGACCGATACTTATATTTAAAGTTAAAATTTTTCTGTTAGAAACCAATAGAAGTTTTCTTTATTTAGAGACTACGTTATAATAAAACATAATTTTAATACTTTAGCAACAATATTGTTTATTAAATATGTAGGTACTAGTGCACTCATAGTACCACACAAAGTGGCACGGTTGAGAAGCGTTTGGCTGACACGTGATTGTTGCGAAATCGATATTTGGTGGAACTAATATTTATATATTGCGTATTGAGTGGCGGAACTCAATGCCGCACTTTGTCTTGTCCAGCGCTTAGAAATGAAACCAATTTAAATATAATCATCCCCCGACTGGGAATTTAACTGACCACCAATCGCGTTTACAGTTAAGACTGTTTCACTGCGCTACGATAGCCTCACTATTATTTGAATATGTTGGACCCAAATATGTTTGTGTTTCTATTTTTCGCTCGTATTTTGTAACAAGTAAGTTTTTTACTCGAAAGACATTACAGTGAAATGAAACGTTTTAATTACTATTTTATTAGTATCTGTGAAATCGGAAACAGATAATAAAATAGTTTGATATATTTTATTTGGAATCGATTTAACTTACCGCGAAATTGACTTTCGTATTTATTTTTGATTGACTGGAATTTTGTTCTTCATCTTGAAACATTTTATAGTACGTACAAGTTTCGCCACAATTACATTGATAAATACAAATATTAATTCTTGTATTAGTTAGATGCCATTTTAGCCAGTGGTACAGTGCCTGACTGCAACAGTTGGTTGCCACTGAACACGCTGTACCACGATTATAGTCGGCAATTAGAGACGGCTTTGAATACGCTTCGACGCGGTAAAAGCGTGAAACTGATAAGTTTTTTAATTGTATGTTTTCTTCACTCCCTTTTCTACTTTTGGCGTCTTTCTATATTATTATTTTTTTATTTTCTTCATAATCAAAATAAGTCATGTTACGCTACTAGTTAAGTATAAATATTATTCTTAGTAGAATTCGAATATGTAAACATCACGTTCAGTCAAGGTCAACAGGATCGTGCTATGATGACATATCGTTGTTGTAATCAATGTATACTGTTACTAGTTTAGGTGTGGATTCTAAACAAATACTGTATGTAGTTTTGTAATAGTGTGACAATTACATCGAAAAAATAGACTATTATTTAAATGGTTAATAAAACAATCAAATATCTTGAAAATAAAGAAGTTAAACATTCTTTCTATTGATATAAAAAAACCTTCGAGCGCCATTTGGGATACTATGACGTCAATGTAAAAAAATCTAAAATATAATTTTTTGTGTTACATTTTTAACGCACAACGCGACCAGAGCGAAGAAATGAAAATAATTTAAATATAATCATTCCTCCGAGTGGAGATCGATCCCACAACCAATCGCGTTTGCAGTCAGACAATATTACACTGCTCCATGACAGCGTATATATATATATATATATATATATATATATATATTAATTTTATGTTGCAATTTTATATATTTAATAAATTTTATTATCTTTTTATATATATCCAATTAATTATTATCTTTTAGGCATAAATTCTCAAAGGCTGGTCACAATACCAGCTCTTGGCAACGTGTACCACATTAAACAGTGAATCAACAAACAATCGGTCCGAAATAACGTGGTACAGTAAAGAAAATGCTTTGAGGCCGTATTCCCCACTACGCCACCAGCTATCTGTCAACGAGCATTGTTTGATCCGAGCGATCGGATCATAAATTATTTTTTATTTTATACATCGAGTTATTCACAGTTTTATAGAGACGTGAAATGCTGTTGAAATGTAAGTTAACAACATCCTAGGTTATATTTGAAATTGATAGTTCGCTGTAATTTAGAAAATCGAAAAGTTATCTTTTAACTCGAAGTGGAATAATTTTAGAAAAAACATATAATTATAATTTAATTAAAATACATATTTTTGTATCAATTTTCACTCTGAATTTTTAGCATATTACGCGGTAGTACGCGGTAGGTATTAGACATTGCAAACACAGACTTCCGCCACTGACACTCACAACACGGAATGTCTTGATTTCTGGTGGAAAGTGGAGAACGGAGCATATTGACAATAGCTTCTCTCTTTGACTCTACTGTTATGCGTCAAGTTGAATCTCAAAAAGCTTAAACCACACTTAGCGTATCTAGACCAAGTCTATTATGAAAATAATAAACTTTCCCAAGCGGTATTCCAATTTCTTATCAACGTTTTTAGACGTATCAAAATGCTTCTGAATCTTGGTACGTACGGGCAATATGGAGTTCATCAAATATTGTTTAAACAATCCTAAAACGTTTACTTTACCATCAGTCTACAGTTCACATGATTGTTGAAGTTCATGTGGGTATAGTGACGAGTTCCAAGAACATATTTGTTACATTTTAGTTTTCATTTTCTGTCGACTGAGCTCTAATATAACATTGCTATTTCATAATACTTTGAAACATAATGGAAATAGATTTAATGCGATCGAAAGTAGATTTTGTTTTGACATAGTGGCGTGTGTTGGCGGAACTTAACGCCGCGCTTTGTCTTATCACCAGAGCGGAGAAATGACCTACGATCCATTCCAACTCGAGGGAATATAATAATTCCTTCGAAAGGGAATTGAGTCTACAACCATCGCATATACAGTCAGACGCTATCACACTGCACCACGATGTACTTACCTCACTTATTATTGTCTAACTTAGCTTTTTTAGTATTGGCGTTAGCTTTTAACTTAGCTTTTTTAGTATTGGCAAAAAAAAAATTTTTAGTATTGGCGTTAGCTTTTAACTTAGCTTTTTTAGTATTGGCATTGGCGTAATAAGACTATGTGTGAAATTTGGTTTCGTTACCCCACCAAGTAATAGGTGGAAAGAGGAAACTAGAATTACTTAATGAGATTTTGTGTCAAAATACAAAACTTGTATAAGAAATTAAAAATAATTAATCAATCTTTGTAAGTATACGAAATTGTGATACGTAAATACATTTTTGTGGTCCTTTATACAATAGTGACCTAGTATCACGAGACTCCGTTCTCCAGTTTCCGGCTGAATTCGAGAGATTTGAAAATAAACATATCATAATCAATCTACCGAGTGGAAATCGAACCCATAAGCAATCGAGATTACAGGCCAATACTGTCCCACTGCGCCACGATGGATTCTTACATATGTTATTCTCATAAATGTAAGTAGTTCTCTGAAAGTAGTCTTTGTGGGAAAATAACCAGCAGGAAACGGAAATGATGTTCGTAAAATCATTAATAGCTATCTCCTTGTTCAGAAATTGTAATAATATTAAATAAAATGGTATACGAAGGAATTCATTTTATGTTAATAATATATTTTAAAAGACAAAGACACAATCCCTATGTTTTGTAAGGTTGATAGAAATAAAATGGAGACAAGTCCTTGCAAACTCCAACTTTTACCTATTCTAAGACATAGTGTGTAAGATACAGTGGTAGCTAAAGCCTAACTTTGTTTACCCAGACTGAGTTATCTTCTGACTGAAATTCAAAATTTTCTTTATTTAAAGAGACTTGCACTATTGAATAGCCGAATAAACTACCTATAATAAAGCTACCACCGACTCGGAAGGCAGTACTGCTGCGAAATATAAAGGTTACAATTTTATTATTTAATGGTGGTAGTAGCTAACGTGCACTAAAATAAAATAATATTTCTTCTAACCAATTTTATCCTTTAAATATAATTCAACAAAGTTGTAAGCTATAATTATTTATAAAAGACATATTTAGAAAACGTATAAAAATTTGAACGCAGCGGGATTTGAACCCGCGCCTCTTGAAAACCGTTCAAGCGCTCTGACCGCTAAGCCATGCGTCCCACCTCCAGCTACGTTGAAATTCTTATACGCTTATTACAACTTATATTTGTTGTTAGCATCTCTGTAGAGAGATTTTTACAAATTTCTGGTACCCAAAGATTATTCTACGAACAATAGTCTGGCAAGAGAGAATGCTATTTATTAAATATATATTTTGTTAATATTTTTTAAAGTGTTACTCCCACACTAAGGAAATTAAAAAGACATATTTAGAAAACGTATAAAAATTTAAACGCAGCGGGATTTGAACCCGCGAACCCGGTTTTCAAGACCTTCATATTCTTTTTAAAATTGAAAAACACAATGAACAATCATATAAAAATGACAGATTTCCAATTTAAAAGAAATAATTTGTATATTTTAAATGGTAACAGTATTTATGGCCAGACTAAGTAATTGCTTTATAGATGTAGAAGAATATGTTAATAGGGTCTTCTCGTAATGTATTTTGAAAACAAATCATTTTAACTCTATAAGGTTTTGGCACTTAGCTCTCCACTTTCCACCAATGTTCAGATTTTTCCTTCTCATTTTTGGCGGACATAATATATAAATTAGAACCTACTAACAAGTGTAGTCTGAAATCAAAATATAATTTATAACAAATATTTCTAAAAGTAATCATCAAATAATCTTTTATAAATAATCCGATAAGATCTTCAGTCATTAGGTATTGAAAATATATTTTTGTCCAGATGCAAACCATGTGGAACACCCGAATAAATTTTAAAGTTAAGTCCTTTAACTACCATTTATGTATAAGCTTTCCATATACATGTTATGATAAAAATAATTGCTAATTAAGCCGAACATTACCGTGGGAAGTTCGTATTAAAATTCATAGAAACGAATTGATAATCGATAACAGAAAGTTGCGGTCATCATTTTACTTATTTTTCCCGAGGGAAAGTAATTTGTGCGCAATAACTGAAATTCTATTTTGCTGTCTGCAAAATATCTCTTTATTTTATTAGAATTGCCAGTTTCTTGTAATTAGGTGCTGACTAATTCCGATGGTATATTCATTTGTTCGTCAAACCGGTCGGTTCGGTCAAACGGTTGGAACCGAATAGCTGATGATGCGTAATGAAGTGCAATACTGTTGTGAAGCGCTGAGCGGACGAAAATAGGCTGATATAGAATCAGCCGGACAAGTATCCCACTTGTTCATTTTTATTTGATATTGTGAAACTAGAAAGAAAGGAGATAACTCGACAATATCAACCAGACAATAAATTTGTAGAAATTTTGTTTCATGTTTTATAGTTTATTATGTAATTGTTTAAATTATTACGGTAAGGTATATAATACAAATAATGTTAAGGAGTGGAGTGTATTGACACTAGGTTCTCTTTGCCTATCCTGCTATGCGGGATAAACGTCAAGCTAATTAAAATATTTGATTAAATTAGAATCATGAAAATTGTGAAAGGCATTTTAGTACTAAAATATACTGTAAAGTTTTAAAGGTTATAAGGTTAATTAGAGTGACTTGAACATGTTTGACATAATTGAGTTAACTCTCAATAACAAATAAATATATAACTGTAAAAAGTTATATATTTATATATGTATAAACTAATATTTAACATTGTAACAATCTTTACATAAAGCCCATATTGGGCTTAAAGCATAGTTTTACATTATAGCTAATAATTCAAGCCATCATGGCGCAGTGCATCAGCGACTGTAACCGCGATCGGTTGTGACTTATTTCCTACTAGGGGAACTGAAAACGTATTAAAATTTGACGCAGCGAGATTCGAACCCGCGCCATTTGGAAACCGAAACCCTCTGGTCCAAACCCTCTGACCGCTAAGCCAGACGTTTTAGATCCCGCTGCGTTAAATTTTTTATACGCTTTTCTAAAATATGTATTTCAATTTCCTAAATCTGTGACTATAGGCAAGTAGTTATTTAAGCGTTCGAAACAGAGAGAGACAAATACCTTTTTCCGTTGATGATGCAATATGTGGCATTGCACAAAAGACTACATATATTAAAACAGAAACCGAAGTTATAAGAACTTAGATTATGAAATCGATGTTAGACATCGAGTCGAGTAGATCTCGTCGGGATTATAGCAATACTTGCCTCTTTGTTGTCAGCTAAGCTCCCCTCACGTACAAGTACACAGCTTGCTAGGGATTATATTGGACTGTACAAGTGTGAAATATACTGAATAACGCTAAATATAAATCTCAAATATACTGAGATTCACAGAAAAAATTAAGATTTTATTAGTTTGTCAGTATGATATCAGGATAGTTGGTAAGTTTCAAACATCGGTGAATTGTTCCATCCAGGTTATTGTGTAATGATATTATGATATAGGCCTTAACACAAAATTTCAATTATGAAGGATTGAATTTTGTATCTACTACACTCAGCTTGTGAATCTAACAAAACTCAATTAAACGTCAAATTTGCTAAAAATGACTATGCTTAAATGCATTTTATAAATATAAAACCATTGAGAGGGTATTTACCTCTGTTTTTTAAAGGGAGAAAATAAAAAACGTTATATGTATTGATTAGATAAATATCTAATTACAAACACAGTAATCTATCTAAGAAAGTTAAGGCTTAAGAGTCGATAAAGAGAATATACTGTAACATTGATCGTAAATCAATTATGATACTTTATTTACACATCTATTTAAATAAAAATATATTATAATATTTTTATTAATATTCATATTACTAAGTTTAAGTATTATATTCAAGTAAATAAGTATCCTAAGCGGTTACACATTCGATATGTTATAACTTTAGATATTTTGACCTCATCAAATGATATGACTAAACGACTGTAATATACATTACACCTATATTTATATTTTCTTCTTACTTTAATATATTTATAACCTAGTCTTTCTAATTTAATTATATAAGTAAATTATACTTACTTAGTTTCATTAACTAAAAACTTAAATATAGCACCAGACTCTGTAAAATATTAAACTACCTGCTATAATACTATACTTGCTACTACTAACTGGAGTTATTCATGATAATATGGCCCGAAAATTAAAAAATATGTTTAATAAAATTAGGCACTTTTCATGAACCCAATCAATCAAAGCGTAAGGTTCAATCAGACAACACAGTCTTCTTGTAGAAAATAGACAATTACACCATATAAAATAGCAAAAGATATAATAAAATCAACAAGAATAATTAAATCTTGAGTAGGACTGAGATTTGAAATGAGCTCATTATCTTCCGATAATGAACTATTTATTGAGACACTGAAGTACACAGTATTATAACTATACTATATCATTGTAAGTAAAAACATAATGGTATACTTCAAAATATAAGATGAGATCTGCAAATGGAATTCCATTAAGATATCGTTTGACAGCTATGACATAGATATACGAGTTCATAAGTATATATGTTTGTATGTACATATATTGTCCTATAAGCGTCTGTGCACGTTACTTATCGAACGCTACAATTAAGTATAGATTTATTTATATAGAAATTAGTTTATAGTATAGAATAGCTTTAGTGAGGTACAAAATGAGGTAGAATTTCTCAAAGAGATTGTATGAGTGACAAAAAATAAAAAAAATTGGTCTCGTTATGTTAGTTATAACTAAATAAATACATAGTGGTACTTATGGCGTAACTGGACAAAAAAACATATTCCATATTGAAGCAGTCAATTGCGACACAAAATACGATTACAAACAAAATTACTTAGCGGGATTTGAATCCGCACCTCTTGAATACCGTCAAACAGATCCAGCCTCCAGCCATTGAGCTATTCGTTCTATTATAGGCTTGTAACAATTGTATTTTAGTGGTTAGCATCTATTTACATGAACTGTGAGATTTCAAATAAAAATTACAAATTTCCGCTATACAAATATTATTACTATGAATTTATTTGGCAAAGTTTATATTTTGTAGTTTTTATTTGTATCCTTTTTATTATGTTCTATTTTTACCATTGTAATGTAATAGTAATAAATATTTTTATAATTGTTTAAAGTGTCATTCACACATTAAAGATTGGAAATATTAAAAAATAAAACGAGTTGAGTTTTAGATTAATAGTAGAACTTCTTGACACTGTGGCTGCATAAGCATTTCGATTAAAAACAATATTCCCCCGGGCAATATTTGATTCTTGAATTAACAGCATTTAATATAATTTAAAAATCATTACTTTATTATTTAATTCCAAACCGTACCCATATCGATTATAATAAATATATAAAATTAGATCGGTAGAATAGAAGGGTCTTTCAATACTATATTTGACTAAACATTATATTGTAGTTTGTATTCATGTGACTAAATAGGGTCCTTTATATGAAAATTATTGAAAAGGTCTAAAACAAAGGATTCGTCTTTGTTATTACTTAAATAGTTTTAGTTTCTGTATTCAATTTCATCTACATGGAAAACAAAATAAGTGCGAAAAATCTATAAACTATTTGTAAGTTGTGTTTATTTTTAAATATCTGTCACATTTTGCCAGAAGAAAGAGAAACTAGTCACAAAAAATACTTTTAATTCCTATTTTCCTTGTTTACTTATTGTATTGGTAACTGGAAGGTGTTTCAGCCGTTTGCACAATTACTTAAAAATATTCAGATAACCTTACCTATACTATAATAAAACAGTAAAAAAGTTGTGTCTATACATTGTTTTATATTTACAAAAAAGAATTTAGGGGAATGTATAAATAGTAATAGAATATGAATCTGTAATTTCTAAAATTTTTATTAGTGTATTTATTCGCTAGTGATGGTGAATGATAATATTTATATTATTATTATTTTGTTAACATTTTTTAAAGTGTTATTCCCACACTTAGGAAATTGAAAAAGACATATTTAGAAAACGTATAAAAATTTGAACGCAGCGGAATTTGAACCCGCGCCTCTTGAAAACCGTTCAAGCGCTCTGAGCGCTAAGCCATGCGTCCCACCTCCAGCTAAGCCAAAATTCTTATACATAGTGTCTTATTTTTGACAGTTTAAACTACGGATATCAGAAATGAAAATAGTAGCCGAATCCTCGCAAAGGTTAATATTATGTCATATGTAAATTACCAATACACATGTAAAATATTCCATTTAACGAATGCAATTTTCATTCATAGTGCATGCGCGCCGTTGGGAAATGTAACTGAGTGAATATCGATCGTCCGCGCCGACACGAGATATGATAATGTACTGTGGAGATTCTTGTACAGTAATTTGCTTTTATATTTTTTGTAAACTTATTTGTTTTTGTTTCTTATATTTAATAACTAGCTACACGCTCGCGGCTTCGCCCGCGTGAACTATGGCTGTTTCATATTTTCGGCGTCCTTTTTGTAAAACAATGACGTTGGTGGAAATACATAAACAAAATAGGAAAAAAGCCTATGTTCATTCCAAGACCCACAAGTAACTCTATATCAAATATTTTATCACAATCGACTTAGAGGATTGGCAGTGCTGGCGTCACAGACAGACAGATAGAGTTAATTTCGCATTTATAATATTAATATAGTATGGATTTTTGTTAGTATAAAATACGCATGTCGTCATCGTCCATAATTGCAGTGGCGCTCGAATTTTTCCGGCTTCACGGTTTTTCCCGTATAGCAGGGTAGATCTACGGTCAAGACACTTTCATTCACCAATTTCCGCGCGAATTTGAATCATTGTATGATGATTGGCGAAACTTAAAAAGTAATGCGCATTGACTTTATAGACTTAATCTTACGTACAATCTAATATCCGCACTCCGAAATTTCATTAAAATCAGTACAAGTATATATAGCCCTACTGAGTTATTGTTTTTCAAACTCTGTTCTTTTTATCAAATTCTGAAAGCGGTTGCATGATTTTGCTACTTACTCGTATTGAGTGTAGTTAATTTTAAATATTTCCACTATTTAGTGTGATAAATAGCGGAACCTAACGCCACATTTAACATAAAACTTTGTTATTTAAAATGTTATTTCCAAATTTAACGCTGGTGAGAGCTTTGATCGGCTTTAATTAACCTGTTGCGATGCGTTTAGCGATGTAGATTAGCTAAGCCTAGTGCATGTCATGCCCTAATTTATTTGATTGCTTCCCATCGATGTTGATTAAGAAGTGCACTGATATTGAGTGCTAACTCCATATAAGGCAATATCTATTTATTTGATAAAGAAATTGGAAAATATACAGCTTTTTGTATAAACATATATATAAACAACGCCAATAAAGTCGTCACTAAAAAAACCCGGCGCAATTATAGAACAAATATGTATATATGTAAACAGAAAAATAATTCATAGTCATTGATAAAAAAAGTTATTCTTTTTTGGCTATGGATAAGCATTTCGAATCTAATTGATTTGATTTACATAAAAATGCCAATATATTAAGTCACAGCATATATAAGTACAGATAAGAAAATCAGTTGTACCAAAACAGGCTGTTGGATAATAAACAGTTGCTCTTTAAAAATATAAATTATAATATGCTACAAGAACAATTATCCATTATTCAAACTATGTTTAAATTTATAGAAACAAACATTTTATTTTAAATTCTAAAAATGTTCTTATACTTAACGAAACGTATTTATTATATATCTATAAGCAAATTAATAAAACAAAATTATTTATAAAATCTTTTAAATATTTTGCTTGGTACCTGATCTTCCTGACAAGGACATCTGGTTCATTATATGAAAATATTGTAATGTCATTAGATCCGGAAACATGTGGAAAGTTTCAAGCAAAATATACAGCAAGAAGTGGGCCAAAAAAGCGTAAAGAATTTTCAATAGACAGATAGATACGGGTGAAGCTATTTAAAGCGTATTAAAAAAAATAAGTATTAAATAAAAACAAATAAATTTGCATTCTTTTGTGGACTGTATCAAACTTCAGATGTATCTACATTATTTACATATTTGTATATTTTTGTAGATTCATCCTTTTTCCCGCAGGGTCGTCAGATCTATCTAACCTCGTGTCAAGCCATTTTGTTCTCCACTTTCCGGCCCTAATTGCAACATTGCGTGTTGAGTAGCGGATGTGACCGCCGCACTTTGTCTTGTCATCAAAGTGGAGATATTAGTATATATTAAAAAATTCTATTCTTCTTCCCGCGTGCAGCAGCAGGGGCAGAAAGCTGAAGATATATATATATATATTTATTATAAAAATCACGTTCTGTCAAACACTTCTTTGCCCCATTACAGCTGAAACATGTATTCATAAAAATAATAGCTTGATTTCCGTGAATATGATTCATGTTTCTATATAAATATTTATACGTACTCATATTAAAACACGATACACAGATTGAGGGCCGCAGGCTAATTGATCGTACTCGAGTGTTTGAATAACCAAAACATAATATATAGAAATTAACGTCCATTTATATAAATTATTCACTATAAATGTTGAAAGTTATGAATTTTATATATTTAGCGACCCGCACACGGCTTCGCCCGCGTGTACTTGTGGACAAAGAAAAGTAGCCTACGTTTATCCTAAGACCCTCAAGTATATCTATATCTAATTGCATCACCATTGGTTCAGCGGTTTGGCCGTGATGACGTCACAGACAGACAGACAGAGTTACTTTGGCATTTATAATATGAGTTTGGATATACGATCTGATCTGATGGCTGTCACTTAAAATTTCACTTAAGGGAATGTTAATGCCAATGACGCCAATGGTGCTATTGCACGCAAGCACAATGCCATATTAAATACGCGATAGTTGTGCATTCGATTTATACTAGTGGGAATAATTTCTTTTTTTCATTTCACCAGTCTAATATCACAAGGCGCGGCATTGAGTTTCACCACTTTAGAAGCGATACCGCTATGACGGAACGAAGGACGGAACATTCGGACGGAATCTTAACACTAACTAGGCCCTCTCTAAATAATCTACATAATATATGTGAACCTAAAATATTGTATCTTTTTTATTACAAATATTATCTTAGTTTGACAGATAACAAAATTAATTGAATGAAAATTTATTCGACACGCAATATCTCTAAATGAATGTAATGCTTGCTCTCTAGCAAAGACGTAATGTTTTGGGTCATTACATCGAAATAAGCGCGTTTTTTAAATTTCACAGATATAGAGAAAAATTTGTGATCCTATTCTCTGTTCTTCACTTGATACGTCACTGGCTCTCCGTTTTCTGTTTAAGACTTAAATGTTTTTTTCTTATAGTCATAACTTTTACTACCAAGCATAAAGTGTGTAGCTTTATGACGCAGTTAACATCGGCCTAACTATTAATTACGTTTCATAAACTTTTATACAAGCGCGATGTCATGAATAGATAATCTAGGTATTCATTATATGCTATGAATAATATATTATATTACCGTCATAATATATTGTATATTAAGTAGATAATACACCGTCGTCCGATTCTCACTCGGGTGATTGTAATTCATTATTTTCATTTCACCGCTCTGGTAAGACAAGGCGCGGCGTTGAGTTCCGCATATACGGTTTCTATATACGTATTCTCGAATTCGAGTGCAAAGAGGAAAACCGAGCCCCTTGACACTAGGTTCTCTCGGCACACTGGTGTGCGGAAAAATAATACAAATTGTAGCATTGTTAGGGCTTTGGAACGGTAATTGAAAACGCAAATCTAGCTCATGGACATGTATATGTATTTAATTTATAAGGGTTTCCCTTGTCTCTTGACAGCGTTAAGTACCGTCATCCAATACCGACTGACTTTAAAACAGGCAGAAAGTAAAAAACGTATTTTAGTATTTTAACACTATCTCAACAAAAAGTTGGACCTACGTAAATATATACAAATATCGAATTTACAAACTAATTTCTTATTTATAACTGGATATTCAGAATCATTGATATCAAATAACAAATTAAATTAATTATCATTTTATTAGTCGAATATCTGTAGAACATACATACCTTACGTACAATAAAAAATCATTTTTCATTAAAGATAATGATACCCCTTACCCCGTACGTCGTTATAGCGAAGTGGATGTAATAAATGAAATTGAGCTCAAAATTAATTATCTCTATACATTACTTGCACAATCGGTTCGGACGTGATGACGTCAATAACAGACAGACAGAGTTACTTTCGCATTTATAATATTAGTATGGATTAATTTCATTTACTACATGTTGGCATTGAAACTGACCTAAAATTATTATGAATTTCTTTATAGCGGTATTTTGTCTGTAAGTCTTTCACATCAGACGATGTTAATTTGTTCAGCAGCACGCTTTTCTCTTTCAACATAAAGGACCTAGCGACACTCCCTTATCAGCATTCCACCTGAATCGAGACTTTGCATATTGAATGCCGAATCTTCCCTTTTTTGGGTTCACTGCCTTCTTTGAAGTCGGAGTCGAACCCACATTCATCACGCTTACAGTCTGACGTAACCCCACTGCAAACAGCAAATCTTAATGATTTTCATTTGTTAACGAAAACTGCCCGAATGAATTGACATATTTCTTATAGTTAAGCTGATCTATCATGGTTCTTCGTTAGATTTTCCAGAACTTTAATTGTTATATGACAATGGAAAGTGCCTATCCCGTTAAACATTTTTGTTCTAATAGTTTAATTAGACTATCATAGTGCTTTATCAACTGCTAGGTATCTTGAATTTTTATTTGTCAACATCAAATCGCTGATCAAAGTTTTGCTAAGGCGACACTTCTTTATTTCTTGTAGTTTAGCTTGGCTTACATATTTCTTCATCAGATGTCCCAGATCTTTAATTTTTATATATCAGCGCATAATGTTCATCACGCTGAACAACTTTTGTTAAAGTTTCAATGCTTTATTTCTTATAGTTTAACAGGTGTATTATAGTTCTACATCAGGTGTTTGGTGATGTTTCGCGCTCATCTTTGGAATTACTGGATGGATTTGAATGAAACTTTTTTGTTGCATAACTTTTAAGCTTAGGCAAGACTTAGACGTATTGGTTTTGAAGAGTAAAAAGTAAAGTTTATCTTATGATCATAATAGACCAGCTATACTATAAGATATAAAGAAATTGCGCCTTAAGAAAAATTTATGATTGTAATTTTAGTGGGAAGGGTCATTTAGTCCACGCAAACGAAATTGCGGGCAGTTAATAGTTATTAAACAAAGCCTATTTTTATACTGTGATGTAAATTTGTGATGGTTTATTTATACAAACACGTCTTTTATTCATTTATTGTATTAACAATGTTGCAATTCAATGAAAACATATCGATTTATTAGATCCGTTTCCGGTTGTAAAAGTAAATTTATTCAATTTGATTTTCTTATTAGTCACAAACTAAATCGACCTTTATGACTTATGAAATCATGTTGCATTAAAAAGTTGTAGATTGGAATCCTTCTCTAAAGAATTAAGCTTAGTGTACTTTATGATATCTAACAAAGTATAATATGCATGTGACCTTTGATATTCTATGGTCTATAGTTTTCCACTGTAAAATGTAGTTTAATTTTTTACGGATCCCATTGAAATTTCATGAAATAATTTCATAATTCTGTAAAATAGAACCCATAAGCGAAATTTAAGCTTTCTACGCCCAGGAGTATCTGGTTTGCGTTATCTGTTAATCACTCAGTGAGTAACAGAAGAATTTTATATAAGTACTAGCTCTGCCCGTGACGTCGTCCGCGTAAAATCTTAAAAAATAAATTTAGCTCAAGTATCAGTCTAATCATCAGTGTATATATTTTATATTTCATTTGTATAGATATAATATATTGGTTTGAAGGTTCAGGAACAACACAACACAACATTCATATAATGTATTGAGCACTCTCTTAATTTTAGTAAGACAATAGGTTAATATATATCTTTTTTTATTATTGTAAAAACTATTTTAAATATATATTGGTTTATCAAAATAGATATTGTTCTATAATTACTAAATATTTTTTTGTTACCACCCAAAGGTGAATTTCACAAATTAATTGGGTATATTTTGGATATTAAAGGAAGTTTGGAAAAATCTGCCTGAAGACAAATTAAAAGTGTATTCTAGTGGTTAAGAATGTTTTATTATTTTTAAGGATTTAATTACAGATTTGAACCTAACTGACCACGCATTTACATTTTAAGCTATTTATAATTTCCTAAATTGATAGGTCTGTAGTCGCTAGCAATACAAAGTAGATGCACAATGGCTTATCTTTTTCAACCTATAAAGCGTATGATGAAATAAGAGGATATTAAATCCTCTAATTTCATCATAACATTTATAGGCTTACTATTAACTATTATATTTAGTTACCAATGAAATAGAAACTCATTGATAAAAATTACATTTGGCTAACAGGGGTCATAATGATTTTATAATAATTCAGCCAATAGATTGTATGAAGAAACAAGAAAACTTTCATTTATTTGAAGACATTGCTCTTCAGTATTGCTTCTTTGTTATAAAAAAGATTCTAATAAATTTTCATTAGAAATATTGTTCTTATTAGAAAAAAAGCGTAGTAAGGTATGCCCGTTTTCTATTTTCCAAATTCTCTCTCAACTCAATTCAAGGAACTCAATTCGAAAGAACTCAATGACGCGCTTTGTTTTATCAAAATATAAAGATAAAGAACCCACGACCATCACACTTACAATTAGACGCTGTCCCACTGTGCCACGATTATATTAATATTTTCTCTGTTTTTGTTTAAAAATATATAATTACGAGTAAATTCAAATGCGTTCAACGGCCGCGATAGACCTAATTGAACAAACACTGAATCGCGGTCGATTCACGTAAACGTTCATTTAAATAAAACATTTAAGATTGGCTTCTTCAGACTACAAAGAGCTTCCGCTACTTAGATAACGAATCGAAGTGAATTTGCCTTTTAAATTTATTTTTCTATACAATCACTAATTATAGATTTTCACAAATTTTATAGTTCTTTTTATATTATATATAGACAAAGAGACGCTAAAAGTCTAAGATATTTCGTAATCCACTTCTTGCCCAGTTTAACTAAAATTGAGGATTTAGTGAAAAACTTCAACGTCACGCTTTGTTTTAAAATTAATTTAATATTTTAAAGGAAATAACACTAGAAATACAATCATTATCCAGAGTTGGCAAGGAATTGAACTTACAATCATCATATACGTTTGTATTGTGTGAGGATGGTGTCATGCTACTTACAGAATAATAATATAGGTTAGTTTTAACTATAATAGTAATTGAATGTGAAGTTTATTATATCTCTACAATCTTGGGTGAGACGCCACGCAAGGTTACCACTTTAATATTGAACAGTTCAATTTAGTGACCTACAAAATTTTGTCTGTAAACAATAAAGTTACAGGTAAAATTATTTGTACCAAAAATAACAAAAAATACAGTCCAAGACGACAAAGGTATAGTCGTATTCATATATACGTTATAAATATATTAAGTTGAAATAAGAAACTAATACGAAAAAGCGTGAATCTGAAGTTGTAGGCAAATAATGTTAAGGGAACTTAAAAAGAAAGTCCAACCTCTTCATATAAGGCGTCTACAATATAGCAAAAAGAAACGACGTAGCGAGCGCTACGATACCGTGCTACGAGACCTCGCTACGAAATTAAGTTGTATATAATATACTCTATATGAACTTTACTCAAATTAAAATGTCAAGTCAAAATATTTTAAATTAAATTAAAATATTACAAGTTTGTTAATATCATTTCATCTACTAATGAGGTTAACGTGATATAATTATGAATGTCTGATTGAACGATAGCCGCGGGTTCAATTCTCACTAGAATAAAATTTTATATTTATTTCTTACTTTAGCTTGCTTTATTTCACCGTCCATTACTGAACGTAGACAATGGGCGGTTTGCATACATCCGCTGCCACCTAACTTCCAAATATATATTTATATAACAATTTTATTTCCCCAATCTGGTCACCCAGCCCGCGATCATGAAATTTAACAATAATAAATAAAGAAGTGTCTTACCACCGGGTTTTCTTTTGCCTACTTCTTACATTATAATAATTGAGATCGTTAAAAAAAATATCTTCACGCTTTTTCCCGCACTGAAGGGTACACAAAGAGAATGTAGTAACTCTAGTTTTTCTTGTTTTTTATTCTATAGTCAATGAAATGTCTTGTTCATAAAATCAAATTTATATAATAATAATCAAGTTAAGCTTTGGAGTAACAATAATAATAGCTGTTGGCACTGCCTCCTATTCTACAGGTAGAAAATTGAAACGTTCAGTATAATAGTTCAGTATAATAGTACAGCTATTAGTTTAAAATCATTTTGTCAAAAACGTATATGGTCAAAATTTTATGATATCATTTCCATGGTCTGGTTAGAAGTATATTTGGCGTGTGATTTCCATTGAAAATGGAGAATATAGGCACCTTTTTTAAATAAGAAAAATATTTTAAGCTCCGCTCTAGTGACTGATAAAGCGCGGCGTTGAGTTTTGCCACTCAACACGCAATGTCTCGGATTCAGACGGTAAGTAGTCATTTGATTTGTACATATGTCTAAATAATACAACGAATGCATAATTATACAGAGTATTGCTATATAAGATTTATAGCTAGGGAAACTTATTACTAGCTAGTTTCCGAACCGGATATTGGATAGAAATCCGTTAAGGTCGAAGCTAGTCAACGTGCACCTAACACAGGAAGTCATATGCATACCCATCAACTTCTTTCTAGGGTAAGTGCTGCTTAACCTTCAAAATAATCTTATCAACAGCAGCAAATATAATAATGATAGTCATGGATAATTAGATTCCTATATAAACCTTATTATACAAAAATCTTTATATATAAAAACTTGGCAACAAAAGCTAGCCCCTTGGACCAAATTAGGACTAGAAATCTTCATAATATTCTAAAAACTTTTGTAAATTTGGAAAAGAAAAGATGGTCTACCTTTGAAATTATTATTTACTTTTTGTTAACAAACAGTCAATCACGGTAAGAAGAGAGAACCTAATGATGAAGAAGACACTCCACTTTCCATCGGGGTTCTAGACGTTGCATATCATATATAAGCGAAATTCAAAGACAAGAAGTATTTGAGATATACAGAACGAGGAAATTAAAACATTTTAAACATTATCATTTATTCGAGTGGGTAAGAAACCCACAACCATCGTTGAGTGAGTGGGGAACAAAACAGCAACCCGACCTTACAAGAGAATCTGTATAAAGTTTAAAAATATATAATACAAAACCCTCTGTATATAATTTCAACTAGCATTCAATTATTTTTATCTCCTATTTTACTATATTTGACTCTCCGCTTTTCGCTTTTCGTTATATTCTCTTAGTAAGACAAAGTGCGCTCGAAAGGAGCTCGGAACAATGCCTGGGATTTGCGACACAAGTGTAAATTTAAGGGGTATTATAACTTTTTGTAAATTAGTAGTTTATTTAAACATAAGCTATAATATACAAGTGCATACATATATATCTATATTCATATATTTTTGTTATAATTAGCTTATAGTATGAATCACATTCAAGCTCTGACCGTCATATATCGAGACTGTTTGTTTATTTCTTGGCTTTAATTGTATTTTGTTTGTTTTATCATATATGTCTGTTTGAATCAATATCACTTACAAAAAACACTTGTGGAACAGTGGTTAGTATTATAACGAAGGCCACTGGTTCGAATTTCTAAGGAGCCAGTGTTATTATAAATTTATTTATTTATTTATGTGTGAATATAATATGGATTTTCTTTATATAAATTATAAGGTTTGAGACATATTTAATTTATTTCCAATACTACTTAGTTCTAAGAGATAAGCGTAAATGGCTCACGATTTATATCTTTTAACCTATTAGGTAACCTTTTAACCTTTTAAAAGAAGCCAAAAAAACAACATTTTATAAGAAATCTTTTTTACTTTGTATTACATTATTGGGTTTTAAAAATATCTATCCAAATATGTAAATGTTGATATTTGTTAGTGACGTACAAGTACTATCATATTCTTCAAAAACATTCGTTTAAAATACGTACACTAAACCCGTGAATGTGAATTACTAACATTTAAATTTATAATATCATTAATTTACTTCGTCGCTTTTAATTTTATTTGTAATTTAATCTATAAATAGGTTCGCCAGTTACACATCAAAGGTATTCAAACACAATGACGCAAAAACGTGCCATAAGAAACAATAAACAAAATCGATATATCTAGACACTAAAAGTCGATGCTACGTTTGACAGGACTTAAAGCTTCTTTGTTCTAGCGAATAGTCATTCTATAGAAGTATATATTGAAATGTCGTTAAAATACACACGAATTGGTAAATAAACGCATTTTTATTTCATTTTAGTGGGTATTTGTGAAATTTTAAGTTATTTTAGTTGAATTTTGGTATACAAAGTGCAAGTAGTCTAATTTAGTGCGTAGTAAAAAACGAACTTAAATATATAACTGAAAAAAAAATGACGAATAATAAATTCTATTTACCTGTTACTATATTTTCAATGAGGCCAGCTTTCTGTCAGCATTTCGGGTCTCGAACTTAATTTTATGAACGACTGCGATCGCTTGCGTTCACTTGCGTACACTTGCGGCAATATTTAGACACGTGCTCACTTTAGCAAGTTCCGGCCGGGACTGACTCGCCTCGCCCCGGTCGATAACCCCCCCACACCCCTCTGCCAACAGGTTAGTATGCGTGCGCAAAACTCTGTGCTACTGTACGCTCAGTGCATACCCTGCATTTGAAAATGACCTAATAATAACCAAAAAAAAAAAAAAAAAAAAAAAAAAAAAAAAAAAAAAAAAAAAAAAAAAAAAAAAAAAAAAAAAAAAAAAAAAAAAAAAAAAAAAAAAAAAAAAAAAAAAAAAAAAAAAAAAAAAAAAAAAAAAAAAAAAAAAAAAAAAAAAAAAAAAAAAAAAAAAAAAAAAAAAAAAAAAAAAAAAAAAAAAAAAAAAAAAAAAAAAAAAAAAAAAAAAAAAAAAAAAAAAAAAAAAAAAAAAAAAAAAAAAAAAAAAAAAAAAAAAAAAAAAAAAAAAAAAAAAAAAAAAAAAAAAAAAAAAAAAAAAAAAAAAAAAAAAAAAAAAAAAAAAAAAAAAAAAAAAAAAAAAAAAAAAAAAAAAAAAAAAAAAAAAAAAAAAAAAAAAAAAAAAAAAAAAAAAAAAAAAATTAATTGAATTTGGAATAAAAAATATATATATTTGAATTACAGTCAGAAGGAAAAGGATTTTAAATGTTTATTAATATATCTATTTACTTAACATTTATTAGAATATTAACATAAACTTACACAGTTTTTTGTCATAGTATATTTAACTTATATATAAATGTTTCAAAGATACTAAAGAAAGCTTAGCGAGGATTTTTTGTCCTTATTTGTCGTGCTAATGTAAAATTTAATAGTTCATTGACCTTATGATCTAAATGAAGCTCTAATCAAAATGTTGAAAAACAAAAGTCATTACGATTTTGGCACAATTGCAAACAATCTTTTACCGTTATGAATTGATTGCGTAATTGACTATTGATTTTAGAATAAACTGTTTGCTTTTCTCTGATTTTTATTCATATATTTTTACCGTTTTCATATTTTGGAGACATTATCACTTACTTCTTCACTTTTCATCCGTTTGAAAGTATTACGTGCTTAGTGTCGGAAAAAATCCCACGCTTTTCAATAAAGGTTACGACTATAAGTACATACATATATTATGCCAAACAATTTAAATTTTCAATTTGAATCAACTATAATTAAAAAATACCCACGGTTAATCAGTCAATCAGTTGACAAGTGTCAAGTCACAGCGAGATTTTCTTTGTTTTACAAGGTAAATTATAAAATCTAGTGACAAAACTCTCCGCAATACGAATTCATAATCTTAAAATATTTTCTCCGTATTTAGTGACGGAACTCAACACCGTGGATTGTCTTCGGTACCAGCGGTACAATAATTTTATGATAATCATTTCCTCGAGTAGGAATCGAACCCACGACCAATAGCGTTACAGTGTGACGTTGTCCTACTGCGCCATGATGGTATTGTAGCCATAAGTTCGATAGAAAATATTTTTCTTTCCATTTAAATTTTGAAGAAAAAGTATTTAATACGACCGAAACGAAAAACATTAGTTACCAGCAAAATTAATGAGGCCATTTTTTACGTGTGTGAAAATATATAAGGGTTGCAACGCTTTGAACAGCGTCAAAATTAGGTTATTAAAATTGTACGCCCAATTCGTTTTGGTTTTGTTTTGTAAGGAAAATAAATAATAAGACAGTTTCACTTCACAATTGAGTTTTATGTGATAGCTATGAGTTCTAATCCCTTACGAAGTGTATGTTTATAACATTTTGAAATGTTTTTTACACACTTGACTTTGTAAATTGATAAACATTTTTGATAACTTATAAAATTTTGAACGTAGCTTAGCGTAATATTCGAACCAGCGCCTCTTGGAAACCGAATTTTGGGAAGCAGAGATTTGTAAAAATCTCTGTACATAGATGCTATGTCCTTGCATTATATCTTGTCATAATATATTAATTTGTATTCAATTTATTTTTTGTCATGCACAAACGTGCAGAGCTTGCTTTTCGCGAAATTTATAACTTAAGCCTGAAATAATCCTATATTGACAGTTGCGTCTCAATATATATACGATAATGTAATGTTTGTAAAGAAAAACATTAATTATTTTATCAAAATCGGTGATATACATAATATTAATACTAGAAAGGCTAAAGGATTAAGGCTTAAACTTACCGCGCCTGTAACTCGATTGCATCGAAGCCTCGTAATTCTTTGATGGAGTCTAATTATTACCTAATTAACGATTTTATTAATGCTCCTTGGAAATGAAATGCTCGCCAGTCTATTTCATAGTTATCACGGTTGTCCGTAATAAATCCGTAAATTATTGATTAAATATAAATATAATAAGGTAAATTGTTTGACGTTCAATAATAAAGTATGTAACTTCTTATTTACAATAAAATTATTTGACTTCATTTTGTCTTTAATATTTTAGTAACATTACAATATTTTAAAAAAATTGTTTACGTATAAGTAAAATTTTACAATTGAGCAATTTTTACCAAACAAAATGACTGAATTTATGCTGGAAGCTTTAAAGAAGCTTCTCAATTAGTCATCAGTGTACAGCGTGGGCATTATCCGCTTTCAGTGATGGTCTGGTGGGGTGTTAGCTATGAAGGAGTGATTGAGCCATATAATTGTGAAAAAGGTATCAAAACATCGGCAAAAGTGTATCAAGATACCATTCTTGAGGGTAATTAAGCCCTTCAACATCACTGTATTCAATAACCAAGAATGGCCCTTTTAGCAAGTTTCGGCGCCGGATCATAAAGCTCAATCCGCCCAATCTTGGCTAGAAACGAACGTTCCGGACCTTATCGGAGCCGAAGACTGGCCGTAGTCTAGTCCTGATCTTAATCCACTCGATTATGATTTATGGTCAGTTTAGAGAATAAGGCTTGCTCTTAACGCCATGATAGTTCCTAAAACAATCCATATGATTGGCAGTGAAGAATTTTCCCATAGAAAGTGTGCGTGCTGCTACTGGCTTCAAGTTTAAAGCACTGTATTACAGCCAATGGAGATCACTTCGAATAAGCTTTATATATTTTTAATGGTGTTATATTATTGTTTTAAACGAACACACTAATAGTAACAAATGTAACGTACAATAAAAAAATGGTATTTCTTTGTAACAATATTTATGCTAAAACTAAGTATATATATAGCAGTAAAGCGTGATTCATATTATATTACTGTTTTTTCATTCCCCTTAATTATTTTCTCGTAAATATACTCAAAGTTAAATAAAAATTGAAGAGATTAAATGAAGCAGTTTTTGAAACTTAGCGGTACTACGCAATTTTGTTGAGATTTACGTAATAAGGATAAATGCTTTGAAGCCGCCGTGACGCAGTGGGACGTACCACTTGTGCCTGAACGCGATGGTTCGCTTCCTTCCTATCATTATTTTTTTTAATTTCATTCGCCACTCCTGTACGACAAATTGCGGCAAATTGTGTTTCGCTACTCAACACGCAATGTGTCAAATTCAGGCGTTGTGTGTGTTCGTGGGAAAAAAAATTGTACTCGTAGTATAGCAGCAGATCTTCATTGGCCAAGCCTACTTACAAATTGTAAACCGTATGCGTATAATAAAAAACATATATCATGTGTTTTCAGTTTTCTTCCATTTAGATGGCAAGTCCAAAACTTCAAATAACAGTCTCCCTAAGTCTATCCTAATATATGTAATGTACAAATGTATCCTAAAAGCCTAACAAATGTAAATGTAAGACTTAGGTTTTCATTAATAAAAAATCTTATGGAAAAAATAGACCGCACTTATCGTTAAAGTATCTATATATTATACTTATATTCATATATGTCTGTTAAGCTATTCTCTTAATATCTTCATTTAGTATAAAAAATCTGATATAAACAAATCCGGTAAGGAAACATCGTTTAATATTGCTTATATTTTCAAACCAGGTCATGTATTTAATTCGAGGAAATAATTTAATTTGATCTGGATCTGTATGAGTCAAGAGGAAGCTCCTGAAAAATGCAGCACTTTACATGATAATACATTTTAAATTAAAAAGCTTTACTTTTTTTTAAATAATACTATTCATATTATATATTTTTTACGTATATCTTGGATGATAAGCAGAGAAATAACTAGAATATTATTGATGCCATCGTAGCGCAGTGGGAGAGAGTAAACCGTTAAGGGTTCAATTCTCACTCGGGAGAATGATTATATTTCATTTTTGTGTTATCGTAGCCTATAAAATACCTTTTATGTTCAGTGGCTCACTAGTTGTGTAGTCCGCATGAATCGAGTGCAAAATAAAGCCCTGCAATAGCAGTGGTTTGGTTCTGAAAGAACTTCGTTTCTAAGATTTACTAATTATTTTCCTGACAATTGTATATCGAAAAGAAACTCTCCTGCGAAAAAAGCAAATAATGAGGTTTGAAAAATTCTTGTAATTTTGTCTTTATCATCATATAACGTACAATTTACTATTTTGCATATATATTTTTCTTGAAATATTGAATGAAACTTTCTGATATTATTCGTCCCTTTAGATTATTTGCCTTGAAACAATTATAAAAAAATATAATTGAAATATACAGATTTCATTTATAAGTTACATTCACAGTTGAAGTTTTTATTTTATACAAACTGCGTTGAGTTTTACTACTAAACACGCAATGTCTCAAATTCAGGCGGACAACAAAGAACGAAGTATCTTGACACTAAATTCTCTCTGTAAACGTGAAGCTGAAAGAAACACAATATTAAGGCAAATTCTTCAAAATGCTTCATATATGTATAATAAAACACAACTCGCTGGTATTTTCCTATGTTACACTCCATTCGTGAAACTTACAGTAGTTTAAAACCGTCCATATACCCACAGTCACGTATCTCGGATTAAACAAATAGCAAGCTTCAATCGTCCGAATACCATATGATAAAAGCTTACAAATAGTACGAAAGCCGTGGGCAAAGTGGCTATTGAGTAATACACTCTTGAAACTTTTTCCGCGGCATAATTAAGTCGGGTCTACGATGTTTAATGGTGGTCAATATGGTGTATGGTAGACTATAAAATACCTTTATTTTATTCATAACTAGTTGACGCCCGCAACTCGCACACACAACTTTATGATATACTATTAAAGTTTAACAGGTCTTGTAGACATTGAAACTTGGACTCAAAATTATAATAACTATCGTAAGGTGTATTTTTGTGTCCCTAAGACTTGTAGTGTTTTTTTCACCTTCACGCTTTCCTTTCTCTATGAACAAAGACTACATACCAACATTTCGTTCTCCGCTTACCACTTATGTTGCTATTATTAAATTCCGTAACCTCTTACCTGAGAGAAAATCTGGAAACAATTTAAATATAACGATGGTATCAATGGGTATCGGACCCAAAAACAGAGCGTTTACAGCCAGACACTATCCTATTGCGCTACGATGGCCGGAATGTTTGATGATTAATATTAATTAACAATGCCTGCCAGCCACATTGAACAGTTTTTACCAATACGGAGTTTAGGTTATGGTATTTCATTAGATTTTCAAGATCTTTAACTGTATGTTATGTTAGTCGATGGGAAATGCCTATCATATTGAACAATTTTTGGTAAGGGCGTATTTACTTGTTTTTTATAGTTTAGCTAGACTGTTGTGGTTCTTTATAAATTGTTCCGAATGTTTAATTTTGGAAAACGTTGGAAAATGCGTATCACAGAACCAATTGTGTTACTAATTGGTGGCTTTTACATATATTTAGTCGCTTATTATGATTTAGATATTTAAATTTTCCTAACACAAGTATCTAGTACTAGTACTACATACTGGGAAGCCTCGACTCAACTTTTATAAAAAAATGTATATGAATAAATTGATTTTTCTTAGTTTTATATTTAAATTTCTCTGCTCTGGCAAGACAGAGCGTGGTGTTGAGTTCAGCAAAATGAAAACGTTTTATTTTGAAAAATATAAAAATTTTCAAGGTTAAAAATAATCTGCCACAATTTACATTACACTAAAACTTACAACACTTTTTAACTAAGTTTAATGGAAAAAGCTAAAGCTTCACGTCTAGCACAAATAGAGCTTTGTTCTATACTCAAGAACTGACGAGCTTTTCGCTTTAAAGTGTTTTGCATTACTAATGAGCTTTACCAGCTTTATTTTCATGTAAAATAAGAACGTATTCAGTTTTTTTTTACCTTCACACTATTTACTTTCATACATGGATAAATTTAACCGCGGGTTTCCAACATGCTGCTCGCTATGTTTTTAAATGGGTTAAAAAGTTCATAAAAGAGTGCCTTTTCTCTTTAATTCTATAATTAATAACAATGTTGAAAGTAGTATTTTGTAAGCTATTTATAAACTTTTTTTTTATAATATCTATGTATTGGCAAGGAGAACGTAATGTTATATTATTCTTCACATTAAACCCGTTTAAGACTCGAGCAGCAGTCAGATATTTTCATACAACACCATGATGATGTAATTCAACTAGCTTCACACTTTTTCTCCCAACTAGGTTCCTATAGTCCTCAGAGAAGAGATAAAGAGGATAGGTTAGAGTCAAGACACTTCTTCACACACCGCCAGAATACAAGACATGGCGTGCCCAACTCAACGTGGAACTCAACGAACCGCTTTCTCTTAAATATATTCATTTTGTCGAGTGAAAAGTCAATAAATTAATCGATCTCAGATATATAATAATATATATGTAATATGGATCTATACAACTTGGCTTCAACAATATAAATTTTAATTAATTGCAGACAAAAGCACAGAATCGTCAGTTTGCCTTTATTTTAACTTATAATGAATCTCTTACTTTTGTTAAATTTTACTGGATATTCTTTGTAAGTAATGTATTATTACAAATATATTGAAGTGCAACCGTCAGAACCTTTGTTTCTTTATTAGAAAAACACGCTATCGACGCTCGGTTGGGACGAGCGTGATTGCAGAATAGGGAATTTAAAAAAAAAAAATATATTAAGAAAACGTATAAAATTTTTAAACGCTGCGGGATTTGTAACCGCTCCTCTTGAATACCGTTCAAGACCGCTAAGCCATGCGTTCGTTCTTTATTCTATTTTAATTTGGTTTTATGTTATATAATCACAATGTACTGTAATGTAAAATTTGACTTAAATAATCCAGGTTTTGTGCCATTAACGTATATTTTTTTATTGATATACCATTTAGAAGTGTATATCAAAGGTAATTTGTGTTATTTCTCTCCGCCTGCGTATCTCTCTCGTCTTTCTTCTTTTAAACCACGCCATGAATTTTTGTGTTGTTTTTTACTGATCTTGAGATAATTTTATTTTCAAAGTTTTATGCATACAAAATATTTAATTTAATAATTGTATGAGATACATCATACTATACTATATAATATACTACAAAAATGTATATCATAAAAAGGCCTATAAAAAGATACACGACAGTATAATTATCCATCTCCTAAGGTTGACTCACAGTCTTACTTTATGAATCCTCTCCAACAAACAACTAATAAACAAATTAATTTAAAAAACAACACGCCTAAAATATCGTATTGTCATTGGAACAGGATATATATGCAAATTTCCATAAAAGTCTAAAAGCAAAAGTCTTCTTCAGTCAACTTATTACTTAAATTTGTTCATATATGCATATATATAAATACAGGCCAGTCTGGTAAAATCAATCAAAAGATGGTAGGTTGGAAATCGCATCTAGTGTGACCCCCTTTGCGTTTTTCCGTCATCTATTCCACCTTGTGTGTTTGCAGTTGAGATCTCCTGCCAGAATGACGAAGTCTCCTAGGGCTAATACTATTTTCATATCACTCTCTAGCAGATTTATGGTGGGTGATAAATGTTGAAGCTATGATAATTGGCTAGTAGCCTGTTATGTGCACCTGAACTATTGACGTTTCGATGTTAGCGAGCGTAGGCGGCGGATCGATGGGGACTGAATGAAGCGTCCTTCTGATAAAAATGAGCGTGCCGCCAAGACGGCCGTCTCTGTCGTTGCGAATCGTGTTGTAGATTGGTACCCTAAGGGTTCTGCTCTGATTTTTAAAGAACGTCTCCTGTACTAATAGAACGTCTATCTGATGATCTTTGATAAATTCGAGAACAAGCTCCATCTGATGGCTAAGACTGTTTGCATTGAAAAACGCCATGTTAAGCGATCGCGGTTTGACTCTCGCGAGTCTTGTGTCGGGCGCGTTTGGAATTAAATTAATATTATTGCTGACCGCCATCCTATATCCCGAGGGGGATACCTAGACTGACGTGTATGAATTTGGAGATCGCTGGACACTAGTCTGCCCTAGTACTCGACGGCGGGCCGCTCTCGTCACAACGACATGTGGCACGGTGCCGACTTCCGATCGGGGTCCGATCCTTTCCTCCGGCACTTCATTTCACTGAGTCACTTTTCACGGACACTATCACTAGCGTGAGCGTTCGGACAGGGATACGTCCGTGGGGGTCGGATGGTGTTGGTAGCGTCGATGTTTTTACTTTTGTAGAAATACCTTTTTAATAATAGATAAAGTCGCGCCATCGCTTGTTCGCGTTGTCACCTACCTATTCATAACAGATAGCGTGACGTGTTCGTACTTTATGGATCTATGAAATATATCTAAATTTAAATATCGATTGTATTATAATTCTTGTGTATTTCACAAGAATATATATATATATATATATATTTGATATATATTTAAATAAATACATTACTTAGTCACATTGGAAAGAAATTTGCGAGTAATCGACGTAATTTGATGTTGTAAGATGGTATGTTATTGCATAAAATCATTCGTTTCTATTCAATAGTTATGAGTTTATATAGCCATTTGACTGTTTCAGCTTTTTATTTTTTCTATGTAAACTATATAGAATGTCAAAATAAAAACTCCTATATGTACCTCCGGACTATACCCTACTACTATACCAAAACTCATTCAATTCAAACAAACGACAAAACGACAGACACATAAAAAAAAATACTTTTTTGTTTTTTATATAGAATAGATATTACAATTGTATATGGATATTAAAATGTATAGAAATAAAAGAAATATAAATTTTACTTGTTTTACAGTGTCTATTGTACTGCAAATATCATCAGGTTCCTAGGGATAGTTTTTGTAATCAGAATTTCACATATGTTCTTACATAACTAATATTGATACTGAATAAAAATGAAACTAAGCATTTTCTTAGGACTATTTATTCTTTTTCCTGTGGAAAAGTGCAGTGAACTTGCCATTCTCGTACGTTGGCATGAATGGCAGGTACTTGGTCCACTCCCATCTGCAAATGTTTAATAATTGAATAATTATTATTTGTTATAAACCTATTCCAATATTATGTTTTAAAACTGTCGTGTTCCTCGCCTGCCGCCGACAATACTGACATTTTATGTTAGCTGACGATTCAAGTGTTTCAAAAAAATTCTATAATTCAAATAGCTTATTTGAATTACATAATATTTTGATTTTGTTTTTTGAATTTTTGCTAACAGGCCATGTTAGCGTAGTGAAAAGCAGCGAAATGTAAACGCAGTGGTTGCGGGCTCGTTTAATACGGAGTAATGATTTACGGACATTTATATCATTTTCATTATCTTCGCTCTTGTAAGATAATGATTAACTATTTCATTTTTTACGTTAGTTTTTTCTTTACCACTCTGTGTAGTCTTTATAAGTCACGAATCCCGGAGGACATTTATATCTAACATATGTATATTTTAACATCGGTCTTGAACAGCGTTGTAAACTAGTCTGCACATATTTTAAATCTATTATATCGTTATTTTTTAGTTTCATGCAACATCCATAATAAAGTAGGCAGAGACACCTGTATAGCCAGTAATAATATGGGGTTGGAAGACGGAATGTCTTGACACTAGGTTATCTCTAACTAACCGACTATGCATATAGGAAAAAGCATGTAGCTGAAAAAAAAACTTATTTATTTGAATTTACAACACGTGTTGTCATTATTATTTTACATTCAAACGTAACGGACATATTCTTTATATTATTTTATACTTATCACCTGCCATTCCTACTTAAATATTATTTCTTTTATTTATATACGAGTATACGTCTCGTCACAATAAGTATATGGTATATGCAAGCCTGAGTCTAAGTCTGAGCCTGAGTCTGAGTCTGACCCGCGACTGAGCATGAGGCAGCCTGTATTAGTAAACACATACCTGCGTATGAGAGTCATGCCAATAGGGAAGTCGTAGGTGTCCCCGTGCTCGCTAGCGCCGACCGCCTCCAGCGACATTTCCTTTGCCCATGCTTCTAGTCCGCGCTCCTCGTCTGTGCCTTTATTTTTTATGGTAAATTTTGTTAAACATAATGAATATTGACAATGCTTATTATGTTTATATACAAAATCATTATATCTTATACAAAAATCAAAGAACTTATGTTTAGTATAAAAGTAAATAAAATTGGAGTTTCTGTTGTAATATTAAAATAATCCCTTTCGATAAAATGCATATGTATGTATACACGGTGCATATATCAACATAGCATTTTTTACAATTTTTGCCTATCTGTCTGTTTGTTCTGGCTAATCTCTGGAATGGCTAGACCAATGTTGACGGGACTTTCACTGGCAGATATCTGATATAAACAGGAGTAACTTAGGCTACTTTTATTTTAGAATATCACGCGGACGAAGCCGCGGGCGCTGCTAGTTATACATAATATTACTTTTTAACATGTCTATCGTGTTTGAATAAATTTATTTTTGGAACTGGACATATAATTTTGATAGTTTTGCCTGTGACTCCGTTCGTGTGTAATGTGTTTTTTTTTGTTACCAGACAATAACGATATTAAAATATAATATAATGAGATTTTTTAATTATAATTAGAATAGTTTATAGATTAATAATTATTGTTGATATCATTATAGTTGATTGAATTACAAGGCCATCATAAGATAGTATCTGACTGCAAACGTAATTGATTGGTTGTGGGTTTGATCACCACTCGGAGGAATGATTATATTGAAATTATTTTCATTTCTGCGCTTTGAAAAATTTAAAAAGCAGAGTGATTGGCAAATGTTTTGATTTCGGACGGCAAGTGGAGAACGGAGTGTCTTGACACTAGGTTCTCAGCTATGGGGGATAAACTGTAAAACCGAAAAATATATTATTGTTGACTTTTTGTATTTACTTAACTTTTCTGTACATCTATATATATCTATAAATAACAAAAAATACTATAGCTTTTGCATATCCGAAGAATAATTTATTATTCAAATATTCATAATGGTTATATAAATTGCTTTCAAACTTACAATCAACTAAATACGCAAACAGTACAGCGGAAATTCGAGGCAATAAAATAAATGCTTGTAATAATTAGTAGTCACGCGAGCAGCAGTTAACGAATTGTGTTTTTACGTAAAGTTTTTATACTTTATTTTTCTTTCGAAACTTCTTTGGAATATAGTAAAGTATTGTTTGTGTCTGGTTATTCGGACCAGATATTTTACTTTCCTCTAGAAACCTTAAACACGGAATACTGAGAGAACTTGCAGTTTCAATTTCTTCGAACTAACAGATGACCTGAACAGATATAGGTGTACGAAAACATTTTTATAAAATGTATAAAAATTGAACGCAGCGGGGTTAGAACCCGCGCCTCTAGGAAACCGTCCAAACGCTTTGACCGCTAAGCCATGTGTTCTTCATCCGGCTACGTTAAAATTCTTATACGCTTATTACAATTTATTTTTGTTGTTAGCTTATCTCTGTAGATAAGTTTTTACAAGTTTCTACTACCCAAAGATTATTCTACAAATAATTGTTAGGAAAGAGAGAATGCTGTTTATTAAATATTTTAAACATTTTTTAAGTATTAATCACACACTTAGTATATTAAAAAATATTTTTAGAAAACATAAAAATTTGAACGCAGCGGGATTCGAAAGGCTAAGCGTAAGTTATATCTTCATTTTGGTTAGTGTGGAGGTTTTGGTTTGTTACAATAATTAATTATTTATGTGCTCACCAGGAATTAAATTATCCAAGACGCAGCCAATGACTCCTCCTACAAGGATTGACGTAGACAGTAGAACCTGTTTAAGATTAAGAATTGAAGTTAACCATAATAACTATAGGTATATATTGTTTTTATACATAAATTATAACTTCAGCTTTATGAGAGGCAACGGAAATTTAGTTGTCGATTGTTGTGTTTGTTAGAACCAAATTTATATGTACGTTGAATATTAGATATTTATTTTGATTTGATTTGTTTATATTTGTTGAATATTAGATATACTCGTATATATTTTTTGTAGCTTCACGCTTTTTCAGGCATAGCAGGATAGTCAGAGAGAAACTAGTGTCAAGATTTTGTCCTACACTTTCCCTTTCACTTTTCACTTTTTGTTTGTTGTGTGAAATCGAGACATTGCGTGTTTAGTAGCGTAACTCAACGCCGCGTTTTTTCTCTTACCAAAGCGGATAATTTGAATATTTATAATATAATCATTCAACTGAGTGGGAAGCAATCCCACATTCAATAGCCTTTATAGTACACGCGGCCCTACTGAGCCACTCGTGGCTACGAATATTGGATATAATATATATTTTTTATTTTGTTATATTTTTAGGAAGACTCATTTCCTCGGTTTGTTTTTTCATTCGAAGAATTTCGTGCCTCAAATATATCTCAAACAACATATCGTGGCATTTTAAAACATGTTTTGTAAAAACCAATTTTTTATTTTAAAGGGCTTTTGTCACCTGCAAAACAGCATCTAGTGCGTCCACGCCGGTGTGTATGAGGCCGCCGTGCGCAGCCATCCAGCGTGTGAGGACGAGCGGGAAGAACAGGCTGAACCCGATTATGTAGAGGTTGCGCGAACTGTTCAGGTTCACGTACTGGAGGGCGGAGAGACCTGGGTTTATATAAAGGTACGGTTACGGGGTATTTGAGAAATTAGTGGTAAGTCGTAGTGCTGCTATGCTATTCTCCACTTGACGCCAATTTAAGAAACGGTTTCTAATAGGCGCAGGTTCTAATGACTACGTTAAAAAAAATATACTTTTTTCTTAAATATGTATAATTACTAGCTAGTAGCTTACCAAAAGCAGCAATCATTCCGAACATGACGCAAAACAGTCCACCCACGATAGGTTGCGGGATGATTATGAAGACAGCACCGAGCTTGCTAACCACGCCCTGCACAACCATGAGCGCGGCGGCCCACTGTACCACGCGGCGAGAACCTACCTACTTGCCGAACAGATATAAAGATATGATATGCTGGCTGTATATGATGTACATTCTGGTGAAAATTTCTAAACCATAACCTATCTAAAGGCCGGAATATTGACGAGTATAAAATAGTGTCGATGATACTGAAAAAAGGTCACGTAAAAGCATGGGGACCAACTAATTGGCAAACAACTGTCCAATGTCCAATAAAGATACCTATACCCAGCAGAGGGTCCCAAATAAGGGTTTACTGAGAGAATAGGTATGTAAATCAGATTTTGAACATGAAAATGTTAGTTTTATACATCAAGGCAATTTACGTAACTTGCATTAAAATATATGCCAAAATTATAAGTTTATGTGTATTTGTATGTCACAGTAAACTGACCTTAGTAACACCAATAGCGCCGACGTTTTCTCCAAAAGTGTTAGTTCCGTTACCGGAGCCCCAAAGCCCTGCCAGCATCGTGCCAAGACCCTCCGTGCCGAGACCGCGGTTGATGGCATGCAAAGGCGGAGGGGGTGCCGCTAAACATAACATTTTAATAACATATAGGCGCGTTGGGACAGCGTCTGACTTTAAACGCGATTTACTGTATTCGATTCCCATTCGGGGGAATAATTATATTTAATTACTCCAATTTGATTCTATGGTATGAAAAATTACCGCCACTCGAGACGCAATATCTTCGAATTCGACCAGAAACTGGAGGATTGACTGACACTTGGCTAGATGAAAAAGCGTGAAGCTGAAAAAAAAACCGCAAACCGCAAACGCAATTTCACGATTTTAGATTTTATTATTAAGCCATACATTGAGTAAATGACTATCATTTAGTACTTATTGTATGTTTTAATAAACGATCGTTTGTTCTGATTCGACTTTTTATTTACACCATTAAACGGATCTGACATATATATGTGTGTATAAATTCAATTGTTTTCTTGGTAATTTACTCTATTATAGGTTAAATTCAAAATTATTATTTTACAGCTTCATTAAATCGAAAACAAAGAAAGAGCTCACTAAATTGCCATTAGGTACTTCATATGACTCCACAGAAAAGTTATTAATTCTTTAATTTTTATTTTCTAACCATAATTTCATATGGTTATAAATAAATTGCAAACATCATATTTTGAAATTTACATACACATACACATAAACACACACATACACATAAACACACGCATACACATAAACTCACACATACACATAAACTCACATGTACACAAGCACATACAATTAATTATGGTACTGTTAATTTTTGTTTAATTTGTATTTCAGTTGTATCTCGATTTGCGAGATGCTTCTTTATTCCTTAATTTACTGTTACTACACTGTAGCCTTTTATATTAAGTATGGGCGCCTCCCTCTTTTAAACTCTTTTTGCAGTGTAGGAACCTGGCGACTAGTAACATCAGCTAATAGCTGCCTCACATAATTGAAAATTATATACTATGTGCCTAAAGATAGACCTAACCTTTGGTGATTTATAATTTGTATGAAATAAAGTTATCTTATTATAAATGTATGTATATGTGTAAATATGTATGTAAGTAGGCATGTAAAAATGCCGTCACACTGACCACACATCCTTGCCGTGGTCGGGTAGTAGCTGATGGACTCCACAGTGCACGCGAGCACTCCCGCCAACATGCCCAGCACACCCGCCACGCTCACCGTCGGCCAACCCCATTGTCCTACAAGAAAATATCTTGTATATTTTCCATAATGTACGAGATGGTTGTAAATTTAAGCTCTCCCACTGGACAACTTATTGATATATATCAACCAACTAAATTTTATACGTCAATTAGAGGCCTGTATTTTATGGCTATGCGTTAAAAGCGTGAAGCTGCCTTTTTATCACAAATGTTACGCCAAAATACACGGAGACACGAACAAAGTACATTTGTACTTATTCATACTCGTATAGATAAAATACACCACACTTTTAACATTACTCGTATATCATTATTTCGTTTAATCTATAGAATCTATAGAATAAGTAAAAAAAACTCAATTTATTCAAAATGTACTTTCATATATAGATACCTGGATAAGGCACTCGGAACCACGAAGCATCGCGAATGATATTGAGTTTAAGGTCTGTCCGCGCTGCGTGTCCGGTCGGGAGAGCACCCGTCACTGTTAGAATACCGCATACTGCCCACATTATAACTACCGTTAGTAGCACCTAAAACAAACCATTATACGTGAAGGTAAATCTTTGTACCCAATCCTGTCATACTGAGGCAATATCTGCCTGTAAACGTCATTAGTCTCACATTCGGCGGATTCATTAATTTTAATTTAAAATGATATTATAAATTTATATATTATTTTTTTATATCCCCACTCTTGTCTAAGATAAAGACAAAGTGTGGAATTGAGTTCCGCCATTCAACACGCAAAGTCTCGATTGCGGGGGAAAGTGCTTGACACTAGGTACTCTCTGAAAAAAACTTTTTTAACTATACATATGAAAAAGTAGAAAAATGATTATCTTTTCTTCATGATCAAGTTCTATCGAGCTATCTCAGAGCTATTTTAAATTGACAATGTCGTATATTACGTTTCATATAAGGCTACACTTAAAATGAAATGAAACGATATTAAACTTACTGGGAAGAGCTTGAAAAGCGGAAACCATACGATAGCAAAGCCCTCATCGCGGCGCCACGATATTGTAGGGATCTTAACATCGCCTATACATTGAGAGAATATTGTCAGCAAAATGAATGTTCTGGAACAAATTTTTAATATCATTTTATTTTTACTTTTACTTATTCTTAGTAGTAGGAAAAGATAGAAAGTAAGCGAATTGCATTGCATTTTTGCATAAATTAGTCAGAAAATTATAAAGATATAGGTGTATATGATATTTTTAGATTTTAGTTTTACGCATAAATTATACCGAAATTAGAAAACATATTAAAAAATACATTTTATTTATTTATATATTTTTCGATCAAGAAACATTTATGTGTATATAAGTTTTAATTACAAACATTATTTAAATTTTCATTGCGAAAAAAAATGACATTCAGTTTTATTAATAATTTAATTCATCTATTATAAAAATATTTAAAAGTTTAGTTTAATCGCCTTCCATACATGTCTTCCATAATTTTACTTCTAATTCTGCCTTGTATTTGCCTACAAATCTAAGCTAAACTATGATCAAGGCGAGTCCTGTAAAGCAATTTAATGTACCAAACTCTCTCTCTATAGTTTGACGCTTTAATAACTGGCTGCATATCAAAGGGCCAATACAGACGGCCATGGCACAGCAATCAAACTATCCTCGTACAAAGCTATGTATAGCCAAATTCTGAGTTAAGCACAGGGTTATGATTTAGTAAAGCTTTTTAAGTTGTTTTTATATCTATTCTATACATATAATAAAAATGTAACTGATCGTTGTCTGTATATGAAGGATATATGAGACAAAATATTATTGGTGGCATTTATTAATGAAATGAAACCCAAAATAATGTTTTTTTTCTGTTTGTCTGTGCGTTTGTGCACGCTAATCTCAAAAACGGCTTAAGCAAAAATAACTATAATACAAATAATTAATAGAGGTGCGAAACTCGAAGGAAGTAACCTCACATTACTTAATTCTTACCTCTTCCTGCCTGCTTCATGATATGCCCCAATGTAAATAAACAAAAGCTTTTATAGGTTTACGAGAAATCTAAGCTTTGAGTAAAAAGTATGAAGTAGAAAAGATTTGTTATATATCTTACATTAAGCAGAATGGAAGGGGAAGCCAATGTCGAAAAAAAATATCAAAATATTCTTTATCATATAACATAAAAGGAAAGAATCTAGTGAAAGATTGTTCCGTTTTCCATTTTACATCCAAATTCTGAGTTTTTAAACGGAATTAAACGTGGCATTTTGCTTAATATATATTTATGAATCACGAAATAAATTGAATCTTACTATACTATACATGCGTGTAAATAAACACACACTATATTTTTATTATCTATTAAACATAGTTGTTTTATCCACAAGTTTGAATCGAAATCAACAGTATTTCCATTTTGTTTTCGTGTAATTGTTGATTTAAGTTGTAATGTACATAAATAATCGTAAAAAACAAAAAAACTAAAACACACTTGAAAAAGATATTGTCTCTCTTTTCTAGTCATCCTGGAAAGAGCTATGAAAATATTCTATTGTCTATCGGATTAGAACTGAGCCAAAATGAAAGACATACATTAATTGATAAAAAAATCGATACAGGCGAATCTATTCTTTTAACGTAAGGAAATTGGTTACGGATATCCGACCGATTAGGAGATACAATAGAACCTAATATAAGCATGTCGAAAAGTTCATAATTACGATTTTCAGTGGGTATATTGAAACCAAAACGAAATACTGCACTACCTCTTGTACTATAAATTATAATTAATAGTTACCGGTGTTCATTCATCATTTCTTATGAAACAGTTTTACAAAACGACTTGTTAACCAAGTTAGGAAAAAATAAGAAAAATAATTTTATATTTTATGCGATAGTTTAAAAATGAATATCTGAATAGTCTCACAGTGAGAATTGGACATATGATCCTATGATTTTTTTACATTTTCACTCGGAAGTACCTATTATTCCCCTAATGTCCAAAGACTTTTATAATCCCATTGCGCTCGTCGATAACATATATTTGTACATATATAAAAAGTATATTTTTTGACCTCAAAGTCGTCATCATCGTCATTAATATGGAATAATATAATAATTATGTAGAATGGGAGAACGAAAGTGTCTGGACACTAGGTTCTCTGTGCTCGCGGGTAAAGTGTAAAGTTTAAGAAAAAAATACTTAAAAAAATATTACAATATTGTCATATATCTCTAGCGAATCAATAAGATAAATTTTTAACAGAATATCTTCGATTAAGATTTTTCTGCAACATTTTTTCTGCTTATTTTTATTTTTCTTCTCACTTTCTAAAAAAACACCCAATTTTCCTTATGAACTATAAATGCGGCAATCTTATCCACAAAAGATTTATTTTGAACCAAAATTCCCCTTGATATTGTATGGCTTGATACAATTTCGTAAACCAAAGCTTTTTGTCATAACGGAAGTTAAATAATAAGCTAATATAATATTAGACTATTGATATTCCATAAATAAGATTAGAGTTTTAGTATAAAATAAGTAATAAGACTTGAAATAGCATAAGACAGTGAACTTTTTATTTAATCAATATAAGAAACTGTTGGAATACTATTTTGGCCCAATTCTTATGATTTCGTTTGTTTCAAACATTTCCATATGTGTTCGATACGATGAAATTATAATATTGAATATGCGTGAACCCAATACGGACCAAAACAACTATCCTGATAGTTGTTTTGAGAAATGAGAAAATAACGTTAAGCTTGCTCCTTTCTGTTTCTTACTCTATGTACATTATTATTCCATTACACGTTATTATTAAACCATCGTGGCGCATGGTTGGACGTGGGCTGATTTCCCACTCAGGGAAATGAGGGGCGGGGGGATTATTTTTATTTCTTCACCCTGGTGACAAGACAAAGAGTTCCGCCACTCAACACGCAATGTCTTGGATTCAGGCGAAATGTAGAAGAATGGAGTGTGTTGATAGTAGAGTGACGGTATATTCTATACAATATTATATGAGTTTACATTCCTAAAATAACATGAAATACTCAACATGACAGGTCACGACAATCATATCTAAAATGCCAGCCATTGAAAAAAATAAAACCTTACTTTCAACTAAAAATTAAAACTTTACTCCGTCTACAACGCAAAATAGAAAATAAAATGGAGAACCTTATTGCCTTAGTTCACAGTTTCCCCCTCATAAATACCGAGTGTAAACCACACCCAACTATATATTTATTCGCATCTGCTGGACTTTCAAATAACACACTTAGGCAATCCGTCGTTGGAGACCTATTTCCAGTACTTCTATACAATGAGAACTTAAGCTTTTATTGCTATATGCATAAAGTTCATTTTATGATAGCAAAATTATTTAGACTAGGTCAGTGGTTTGTGAAACTATGAATAATATAAGTCAATATGCTTTTATTCACATTATTTGATTTAGATTCATATATTCATATGTTTGTTTTATTTTCACATACATATCTCTTATATTGTGAGCATAAAGTATTTTTTAATGACCTGATCTATTGATTGGAGTCTATAGAATCACTTCGTTTTGTTAATTTTAGAGACAGTTAAAATAATAAATTTGAGGCCAATAATAAGCGCTATGGTTGTGGGTTCGATCCCCACGGGAAAAGATTATATTTAAACTATTTTCATTTCCATGCTCTTGTAAGCTTCCATAACTTTGGGCACCTTTTGCTAAGGTGCAATTAGATGTACCAAATATTTAATTTTAATAATGATCCCGCGTATATCGATAATGACAACTGGAAACGAAACAAAATGAAGTCCTCATTTGATTTTAAGCGTCTACAACTCGACCTAACTTTGCTATGACGATAAACAAATCTGTAAAAAAATATATGATTATATATTTTTTGGAAGAGAATATCCTTGCGTATATTCATATTTCTAGAATTTTATTTTAATTATTTTACAAACTTTAAAAAATTTATTGAATATTGACACATTCTGAGGCGTAGTTCGCCGGGTCAGGTAGTATTTAATAAATAACACAATCTCACCCGGCAGCGATGCCCCAGTGCTGCGAGGCGGCGTCGGCGGCGTGGTCGAACAGCGTGAGGCCGACCAGCGCGACCGTAGGCGCGATGGTGAGCGGCGTCACCACGCGGAGTACCGAGCCGATTATGCCGAAATAACCTGATAAATCGCTTAATATGATTAGTTTGCGAGAATATGATTCACAAATCTTCTGTTTTTATTGAATGTCGTGGATAGCTACTTTCTTGCTGCTTGGACAGTAACTTGGACAGAAAGAACTAAATTATTCTGCCAACGCTTTGCTCTTTTCATCGTATTCTCTGTCTATCTCGTGTTAGTTAGTGTAGTGCAGTGTTGGATGTAAGAATCTAGCCAAATACATTTTGTATTTCGATGAAGAAACCAAAAAATATAAAATTGTAAAAGCCGCTTTTTGTTATATTTGACTTTTAAAACAATATTTTATTTTTTTAATAGTTCATTATATTAATCAGCACGTACCTCCAATTACTTGAAAAAGTGCAGCTACAGTAATCGCGCCGGATATCTCACAAATCCTACTAGACCAAACTTCTCGTCTCTCATCGCCACTCATAGTTGCCAGGATGTCCATCTCCGGGCACTTCCATGCTGGTAGTCCAAGGATAGCCAAAGTTGGTACAAGAAAAGAAATGGTTCCACCTTGCACGATTGGAAGTCTGCATCCGAATGTTGCTTGTAACCAGGTTATAAGGCCTAAACAGATAGTATTCGCACATTAAGGATTATAAATTACTGAAATTAGATTGCTAATAAAGTTTAGTAGTTATATAGGCTTGTTGAGTGGACACACTCAACGCCGAGTTTTGTCTTACCACAGCAGTGAAATGATATTATGATCATTTCCCTTTAATTTTTTTATATAATCTAACCTCTGGCTAACCAAAACGTAAGGAAGAAGTAAGAAAATTTTCTACAACATTACTACTGAAACTAAAACAAAACAATCCATTCATTTACAATTTGGTGTTCGAAACAATCGTGGGGCAACGGGACATCGTCTGTCTCTAAGTACGATTGGTTGTGGGTTCAATTTCCACTCGGGGGAATATTTAATTTTTAAATTATTTTAATTTCTCCGCTCTGGCATCCAAGACAAAACTCGGCTTTAAGTTCCGCCAATCAACACACAATGGAATGTTATGGCACTAGGTTCTTATGTTACGTTCTAGGTTGTATCCCGCGTAGCTGGTAAGCTGAAAAAAAAAATTCTTTTGCGTAAAACTTTAAGCTCACGTACAATTCATATTTCGTAATTTGTTCATATTGTGCAAAGGGGGTGTAACTCAGTGGTAGAGTGTCTGCTTCGCATGCTGAAAGTCCTGGGTTCAAGTCCCAGTACCTCCATATGATTATTTTTTATAAGACTAATTTTATTTTTACGAAAAATATGAATTACAAAGTTCTATTGATTAATTTGCATATTCTATACAATTTATAATATTTTACATTATGAATCAAAAGCAGTTTATTATTACATTTTTGTTCATAATTATTTTTAAACGTCTCCCTGACTTAAAAGGAAGCCAGTGTTAAGACACGTCTTCAACGTTTAGATCCGGCAGTTTACTAACATTACATAATATATGTGTATTTTGAATAGTAAAAAATACTTATAAAAGTTGTCATTCGCCGTGCCCCGCTAAAACTGTTGATGTTACATAAAAAATTGATAAGATTAGTCATTACTTTTGTATTGATAATCATTTTTCGAATATAACTTAAAGGCTTTATATATATTACTATTATCTTTTCAGCTTCCCGTGCGGGAAATCATAATTATATAATTGAGATATTGTGTGTTAGAGAGGAACTCAATGCCGCATTTTATATTACTATATCAAAGAAATAAAATAATTTTAAATAAAATTCCTACATACACTGCCCATTGAACTCATAAGCATCGTTTGTACATTTGGATAATGCACATAGCGCCGCTATGTCGGTTTTTGTAAAGAATAGTACATCAAACCATAAATATAATTTAAAAAATCATATCTATTGTGAGTACAATTATATCAAACTCGGTCTGTGTCTAAAAAGTTCACGTGTCCAGATCCGATGATAATATATTACATTTAAAGCATATGCTATATTTATGCAAAGATATACGTCGCATGTCTATGCCAATATGACAAGAATAACGAGAAAACAATTGCTCCTTAACGGATTAAAAAAAACTCCGGAAGCTCTCAATTCGGCACGTATTTTTTGTATTTGTATCAGAGTAAACCAATTTGGATATTTTTTTAAATGCATAGCGTCACATAAAAATTAAGTTTTGATCAAAAGTTCTTAATCCACAAGTTGAAAAAAAGTTGATGATTGCGTATTTACTTACTGATTTCACTGAATTATCGTCGGCTTAATATTGTTGTTATTTTATTTAAAATGTATTTTTTTTTAAGTTATAATAAATTAAGAATTTCAATACTAGACCTCTCTGAACTATCTAAAAATTATTGAAAAAGAAAATTATATTTTATATTGAATACAGATACAGATCAATTTTCATTGCCTTATTACAGTTTATTATTAATTATTCAAATAAATTTGAAGCGTACTATATTTTTATCGTTACGCGTGTCAAACTAAATGGCCATGGATTTAGTCTTTAGGTCACTGACACAAACCGCACACTGCATTGTCAATGCCATATACATGATAAAAACAAGAAAATTATCTTTTTTGTACGTTTTACAAAAAAGTATCAGATTATGCTTAGGAAATTCATTGTGAAAGTGGCCTATATTATAAGTTTGTTTTATTTTACACTTAAGCTGTTTGTATATAGGATTATTTTTTTCACATTTTCGCAGGGTTGTCGGAGAGGATCAAGGCAACTGTCAAGTGATATCCACTTTCCGCCAGAAATCAAGATATTCCGTGTAAGTAGCGGAACTCAATGCCGTATTTTACTTACCAAAGAAAGAAAATTAAAATTAAAATAATTTTAACATAAACTAAATAAAATAGTTATAAAATAGCTTACAAAAGTTTGTAAACATATATTATAATATTTCCGGATATTTAAAAGAAATTGTGTATTAGATGGCAGCATTGAACATTTTTTGTACAAGCACAAGAGTGGGGAACTGGAAAAAAGTCATCGCGTTTACAGCCAGAGATTTCACACGATTATATTATTCTATAGAAATATAGTTATGCCATTTTGGCAATGGCTTTTTCACTTTATATTATGCAATGGCCTTGGTACCTGTAGACCATTGAACTGGCACGAGTGCAAATAATCGCTTTTGATAACTCTTGATAACTGAAGATAAGGTAATTTCTTTAATCTTGTAACGCCTATTGTAAGAACTTTTGTTCTATTTCAAAAATATTACTATAGTGACATCACAATATAAAATAAAGATAATTTTACAAAATAATGCGAACTCCGTGGCGCGGAGGGACTGTCTGACTGTAAACGCGATTGGTTGTGGGTTCGGTCCCCGCTCGGAAAATGATTGAATTAAATTAATTTCTCCGCTGAATGATTTAAATTAAACTCATTTCTCCGCTCTGGTGAACAAGACGAAGTGCGGCGTTGAAATGCGCCATTCAATACGCAAAGTTTGTTTGTTACTTCTGACTAAGGTGTTTAACATTTTTAAAGTGTTATTCACACTTTATAATGTTAATAATATAATGCTAATATTTTTTGAAAACGTTTAAAAGGTTGAACGCAGCGGAATTCGATTTCGTGCCTCTTTGAAACCGTCCAAGCGCTCTGACCGCTAAGATATGCGTTCCACATGCGGCTACGTTGAAATTCTTATACGCTTATTACAACCTATTTTTGTCGTAAGCATCTTTGTAGCAGAAATATGAAAAAAATTATCTTCTTAATTTATCACTTTGCGGACATTTATATTTTGCGGACACTTCTTACTTTTAGCTCATATAAAAGCATTTTTATTAAGAAACTGACTTATTTATCCTACTAGAAAATAGATTAACTTATATGAGAATATTTATTAAGTTAAAACCAAATGAAAGTAAGAGTCTTGAATTAATTTATTTACTTATAAATAAAATATAGGATTATTAAGAGAACTTTGCAGCTATTTATAACTTGGCACCTATTATTTTACTTGATTATTTTATCGACAAAGTCGATAACCAAACATATTCTTAATATTGAACTTGAGTTGGCCATGGTCATGAGAGCGTCGAATTGTAAAAGTACATATTACACATTGAACATTTTATGTGTTGAATAAAAATTAGCGGCCATACTTTGTCAAGTACGTTACGTTCTGGGGGTCATTGTACTTGTACTATTGCAAAAATTAATCTTTTAGTTTCAATTTTAATAATTCTTCCTCTTGAACTCTCTTATTAGTTTCACCAATATCTGTATGAATGTAATATATTTACAATAGGGCAATTGTGCCAACGTTTTGCCGTTGAAAATTAACTTAGAACGTGTCTCGATCCGATGATAATGTAGTATTTTCATGACATAAACCTGATGCAAGGATGACGAGCATATCGAAGGAATAATTATAAGCGTGTTACCTACAATTTCTTTTTAAAAATATTGTTATATCATATAATTCTTAGGTTATTCGTAATTTTTATCTTCACGCATTACTTACATTATACGCGATAGGCAAGAGGAGCCGAGTATATTTTTCTCATTTTCCCTCGCTTAATGGATAAGAAAATCTTACCTATTACTTTTTATAAAATAGGCAATCCGGTGGAATATCAACCCAAAATATTATCCCGCCATATATATATTACATATGTTCCAAACTTCAAAGACTACACAGAGATAATAAAAATAAAGTACCTATATTTAAATATGTGAATGAAAACGTTTATACCAAGCTTTACGGTTTTTTCCGCATAGCAGAAAAGTCAGAGAACACCTAGTGTCAAGACACTTCGTTCTACACTTGCCGCCTAATTTTTATATATAGCTGACATACACTTTTGTATAAAGTAGCTTACACGTTGCTAAGGCAACCCATTTTTAATGCTTAAACGGGTAGAATGTGAAATGTTCTTACCTGTAACAAATATCATGGTAGATATAATATTGGATCTGTCCGGGTCAGTCTCCTCCATACAGAGCGCGGGACACAGTATGAACGGTATCGCCACTATCGCGCCTATCATTGTTAGGTAATGCTGGAAAAAACATTTTTAATGTAATATAGTCATTACTCAATTACATTATAGCTTAACTCTTTTTTCTGCATAGAAGGGTAGTCAGAGAGAACCTTGTGTCAAGACACTCCGATATCCACTTTCCGCCCGAATTGCGAGACATTGGGCGTGGAATGACGAAACTTACCGTTGCCCTTTGTTTTGTCACCAGAGATGTAGATGTATAGAAATTAATTCATTAAGTCAACAATAATATATCTTTTGCAGCTTTACGGTTTTTCCCCCATAGCTGAGAACCTAGTGACGGACATGCCGTCCGAAATCGAGACATTTCGTGCCAGTGGCGTAACCCAAATCGGCGACTTTAACTTGTCAGAGCAATCGATCGCCACGATGGCCTCTATATACTGTCTTATATATTACATTATCTTAAAAAGTTGTCATAATATTTATGTCTCTTTTAATGTAATACAGAAATTCTCTAATATCATCTCATTATTATTATCTTAGAACAAAATATAACACTACGAGCTATTAAAAAAATATTTAAAATTAAACATGATGCAAAACGATAAGTCCATTTAAAAGCTATATTTCTCAGTTTACTTGTCGAGGTAATGATTATTATACAGGTGTGCATTTAAATATAAAAATATCTCAAAAATGGGCAATGAGTTAAAAATATTTAAAAAAAAAATAAAGAACATACAAATACAAATTGTTTACCTGTAAAGCTAAAAAGATGCATAAATACCAAGGCGGTACATCGTCGATGCCGTACGTTACATTGCCTTTACGTTCAGATTTTGTATCTTCTTCCTTTATGATGTCAGCCTAGATAAAAAAATGTATGTAATATTAATTTCAAGCAGGAAGAAAGAGGATCGCTAAGAGCGGGACCACTACCTATCGCGCTTAGAGAGAAACGCTGCGCCACGATGGCGTTAAATGTTTATAGAATTCCTAATGCAATATTACGAAAAATATACCAAGCTGCAGCATAATTATCGTTAAAAGCTGTGGAAAGTGTTTCCTTCACATACTATTCTAAACCATATATATATAAATACTTCACGCTGTCATGGCACAGTTCAGAAATTCCTCGTTCTTCACGTAATGGTTGTCAGTTCGATTCTTACTCGGAAAAAAGTGTATATTTTCTCGTTCTCTTATTGTCTTATCAACAACGTGGGACTTCACCACTTGGGCTTCTTCTGATTACCCAAAAAAAATATAGGAATCATGTACATTCATATATGTATATTAAAATTTTGGTAAATAAACTATCTTTTAAAAAAAAAAATATACTAAGAACAAAAGGAAAAAACAGATATTATTGTCTAATTTAGACTGTATTATTAAATCTGTGACACTGGCATGAAAAAGGCCGTTCCCAACATTAGTGTTGCGTAAAGTGTTAGTAAGTTAGTAAGTAAATACTCTTTATTATACCAAAAAAATATGTTAGAAAACATCTTAAACGTTATCGTTAAGTGATCTCTTCCAGACAACCTTTGGGTAGGGGAGAAAATAATTATTCTATATCGCCGATATCTATCTATATATACATATAAACACAATATACACAAACATACATGCATATATACATACATGTACGTACTTTACTTACATCTTTAACAATCATAGGTGATTCAACATCCGGTATATCAAGCTCTTGACTGGAGCGACGATGTCCTCCGTAAAGTCTTAACAAGTGAGTTTCTTCTTCTGTATAAAACAATAAGTTGAATGAAAAATTACTAGGTACTCGTTATACCTCCTTGCAAAATGCGAATATAAGTAAAAAAAATGACATACCTTTCTCATTTTCTTTCATCCAGAATTCTGATCAATTAGAATCTTCTCATCTAAATCACGTGCACTTTTTCTTATATTAGTATCTAAATTAATTTTTTCACACGACATTTTTCACAAAATAAACAAAAACACTGAAAAAATCTTAATCACGCGAATTGCGAATTTTCTTTCCAAATTATAAAAAATCTCAAATAAATGATACCCAGAAGTATATTTTGTATAGAAGTACATATAACGTCTATTCAATTCAGCTTACATTTTGCGAATGTGATCAATATAGTACGATGTATAGAAAGATAACTGTATACCAAATGAGATACCAACGGTTTTTCTATTTGAAGGCGTTTTTTGTATTCAAATCGTTCAGCTTTTTGTTGCTAGGGCGTGTTCAAGTGTATTATTAGTTTTTAGTTCGTGACGTGAAGTTTAAAATTAAAAAAAAACCAGCTTCACACTTTTTCCCGTATAGCGGGTTAGGCAGAGAGATATCTAGTGCAGGCGGAAAGTAAAAGGAGAATCTTGTCACTTAGTTACTGTACTCCACTATATATAAAATTTTTAGGGATTTTTCAGGGGTTAAATTGAGTAAATGATATAGTGAATAAAACAAATACTTTTACTAAGGTTTATAATTTTTTATTATAAAAAATAATTAAACTAAATGCATCTACTCAATAATTTTATATTTTAAACTATTATTCACACATTTTATTATGAACATATATTATCAAAATTTCGTTCTTATAAAATTTTCAAACGATACTTTCGTTTGAAATTTACTTAGTGTTTAGAAATTTTTACCTTGTATTATATTCCAAGATATTATATGACAAAATTAAAAAGAAAATGTAATTAAATAGATATTAAGCTGCATTGAATAAACCCCTTCCTATCTAATATGCAGGTTCAAATCCAACGTCATTCAAAAAATTATATCAAAATTGAAATATATTTCTGATTTTAAAGTCTTGGGATATATTTTAATTTCCCTAACTTAGTGTTAATCCTAAATTTCCTTCTTCCTGTAGAAGAGAGCTGTAAACTTGCCGGTCTCGTACGTCGGCATAAACGGCAGGTACTTGGTCCACTCCCACCTGAAGATGTTTTATAGAAGCTTCTTTCAAATCGTATAAAAAAAACTGTTCAAGCATTCTAACCATTAGGCTATACGTTTTAACATTTTTAAAGTTAATTCCCACACTTAGGAAATTGAAACGTAGTACGTTTTTAGAAAACGTACAAAAAATAGAACGGGACGGGATTAGGTAAGTCAAAATTATGGTTTTTTTTTAAATTTTTAGTAATATCACTTTTATTCTGAAGGTGCGATACGTTGCTAGTATGATATATTTGCTTAGAATAAGTATTAATTCAAGACACGCTTAGCCCTACATCAAAGTTAGTGATCCATTTGCATTTATAACGATGTCAATATGTATGAGCTAAGTTAGGTATTGAGGCCATTGTGGCGCAGTGACAGCGATTGTCTTTAAACGCGATTGGTTGTGGGGACGATTCCCGCCCGATTGATTATATTTTCATTATAATTTCATAATTTTTATTTCATAATTTTTGCAATCATGCAAAACGCAATTTCCCAAAAAAAAGCGGATAGTGAAAAATTTTCTTTTCACTTATTATACCTACAGTAACATTTTACGTAATGATTTACATATACAAATGTAAATTTCAAATGTCAACTACATCAATGACAACTTCTCTCAATAACCATGCCTATTTACATCTAGCTTTACCCAATACTGTATTCGATCTGGTGAGCACATACCTGCGTATGAGAGTCATGCCAATAGGGAAGTCGTAGGTGTCCCCGTGCTCGCTAGCGCCGACCGCATCCAGCGACATTTCCTTTGCCCACGCTTCTAGTCCGCGCTCCTCGTCTGTGCCTACGTGTTTTATACAGATATATTGATAGTATATATTTTAGTTAAACAATTTACACATGATTTGCTTCAAGTGCAATCAACTAATATCAAAAGGCACCAACTAACTTTTAATATTTTTAAAATCCACAAACAATCCACACACTTAGAATGAGCATAATGTCTTGGAAAAAGGTATAACCCGACTGTTACCCGTCCAAACGCTCTGACCGCTAAGCTATACGTCCAAACGTTTCTGTTGGTTTTCTGTTTCGTCTCTTTTTTCATATCCTAATGGTGTGAATGAGACTTTAAAAACCTTAAATTATTTATCATACTTATTTTTATTATCTTTTTTTATGAAAATTATTTAATTTAATACAAGTGCCTAATATTCACGCAATCTAGAGAAAATGCACTGTTCCCAGAGGCGTTGTGAAATCAAGTTAATTAAAAGAACCACCAAGGGAATAACTATTGAGAGTATTAAATATGAAAGGGAAGGAAGGTAGGGATTTTGTTAATTAAAAAAAAGTAGGTAGTAGATCTAATAATATAAAGAAAAAAAAGTTAACATTAGTGTAGCGCGAATATCGTCGATTGCGTAGAATGAATTCTTTTTTAAATTTTTGAGTCTAATTAAAAAAATACCATCAAGAACAAGTTCAATTTAAAATATATATTTAACGCTATATATATGTACTATATTAATATAAATATACTCACCAGGAATTACATTATCCAATAGACAGCCTATAATGCCTCCCACAAGGATTGATGTTGAGAGTAATACCTGAACCAAAGAAAATCAGGAATCAATATAAGAAATATAATTAAAACGATAAAACGCTATAAGTGCGTATAACGTTAATTGACGAGATTTTAAATCTTTACACTAAATAATTTACATTTCTTAACCAAAATGTATAAAAATTTTAATAGGATAAAATCTTCACGCTATTTCCACCATAGCAATGTAGAGGGTATGGAAAAAGAACCGATTTCAGTAGACCAAATACGTGACATTTAGTATTAAGTAGTGGAACTCAAAGCCACGCTGGTCTTACTAAAGCGAAACATGCAAATAAATTAAATATAATCAGTCCCCCGAGTAATTATCGAACCCACAACCAATCGCGTTTACATTCAATCGCCGGCACTACGCTATAATATTTTCTAGACAGATGGAAGTTCAAAATATTACAAACTTCATATCAATATTAGAGAAGAACATAATATTTTTAACATTTTTTAAAGTGTTAATCACACACGTAGGAAATTGAAAATTATTCAGGATTTGAACCCGCTGCGTTCAAATTGTTAAAAGTCTTGTCTGCGTTTAAGTCTTGACGTTAGGTTCTCTCTGTCTACCTTGTAATGCTGGAAAAACGTAATGCTAAAAAATATAATTATTATCAATGACTGATGACAATACACGATTTTAATAAAAAGAACAAACACCTAAAAACTTATATAGTTTAAAAATGTGAATCTTCCTCAAACATATTATAAGAGTAGAAAATATTTTGTAGTCACTCTTTAGTTTGTTTAGTTACAAGAGCGTGGATTTTAGTTTTTAATGATCAATCGTTCGGAGCTTTCAATTAACTGTGGCAATACATGCATATCCTTTATGGTGCTCGCTATTGCGACATAATAATATAGTTTTTTTGTGCCAGAATTGCAAGATATGGATGTGGACTGTATTTGGTTTCAACAAGACGCTGCCACATGCCATACAGCCCGAGAAACAATTCAATTACTGCATGAGCATTTCCTGGTCGTGTAATTTCCCGTTTTGGTGATCAGAATTGGCAGCCCAGAACATGCGATTTAAGACCGTTGGATTTTTCTCTTTGGTGATTTTTGAAGTCTAAGGTTTATGTCAACAAGCCCACGACCACCCACGCCTTGAAGGAGGAAATTGAGCGCTGTATCAACGAAATTCGGCCACATTTATACAAAACAATTATGGAAAAATTCAACAAAAGAATGCGTATGTGCCAGCAAAATCGTGGAGGCCATTTACCGAATATGCTTCTCAATACATAATCTTATACTGTATACTATATAAAAATCCAATTTTTAATTATAAACCTGTGTTTTCTATCAATATGACTTCTTACGTAGTTTTGGCATAGTTTTTATATATAAACGCGTACTATGTACTGTCACAGACCTGTAAGACGGCATCCAGGGCTTCGACTCCCGTTTGTATGACGCCGCTGTGCGCCGCCATCCAGCGTGTGAGGACGAGCGGGAAGAACAGGCTGAACCCGATTATGTAGAGGTTGCGCGAACTGTTCAGGTTCACGTACTGGAGGGCGGAGATGCCTGTGTTTATAGAAAACTAACTTATTATGACTTTTTAGAAAACGTTCTGAAATTTTGAATATTTTTTAGAAAAAATGTTTGTTATCCCAATTATGTAAATGCCAATTTAAAATTATTAAAACAGTTATTATGCTAATAACATATATAATTATATAGCTCAGAAACGAAATGCAGTTTGGACTATTATATTTTGGTTCACTTTCCTTAACATTTAATGTTTATGTTATTTCAATCGGTATATAAATAAAAAAATTACATCAATTTTAATTATAAATTTAACTAAGTTTTTGATTTAAGTAAAAAACGGGGGTGGTAAAAAACGCTAAATAGTTTAGTTGTGTAGTTTACGCAGGCGAAACCGCGAGCGGGTTTTTTGAGGACTTAAATACATATTTATATAATGTTTTCGTACATATTTCCTGTTTTTCTCGTCCTTCAGATATTTTGAAGAACTTTAAAACATATCAACACATAATTATTAATACTCACCAAACGCAGAAATCATTCCAAACATAACACAAAACAGACCTCCCACTATGGGCTGTGGGATGATGATGAAGACTGCCCCGAGTTTACCCACCACGCCTTGCACCACCATGAGCAGCGCTGCCCACTGCACAACGCGACGTGAGCCTACCTACCCACCATGACAAAAAACATTTATAGATTAATTATAAATTCAGTGAATATGTAAAAGGTCGTATTATGGAAAATCTTGACCTTGGAAATTTACCAACATTACTGGTAAAACTGTTCCCAACATTTCAAACTTATACCTCGGTAAAACTTATGTTTTACTCCTGACACGGTAAATATTGGTGACGGTGACATTATTATATTGAAAATTAAATTTTTATTCATTCCTTTAAGCATTATATTTATCTTTTCAATTTTCAAATTGATTAGTTTGAAAAAGTTTTATTTAAATCCGCCAAAGATGTGTGCGTACAAACAGAAAAAAAAAATTTAAAAAACTAAACATTTCTATTCTATTTTATATCTCCCTCGACTATTTAAAAGAAAAGCATTTCACGTACTCCCGCAAAGCAGGGTAGTCAGATGGAACCTAGTGTCATGACACTCCGTTCTCCACTTTTCGCCCGAAATTGCCGAGACATTACCGTGTGTTGTAACTCAGATTATTCTTTGTGTTGGTTTAAATCTATCTCCAAGAATTAAGTTGCATTATATAAAGTTAAATAAATCACATTATTAAAAGAAAACCTTTTTCAAATTATAATGTAATATATTGATATTTTATTTAACTGACCTTAGTAACACCAATAGCGCCGACGTTCTCTCCAAACGTGTTTGTCCCGTTCCCGGAGCCCCAGAGTCCTGCCAGCATCGTACCGAGACCCTCCGTGCCGAGACCCCGGTTGATAGCGTGTAGCGGTGGAGGTGGCGCCGCTATATCCAATCAGTACAAAATAATAAAATCTAAATATTATTAGTTAACTATAAGCACTTTTGAAACGTCAATTATGAATGAACACAAAATTTTAGTATTCACCGGACCTACGTCACCGGCTCGAAAGACAGCTCTGCTGATAAGAGCCGGCGAGAAAGTCAACAGTTGCTCTTTTCAAATATGGCTGTACAATAATTACAAAAATATGATAAGTGAGCATCAACAGCATTTAATTCCACACAATTAAATAAACATACAAATGTAATACAAGCATAATATTCTTGGACAAAATAATATACTTGTCTCAATAAATATGTATTTAATATAAACTTTAAATTGTTCAAGTGGCAATTCTGAAATTATTTGTGGAATTTTGTTATAATATAGTGGGTATAGGTATTTCTTAGTACATATACTAACACATAAAAGTACTTTATCTGTAAACATAAAAGCGAAAGTTCATCATGAAATATCGAAACATGATATTTGGCATAGAGGTAGTTTATAGTCAGCAGAGGTACGAGTACACTAAGAACGGATTTCGTGATGGTGTTAGATTAAGGTGGATTTAAGGGCTATTTTATTTATTGGTGTTTTTAATAAGATGCTTTGTGTTGTAGGCATTCGTACAAGTCGTATATAATGTGAAAACGGCGTCGTACTGACCGCACATCCTGGCCGTGGTCGGGTAGTAGCTGATGGACTCCACAGTGCACGCGAGCACTCCCGCCAACATGCCCAGCACCCCCGCCACGCTCACCGTCGGCCAACCCCATTGTCCTGATGTAACGAGTGATAAATTATAGAATTTTCTTCAAAGATAACATATAACTCGGACTCGGACTAAGATAACAAATAAAGAGTGAAAAAAATGTTTTTTTTATGTATTAGTACGAATACAATATTTTAACATTTTTAAAGTATTATTCACACACTTAAAAAAAATTACACACATTTTTAGAAAACGTATAGTGAGATTTGAACTTGCGTATCATGTAACCTGTCCAAACGCTCCTAACTAACAACAAAAATAAGTTATAATAAGCGTATAATAATTTCGACGTAGCCGGAGGTAGAATACATAGATGTCAGAGCGGTTGGCGGTTTCCAAGAGCATATTCGAATCCAGCTGCATTAAATTTTTTTTCAATATTCAATTTTTATACCTTTTTTAAAAGCTACTTGATCTTGTCTAGATAGAACCTGCAGTAAAAATTCGATTTAGTTCCAATAATGAACAACATCACATATATTATTCAAATAATTTTGCTTATATTTTAATAGTAATTTACAAATTACTTTTAGTTAAAACTGTCACACTTGTAATTAACAGTAATATCCATAAATCAGCCAGCTTCTCGCTTTATCAGTCAGCTTCACGCTTTATCCTGCAAAGCAAGGCAGGCAGAGACAACTTGGTATCAAGACACCCTGTTCACCATTTTCCGCATCATGCCTCCGAGACGAGGTCGAACTCACAACCATCTCAGTACCATCTACACTCAATCGCTGTCCCAAGTCAAAGGCTTCAATATCAAAACATTCGGTACCCGATGAAAGAAATGTATAAAAATAAAAAACTTTTAAAATAGGTATTTTCATGAACCATACCTGGATAAGGTATACGGAACCAAGGCGCATCGCGTATGATGTTCAACTTGAGGTCGGTCCGCGCAGCATGTCCCACCACGAGGGTGTCCGTCGCTGTCAGAATACCGCATATTGCCCACATTATGACTATCGTTAGTAACACCTAGAAAATATATTTTCATACAATTACTAAGAGGTCATTTATTTATTTTTTTAAACCTACTGCTATAGCAGATACACTCTGAGTTTACTGATGGTATTCAACGCCACGCTTAGTGTTACAAGCGCAGGGTAATAAAGTAAATGGGATCGAACCCATAACCATAGAGTCTACAGTCAGATATTAACCCACTGCGCCAGGATGGCCCGAATTCATTCACTCTTTACAATCTAAACGATTGTAATCATCCTTTCCTCTGTGTTTTAAACGTAACAAACTTTGAAAATGATTTATAAAATAATAAAAAAAAAATTACATATGCCAAGCAAGATGGATAGAAGAGGCGTTATTTTTTTTACAATATTAAGTGATTCATAGGAAGAACAATATAAACTCATCAATTTGAGAAATTAAATTAGAACCATTATACATGCATTTGCCGCTTCGCACTTTCCCGCATAGCTGGGTAGTCAGAGAAAATCTAGTGTCAAAACCCTCCGTTCTTCAGTTTACGAAATGGAGATAATGCGTCAAAATCATTCCTCCGAGTGGGAATCAACCCACAACCAATCGCGTTTACAGTAAGACGTTGTACCACTGTGCCACGATGGCCTTTGCACGCATATACATTATATATGCAACTGAATATGAAAAGCTTCCATTTCATTATGTCATAAATATAATCACTTAAATACAGACATACCAATTAATCTATACTAATATTATAAATGCGAAAGTAACTCTGTCTGTCTCTCTGTCTGTGACGTCATCACGGCCAAACCGCTCAAGCTATTGTGATGAAAGTTATAGGAATACTTGAGGGTCTTGGGATGAACGTAGGGCTTTTCTACGTTCTTATTTCTTTTAGTTTTTCCAGAAATTTCATTGTTTTACGAAAAGGCCACCGAAAATGAGAATATAGTTCACGCGGCCGCGAGCGGGTCGCTAGTTTCTTTCCAATATGTATCCTTATAGTGTATACTATCCTGTATAGTGGATGATTGCATAAAGCTGTTACAATGAGCTTAAATTTAAAGTATAAATCTATACGAAACTTACCGGGAAAAGTTTAAATAGCGGAAACCATATGATGGAGATGCCCGTGTCGCGCCGCCACGTCACCGTCGGGATCTTGACTTCAGTCATACATTGTGAAAATATTGTCAGCAGAATGAATGTGCTGAAACCAATAAGTACGGTTTCATTAATTTAACACCATCTGTGTAATTGTATTACTACTATAATATTATATTTTTAGATGAACACCTCTCCTTTATATATAAGTGAATACGGAGAGATTCTAGTGTCAGACAGTCCATTTTACACTTTCAGCCTATTTATAGAGATATCAAATGTCGGTAACGGCTAAATTGAAATAATTTTTTAACTAATCATTCCTTTAGAGACCAATGTGGCGCAGTGTGATAGGGCTTGACTGAATACGCGATGGTTGTGAGTTCGATTACCACTCAGGGAAAGATTTTATTTATCATTTATATTCTTTATCCATGTGATAAGTTAAGGCGCGGCATTGAATACAGTTCAGGGAACGGAGTTTCTAGCCAGAGGTTCTCTTTGGCTACTCGGATATGCGGGAAAAGGCGTGAAGTGAAAAAAAAGCGCTGCACTTAATTCCGCCACTCTACATGCAATGACCCGAATAAATGCAAAAAAAGAAATCCGTGGAAAAAAGTGTGAATCTATAATAAAATATATTTAAAAAAATATATTTATTATAAAATATTTGGCTGTTTTTGTTGATCTATTGTTACGTGAAATTGAATCTATAAACTTGCCCGTTGAATTATTCATCTTTAACCATATTTCAAAGAAAACAGTCTTTAATCCCACTAACAGAACTTTCCACTCCCGCTGTCTACAAAATAAAAAGTTTCAATAAAATTAACATTATGATAATTAATGAAAACAAATACAAAGGTAGCTGACGGTGTTATAGTGGTAATAAAAATAAATATTTGAGAAGAACTGTAGTAAATTAGCTTTTTTTACGTTCAAAAAGAGCAACAAAGGTGATGTATAGATTTGTGTTAAATAATATGTAGGCGCTTGTATTTTAAAATATTTTTCTTTTATATTAACGCAGTCTTGTCAGAAAGAACCTAGTACAAGACACTTCTTTCTCCACTTTCCTCTCGAATACGAAGCATTGCATGTCGAGTAGCGGAAGTCAACGCCGTGCTTTGTTTTGAACCAGATCGAAGAAATAAAAATAATTTTAATATTATCACTCCTCCGAGTGGGATCAATCAAGTGGAATCGTTTGCAGTCAGAAGCTATCCCACTGCGCCACGATAACCTCTTAAATGCATATCAACTAACTATAATATATTAATTACTATTTCTAAAATATAAAATATTAAGGAAAACTGAAACATATTCTTTATAAAATAATAAAAAACACTAAGTTCAAAAAGCAGGTGAAGGATCTAAATTATTTTTTACAAGAATACTAAAAAAGACTGAAATATTTTTAAATGGGTTCGAAAAATAAAGTAGTTCCCATGAACTATAACAATATCTTTTAAAATTAAAGGAGATTAATAATAAAACATAAAATAAAAAGAAAGCTTTTGGAGGTACTGGGATTTGAACCCAGGACTTTCAGCATGCGAAGCAGACACTCTACCACTGAGTTATACCCCCGATTAAATATTGTGTCCAATTACTTATGTACATCCTTGAGAGTGAATAAAAATAAATAACATTTACTTAATAAATATCTATACAAGAAGAAAAGCCTTTTGAGCACCTTTTTTAAGCAAGTCATGCGTACGGAATAGTATAAATTTTGCATAGTTCAAATTTATATAGAAAGAATTGTATTAAATGGCAAGCTTTTTTCATAATAATACGTTATAAATATATAAGTAGTCATCAGAGAACATCGTGGCGCAGTGTGACTGTATACGCGGTGGTTGTGGGTTTGATTCCCCACTCCGAAAAGTGTTTATTTTTAAATTCCGCCACTCTACAGGCAATGTCAATAAAATAGCGGAGAACGAAGTCATTAAACAATACATTCTCTCTGCCTACTGCAGAATATACGTTAAGCTTAAAAAATAAATATACAGAAAGAGCATAAATATACATACATACATATTACATACATACACACGTTAGTAAGTAAAACAAAGGTCAACGGCCAGCTGCATCACAGTGCAGAATCAATAGGCACTTGTTGAGCTCGGGTCGCCATAGCAACGGCCCCTTCGCTACGGGATACGTAAATATGATGAAATTTTAAATCAATGCGAAAAGCTTAGCCTAGATCGAAATATAGGTCAGAATCTATATAGATATTAAAATAAAGGCTAGTTAGGACTTTGCTTTTAATGAAATCGTGGCGCGGTGGAAAGAGAGAAACTAAAGAACTGCCTGTTTGGTGTTCGATCCCTACTCGTGGTAGTTATAATTGATCATTTTAATTTTTACACTTTTATTATAAAAGGACAAAGACTCGATACTATGATATAATAAATGGATGAAAATGGCGAACTCAGTGTAAGTTTGAAATTTATTTTTTTTGTAGAGTAGATAAAGATTTCTGCCCATTTTGACAGTGGGACAGCGTCTGACTGAAAACGATTGGTTGTGGGTTCGATTCCCATTCGGTGGAATGATTATATTTAAAAATATTTACATTCACCGCTCTGCTACCTAAGACAAAGCGCGGCGTTGAGTTATTCCATCCAACAAGCAATGTCTTGATTTCGGGCGGATAGCGGAGATCGGAGTACTTTCTCACTAGGTTCTCTCTGACTACCCCGCTGTGCGAAAAATCGTGAAGCTGTAATAAATTTGTGACAAGTCAACTCCCATTATTTTACTATCCACCCATCAGGAGATCATGGGTGATTGATAATGTAAATTAAGTAAGTGTTAGTTATATTGTAAAATACACATTGCTAAGGCAAAGTGTACTTTACGAGGAAACATTTTTTTAAAATACACATTGTAGTGTGTGTTATATATATTTTATTAAAAGAATGAAGTTTAGCTTCACGTTTTATTCCCACATACAGAGGTAGAAAGAGAGTACCTAGTGTCAAGACACACCATTCTTTCCGCACGAAATCAAGACATTGATTGGCGAAGTGGCGGAACTCAACGCCTAGCTTTGTCTTTCCAGAGCGGGGAAACGAAAATAGTTTTAATATAATCATCTCCCCCGAGTGGAAACGATCGAACCCTCAACACCATCACATTTACAATCAGATGCTGTTCCACTGCGCCACGATGGCCTCAATATATTTCAACTGCAATATAAAATATTGCTCCAATGTTATATTATATTACATGTTAACATAAACTTTACGCATGTCATAGCTAAGTAAACTAGCATCTTCCATTCGCATAATTGTAGAAAAATGTGGCTCAAAGTTTTTCTTTTACGTATTAATAATATACTTAGTTTCCAGTAGAAAATCTAATTTCACACAAACTGTTCTCTAGAAACTATGTAATTATCAAACCACCTATAAGGGAAACAAAGCTCGCAACAAAGTGGAGCGCTTTAGAAAATATCTTCTATGAAATAATTTTACTTGAGTTTCTGTAAAAAAAATTGGTACCAATATCGTACAATTAACTAGTAACTTGTTAACAGAAAAATTAACTGACGGAATTATTAATATTAGACCAACTACAAGGCATGAGAGGTTACACATAACTCAGTAAGCGAATACACAATAATTTCCTATTTTTCCACCCTTAGGAACATTTGTTCACAATTTTTATAGGACCAACTTCGGGGTACGATCTATGCATTAAAAGAATTATCAAAATTGGTTGTCTCTATAAAAAGTAATGCGTGATCTAACAAAAAATAAATATACATATTGAATTGAGAACCTTATTGAATTGAGAAGATTTTAGTGAATCTAAAATATTCTAATTTCATTTCACCCTATTATTGTTTGTACCGCTCATTGTATATACTAGGTTCGAATTTGTATAAAAATTCAAACATAGCGTTTGTGAATTCGTTTTCTAAAATTTTTTAATTTTCCTTAATAACTAACACTTTAAAAATAATTAAAAAAATTCTAGATGTATTTTACATTTACATTATTATTTATTATACAAAATTACGATACAGGCGAAGAGTGGAGAACGGAATCATTAATTACTAGAATCACTTAACAATAACGAGCAAATAAAAAATTTAGCATTATAATATTGTAACTTATAATTTCTTCATATTGCACGTTGGAAACTAAAATCGATAGCGCGCTGCAACCTGGCCGATGACCTTTGACATTACCGCCCTTTACAACCCCGGTTGTAGTTAATTAGTGCAAGGAGTTGCTTGCCCAGGTCTTATTTGGTAGAATAATACGAAGGTTTTTTTTTTTTCAAATATTTAATTTTAGCATTTTTTTGTTGTCATATAAACTGACTGTAAGCGCGATTGGTTGTGGGTTCGATCCTGATGTGATGGTTATATTTGATTAAATTATTTTCATTTCTCAGCTCTTTTTTTGTTCCGCCATTTCAGCGCTAAGTCTGGAATCGGGCAAGTGGAAAACGGTGTCAAAACGATACTAAACCCTTCTACCCTGTTATTCGGGAAAAAAAATTTATTATTTTTTCTCTAAATGAGCTACACTTTTATTTATAGATATACTTTTTTTAACACTGTATAGCTTTAATTACAAAAAAGTGACCTATAAAGCAAAAGCCTGTATGTTATTAAAGTTAAATCAATATTTTGCTGTATAAGAGACGTGAAGCATGATTTTTTAGTACATATTTATATATTTTATTTTAGTTTGATACATCTACCGATTCATATACAACTTACATATTTAGGTAGTAAGAACTTAGTGATCTATTATTAGCTCTCCACTCTCCGCCTATTTAAAGAATGCTATGTGTTAAATGGAATCCCGAGTCAATGTCAAGATGTCAAGTTTTTCCCGCAAAGTAGGGTAGTCAGAGAGAACCTAATATCAAGACATGCTAGTTCTCACCGTCCATAAGAATATTGAAAACATGAGTTTTCCAGGAACTTAAACTTTTCATGACTTTATTTAATTCGAGTGAAAAAGATGGGCGTTGTTTTTCGACATTGAATTCACGCCTTGAATTAGATCGATTCGGAAAGAGAAATGACGTAAAAATGAGAAGAAGACATTACAGTCGTCTAAAACATCTGATGAATAATTATATTTTTTAGTATTTTGTTGTATAGCTTTTTAACACTGATCAGAACTTGGGATATAATAAATTACATCCAATGTAGAATCATAATAGACCAGCTAAACTATAAGAAATAATAAAAGCCGCTTTGACACAATTTGTTCAGCGTGATGCGTACTCTCGCTGTCAAAACATAAAAATTAAAGATCCATGCAACTGAAGAAGAACCATAAAGGTCAGGCAAAATTATAAGAAATAAGTGAATGCTTCATTAGTAAAAGTTGTTCAGTATGGTGGGCAGTTTTCGTTAACAACTAAAATTATTGAACTTTGCGGCCATCGAGCCACCGGCCAGATTCAGATGTTTTGATATACATAGTTTTCATTTTTTCTGTCCTGTATGTCAATGATGCCCATTGAGCCGTAAAAAGTTTCGACATTCAATATACAATGCCTCGAATTTGGGTGACATGCTGAGACCGGAGTTTCACTAGATCCTTTTTGCCGAAAGAGAAGAACTTGAGGTCGAAAAAAATTATAATCGTCTGATGTGAAAGACTTAGAGACAAAAAATATCACTCTAAACATATTCATTGTAATTTGGAGTTAGTTACAGTGCCAACATGTAGTAAAGTAATCCATAACTGTCTGTGTATCTGTGAGATTATCACTGTTAAGACTTGAAGGTACTTTTCTCTATAATTTTTTTTGTTTTTCCTGGAATTTCATTGTTTTACGAAAAAGCCGCCGAAAAAGCCGTTACGCAAATACGAAACAGCTATAGTTAATGCGGGAAAAGCCGCAAGCGGGTCGCTAGCACCCAATACATCTGTTCAAAATAGTTTCATTTAAACGAGAAAATATTTTACAGTGGTGGCTAATTGGATATTTTAATTAGAAATCTAATAATCAATGAAGTGCTCGTTTTGCAGTTCGAACGCGTATGTCTCTTTACACAAAAGTGTATGTCAAACACATTCTAGTGTGTGTAATATAAATATTAATATGAGTAGTATGAAAAGGTTTTTCCTTTACTTTCTTTTACATATACAAAAAAGTCTTAGAAAGAATCACTTTCCACCCATTCTAGGGACATTGCGTGTTGAGTGGCGAAACTCAACACCGCGCTTTGTCTTACCGCACTGGAAAATCACTCCCCGAGTGTAGTACAAACATCGCCATCGCGTGTGAAGTCAGAGGTTGCCCCACTGGCTAAACGATATATTTATAATTAAAGAGAACCAATTAGGTCTTCATTACATAAATTAGTTGATTCATTAAATTAAACAGTGATTAATAGCAACGGCTGCGTTGTCGTGTCGCAAGTGTCAAATGCAGTAAGTAACCGTATAACATTGTTACATATTTTTTAAATTATTATCTTCTGCTTATGTGTGTGGTAAACTTTGTATTAAGACTGATTTTAAAGCTCAGTGGTGGAACTCCACGCCATATTTTGTCTTGCTAGACTGAGTTTTTTTAATAGCATAGCAGGGTAGACAGTGAGAACCTAGTGTCATGACACTTCGTTCCCACTTTCCGCCTGAAATCGAATATTGCATGTTGAGTCGCATAATTTAACTCGCTTAATCTTACTAGAGCGGAGAACTGAAAATAGTAGAAATATATATATTTCCAAATTAAGTATAGTCAAGCATTTTCTCATTACGTCACTATGGCGTAAAATAATTCATATAAGGTTAGCAAGGTTTGAACAAAACTTGTCCAGCATAGACCAATGTTAATAATTTTAATATTTTGGCAAGTGTGGGAACACTTATGATAGAGAAAGCAAAAATATTTAGAAACGTACAAATATTAGAACACTACATTTGAATATTAAAAAATAAAGAAGTAACTAGTACAATAAAACAGTCTCACCCGGCAGCGATGCCCCAGTGCTGCGAGGCGGCGTCGGCGGCGTGGTCGAACAGTGTGAGGCCAACCAGCGCGACCGTAGGCGCGATGGTGAGCGGCGTCACCACGCGGAGTACCGATCCGATTATGCCGAAATACCCTATAGAATGTTTATTCTTATGTACTTAGTATATAATGTATATTATATACAGATATATAAAGACAAAATAATATTCGTTTTATGAAAATTTTGTTTACGGAGCGTTGAGAAATTTGGCATAGTTAAAGTTTGTGGGGCAGCTACTCGTCTTTTTTTTATACGATAATGCGTTAAAAATTGATTTGAAAACCGTTTGGTTTTCGATATTTAAACACACACAACACTACCAACTCAACCATAGCACTTCATCTAACACATACATAACCCAGTAATAATAATGTAAGTTTAGATAATCGTCATCTGTTGTCAAAAATCGGATGTAAAGTTTAATTAATGTATTTTATAAGATCTTTTTCAACTATAACATACCTCCAAACAATTGAAATAGCGCTGAAACAGCTATAGCACCAGACAATTCACACATACGACTTTTCCATACTTCTCTCCTATCTTCCTCAGTCATAGCGGAAAGAACGTCTTGGCCCGGACACTTCCACGCTGGTAGACCCAGAATGGCCAGGGTAGGTACTAGGAATGAGATGGTTCCGCCCTGCACCATAGGTAATCTGCACCCGAATGTCGCTTGGAGCCATGTTATCAGACCTAGTGTTGAAAATGAAAGAAAAGTGAAGTAAAAATCTGAAATATATGATGAATAAGAATATAACGACATTCTGGAGTTGGAAAGTTTTATTCATTACAGGTTATGGTTGCACGCTTGAATCCTAAGTGGGCACGAGAAATGTTTATATGAATTTTTTAATTTCATTTTGGTAAATTTTTAGGCAAAGATGATATATTTCAGCCACATAGAAAAGCAATGGCTCCAACATAGGCAAAGAGTGGCGAATCCAATGAATTATCACTCATATATAACGGTTATTCATCTACATCTTGACGCCTTTGATAATTTGTTAATGGAATTTGCATGGAATGGAATGCAGAATTCTTTAAAAATTTGCAATGTTCGATTAATTTCAAATTATTTTGCTAAGTTTACCAGGGTGACATAATACGAGCCCTTTTATGTTCATCACACCTCATTGGTCCTACTTACGACTAGAATATATCTCCTAAAGATTTACAGAAACTATAATAGATGGCGCTAAACTAAGTATAATTTAATACAAAAAGTTATGCACAAGTTTATATCACACATAAAGAGATTATTTTTTTTCTCTAAAATTATTTAAAAACTTATTTATTCCATTAATGATCTTTAAAATAATGTTTACTTTTATTTCGCTAACTCACATAGAATAAATATAAGCTATTTGTAATACGAAATAGGAGATAGACAATATGTATGTATGTATGTATAGCGAGACTAACAAAGGTCATCTCATTTTTATATATATAGCTAATTTATGTAGCATTGCATTTTCTATGAAATTAGTACATCAACATTTTTTTATCCATACGTTGGCTTAGGTCAGAGCGCTTTTACGGCTTGCAAGAGGATCGGATTCAAAACCCGGTGCGCAATTTTTTTTATTTTTTTTCAAAAAGAAAACCAAAAATATATACAAATAATGAACTTGAAGCATAAAATGTAATATAATCATTTTATTACAGAGAACCGCTTCGTTTTCTCTTAGGATTATCAGTTAAATAAACATTCATCTACTCTAGGTTGAATCTTAGTAAACCTTATAATATCTTAAAGCACTCATAACAGTGTGTTTCTTACATGTTACGACATAGTTTAGATAGAAAACGTTTATTTTATACGACTATATTTTACGATAAATGTTTACATAAGCATATTATACATATACTAAAGCAAAATATATGAAATAAATAAGACAAATGCATTGGCTATCGTAATATTAACAGAAAGTTAAAAATGAGAAAATCTTTTAAAAGTTCGCTCACATCTTCACCTGTGTAAATTACGCATAGAAACTATTCTGTTTTTTCGCCCGCCGCCTTATTTATTATTTAATGATTGTAACTTTTTTATTCTAAGCAGATTGAAATGAAACACAACGCCCTCACAACACAACTGCATTTAAATCAGTTAAGCCGTTTCTGAGATTAGTGTGCACAAACGGACAGACAAACATAAAATTCGTCACGTCACAGAACAGGTTAGTCAGAGAGAGCCTTTGTCTAGACATTCCGTTCTTCACTTTCCGCCCGAAATCGAGACATTGCGTGTTGAGTGGCGGAATTTAAGGCCCCGCTTGGTCTTTCTGATCTACTCTAATCAAATAACCTATCTATACTTCAATATAAGCAATAAATATATATACATCACGATGGAAATCTTTCCATGATAATGCTAATTCTTTAAGACTACTTAAATAAAGCAGATAAATAAGCATAATAGCTATATGTATAAAATTGAGACCATCGTGGCGCAGTGGTACAGCGTCTGACTGCAAACGCGATTAGTTGTGGATTCGATTCCCACTCGGGATAATTATTTTATTTAAATTATTTTCATTTCTTCGATCTAGTGACAAGACAAAGTGCAGATTAAGTTTCACCTCGTCAACACGCAATATCTCGGATTCACGATAATCGGTCCAACTGTTACTTACTTAAGAGTTATATTCACATAAATGTATCTAAAGCACATTACATAGACTGGTTTGCTCCCTCCTACAGTCTACAGTCTACAGTCTGCACCCAATATATCTATGGAATCGAAACGTAAAAACACTACACTCTCACTAAAAAATGTTAGTGATAAAAATAAATGTAAAAATTATTTCAAAACATACCTGTGACAAATATCATGGTAGATATAATGTTGGATCTGTCCGGGTCAGTCTCCTCCATACAGAGCGCGGGACACAGTATGAACGGTATCGCCACTATCGCGCCTATCATTGTTAGGTAATGCTGGAAAGAAATCAAATCAAAATATTCAAATAGGCTGTTACAAGCATTATCGAATCGTCAATTAACATAAGAATAACAGCCCTGTAACAATCTACCAACGGCTAGAAGGCAGTTCTGTTGAGAAAAGCCAACAGTTGCTCTTTTCGGATGAAATTATTTTTAAACTACTTGCCATCGTGATGTAGTGGAACAGTCTAATTGTTATTGGTTGTGGGTTCGATTGCCACTCGGGGGAATTATAATAATACATCACCATACTTAGTGTAACTAAAACGAAGAACCGCTTATATTTTACTTAAAAGAAAATAAATTCTTTAGGCCCAGAATCGTCGTTTTAAACGTTACAATATCATAATTATTTTTATTATATTTCAACATGTTTAGATATTGTGTGATTATTGATAAACGTAAAAAGAGCCTATTTGGAATTGAATCAGAACTACTACTTGTACGCAGTGTAGTCTACATTCAGATTCATTGAAACTACGCCATAACAAGTAGATTCGGCATGAATTATTACGATTTTTTTCTACAATATCTTTTCAATTTTTCATATAAAACATAAAAACAGCATTAAATTCCACGAAGCTTAGTTAAACATCATTTATTATTGGTTCCTTGCAGATTTTGATTAATAAAAATGTATAAAGACTGAGAAATTAACAATGCGGGATTGAACCCGTGCCTCTTGGTAACCGTCCAAGGCTACCAGAAGGGTTCGAATCCCGTTAATCTCACATTCTCATACGTTTTCTAAAAATTAAATCCTAAGTATGTATGGATAACACTTTAAAAATGTAAAAATAAGTAACTAACCTGTAACGCCATGAATATACATAGATACCAAGACGGCGCGTCGTCGATGCCGTACGTGACGTTACCCTTTCGTTCTGTATCACCATTTGGTACATTGGCGGGATTTTGCTGAAAAAAATAATTTTATAAATAATATATATTTTTTTTAATATAGAAAAAGGAAATACACAATAAATTTCCATCTACATTTCTATTCAGTAGCTATCATGAATCGTTACCAAATCGAGAATAAGGCTTCCAAAATGTGAAAATATATTTAAAAAAAAAAAATTTTGCGACGCTCATAGAGCATTTCGTCCGTTTTACAGACAACATAATCGGCCTAGTGAGCCGGCACTTTTGCGCACTCGCTTTACTCTTCTAGATTAAGCGTTGGATGGGTACCCAGAGTTTTTTTAGAGGCTTTCGTGACGCAGTGGGGCTGACTATAATGGCTATGGTTGTTAATTCGATCTCCACCCGACGGAACTATTTTATATTTAAATTATTACCATTTTCCCGCTCCGTCAAGACAAAGCGCGGCATTGAGTCCCGACACTCAACATGTAATATATCGAATTCGACTTGGAAATGGAGATCATATCACGATCTCTTTTCTTAAAGTCTGAAGCTGTTATTTTTATATGTCAACGTGCTAAACAACTTTAGATATTTTATTTTTCCTTCCAATTTACTGACCTATTACGGTTCTACATAAGATGTCCCCTTAACCTATTCCCAAAAATTGAGGAATATATGAGGTTCGAACAAACATTCATCAAGATCAGTCATACTTTAATTTTCTAGTTTGAAAAAAACAAAAAATGACTTAAGAATATTTTTCAGAATTTAGTAGTATTTAGTAATCATTTTAAAATCATTATTGTTACTTACTTACCTACACACTTAAAAAAACATTTAAAGCGCACGACTTCGTAAATTGAATTATATCATAAATTAAAATGCAAATGTTTTCTAGCCTTCATGTAAAATCCCATAGTGATATACGTGTTCATATAAACAATAGCTGACCGTCGTGGCACAGTTGTAATATACCTTACTTATATTTTGTTAACATTTTTTTAAAGTGTTATTACACACACTAAGGAAATTGAAAAAGACATATTTAGAAAACCTATAAAAATTTGAACGCAGCGGGATTTGAACCCGCGCCTCTTGACGCATGGCTTAGCGGTCAGAATTCTTGAACGGTTTTCAAGAAGCACGGATTCAAATCCCGCTGCGTTCAAATTTTTATACGTTTTTTAAATACTTACTTTTTTTGATGGATGCGAATTCAAATCCTAATCAAATTATTTTTTTTACATATTTAAGATATAGGCATCTCACTTATATAGATGTTTAAAGATCTTGCAAACTCTTATATTTTTATATTTTTTTCCGCATAGCAGTATTCAGAGGAAAACGAGTGTCAAGACACTCCGTTGTCCAGTTTCGGCCCGAAATCGAGATATTGCGTGTTGAGTGGCTTTGTGTTAGTTACTATGGCGGAGATATGTCGCATTTCGCCACGATGGCCAAACTCTTATGGTTAGCTGTTTCATATATTTTACGCACAAATCAGGTTAGATAAAGAGATCAAGATAAAAAATTAAACGAAAATTTTCCTAGGTGACAATCGAATTCTCAAATATCGTGTTCTTTCACTCATCCTAATTGCAAGACGATATGCGAAAGAAACCACGTAAATTTCATTTCGATCTTGACCTTGCACACAATATTGTAAATTTTTTGTAAGTAACATTCTAAGCGTGACGCTACAGCAAACGTCAATATAATTTAATATTTGTTCACACTCGCTATCTAATATCTGTACAAATTAAACTGTATAAGTAATAATCTACCTTATATAAGTGTATTAAAGCGGCCATTGTTCAGAGGGCGTCGTCGTATTGTTACAGCGTCTGATTGGTTGCGAAATGGTTGTGGGTTCAAATATATATCGTTTGATTATATTTAAACCCAAAACGAGTATATGACCGCCGGAGCTCAACGCCGCTTTTTGTCTTCTACAACGAGTATAAGACAAAAAGCGGCGGTGAGCTCCGCCATAGAACACGCAATATCTCGAATTCAGGTGCAATGTGGAGAACGGAGTATCTTAACACTAGATTTTCTCGGACAACACTATGTGCGGGAAAAATGTATGCTAAAAATATAATAAATATCACTGCTTTGTACATTTTCGTAATAAATTTACTATATTAAGAACCAAAAAGCACCAAACAGATCCAGATTAAGTATTTCTGAACCAAATATATACATCATTATAATAAAAATGTGACTGATTGCTATGTTTACATCTTATATATAAAAAAAACATAATTTACCAATGTAATAGAACCCAAAATAAAGATACCTATCTGTCTGTAGTCTGTTTGTCTGTGCGTTTGTACACGCTAATCTCAGAAACGGCTTAACAGATTAAACACTGTTTTAACTGTTGTATTTTGGTTAACTTCCTTTAACATTATAAACTTAAGCAATGCTTGTCATTTAAGTAAGAACGCGGGTGGGTGACAAAGCCAAATAATTTAGTCATGTAGTTTACGCAGGCGAAGCCGCGCGCGGTTCACTAGTAATTCTAATATTTTTTTATTTGTTTTGTGTCTACATCTCTCCCGCATTTAACTGGGTAGAGGGGTAAGCCAGCGACTTCTTTCTTTCTTGAATATCTTTTTTCTAAACTTTCTATATATTTAGAAACAAAGTGAGCTATGTTGCGTAACTCTACGCAACACTTTGACTACTATAAGCCTAGGAAACATTTCAAAATATTAAAACATTTATAAATATTGTCTGAGTGAGATTTTAATTTGAACCTATAACCATCGCCGTCTATCTAACATGTAATAACTGCATTACGATGGCTTTTCAAACATGTTGTCCATACTTAAAACTTTTAGTTTGAAAATAATACTAATTTTAAATGTTAAAAAAATGTAAATTTTTGTCAATGACGTGATCGTTATTATGCAAATTTTTCGACAGTGCACGAAATGCGTAAATGATGCGCATATTACACGATGAAGATGAATTTAATATATTTTTCACTAAATATTTAAATTATTTTTAGATGTCCGCTCAGTTGAGACAAAAAAGCGCGGCGTTAAATTACGCCACTCAACACGCAATGTTTTGCAATTCGGGCGCGTGTGAAATTGGTTACTGTACCAACTGTGCTACGATGACGACGACAATTGTTTTAGTTATTAATTAGTATAAAATTATCATCTCCCGCATAACATTAAAATTAATAAAAGCAATTCTAGATACGTTGAGTTTTCTTTAAAACTTACTACATACTATATTAAATAAGTTGAAATTTGCTACTCTCATATGCGTGTTCGTTGCCCAAAGACGATGAAGCAATAAAAACAATGGATATCACTGAGAGAAATGTGGGCGTTCCGAGAAAATGACAAAAATACTAAAAGTCTATAGTTACGCCTTTTTCGGAACTTACTATAAAAGCATTGTGTTCTCCACTTGTCCCATATTTCAGATACTTTGCGAGTTGAGAGGCGGAGGTCGACTGTTCGTCTTTAAATATAATCTTTGCTCCGAGGTGGGATCGTACTAATTAATAGGATAATAATAAAAATCCATGCAAGCTATGCATACAATGCGTTGCCTTAGCAACGTGTGTGACAACGTGTGTGTCCAACAAATGGTAGTAGTGTAGGTAAACATTATTTTATTATTCTAATGCATTTCTGATGGTTTATTACAAGTAGCTAATATAGCTTTCTGCACTTCATTGCCATATAAATTATAGCTATGTCAAATTTCCTACATCTCCGTCCGCACAGTTTTCGTAAAAAGGCATCCAAAGTTTTTAAGGTAACTTATTAATATAATGATCATATAAAAAATATACTTACCAAATCTCGTGTTATATTGTCTAGTCCAATTTGTATATTGTGCTGTACCATTTTTTATCTGTGTAAAAAAAAATATATTTTTTGAATTTCGTAAATGTTTTGTGCGTTAACGAATTGTGAGAGAACCTTCTTTAAAATACATTGCGTGTTGAGTGTCGGAACCTAACACTGCAATTTACGTAACAAACTACGTCAGTGGTAAATTGAACTAAGAACTAACTAAGTATAGTTGTCATTTAACTACGCCACGATGGCATCTTTATCTATAATTAGATAATTACAATACACGTACTTCTATTTGGGCAGATAGTATAAAATTAGTACTTTTGTCTCTACATTAATAAATTTAATTAAATGATAAGCTAATTAGCTAGAAGCAACGTGAAATGAAATAGGGGTGATATCACAGCAAGAACAATGCCGTGTGGAAATGTTCTGTTCGGTATATATTTTATTTATATATTGTGAACTTCAAATGCATTATTTTTTGGCTTACACCGAGCCTGCTGTTACGCGTTGATGTAGTCTACTATGACACAGTTGCCTAGAAGTTGAATAGGTATATTCACTGTCGATTTGAAGATAGTCAAATTGTACGACTTAAGATAAATCAGACGCTGGCAATGAGTTCCAGACTATGGAATTGTCTCGCTTATTTTTAAATTTATCAGTACATCCTGCCAAGCACTATTGCAGCTATATTATATAAATTATCCACATTAAAACATTTTCGTTCAATTTTACAAAAATAAAAGCATAAAAATGTATAAGGCGTGTCAATTATAATACTACCGGTTTCAAATCGCACTTAGATAACATTGCAACTTGGTTATCAAATTTATTTAAATCATTTAGTATAGCATATAACAGTATAGCATAAAGATAGATTTACAGTATGTACTAATTTAGATAAAATTATCTAGCGTGTCTTTTGAAGGCGGAATTATTAGGATTATTTCAATTTGTTTAGGTGGTGAGAGCTCTGACAGTGGAGGGCGAGGTTAGATGCATTTAAAAGGGGCTCCTTACACTGGATCACAAGTCCCAGTCCCATTGCTTCGAGCTTATCTCTCTGCAACGCGATAGGCACGGAGAATTTATTGAATGCTAAATTTCCTAGTGACTTATATTAATTTAAAAAAACTTAAATATAAACACGTCGCGCTTTGTCTTGTTCACCAGAGTGGAGAAACGAAAATAATCCAATATAATCATTCCTCCGAGTGGGAATTGATTCCCATTGATTCGCGAATGGTTATAGGTTTGAACCTACAACCATTCGCAATTCAGTCAAACGCTCTCTGCGCCTCGATGGTCGTTTATAGTCCACGCAAAGTTGCGGACCACGCGTTACTTATATAATATATACACCTTTATATATACCTTTTACAATCAAACAGGTTGCTGTACAAGACTGTACATAATTTATAGTCTCAAGTACTTTATTGTAATTGCCTCGCTAACATATTTAATACAATATAATTAATTACCTATGAATAAAATATACGGTACGTCGTCATATAAAACTACGTGTTCAAAAACCGTTTTATGAAACAAAAGCAGGCATTTTGGAAATTTGCCTAAATTCTAGCAAAAAAGAGGTAAAAGTGATATGCCGGAAAATTCGAATTTATAGAAAATTGACCTTAAAGAATTATTTGGAGAAGATTTGAGCTGGGTTCGATTCGATTTGGGGTGATGATTATAATTAATTGTTTTGATTTTTTCGGTGTGGTAAAACGAAGCGCGGCGTTGGACTCCGTAACTCAACACGCAATGTCTCAATTGTCTCAAATGTCTCAATTCTGGCAGAAAATGGAGAATGGAGTATTTACACATTAGGATCCCTGCCTACCCTGCTATGCGAAAATGCCGCTATGGCATGATAAATAAATATGCTTTTGTTAAACATTATCAAGCAACGAAATGTCAATGATAATTATATCTTACTACTAAGCATAACTATAGCATAAAATGATAATCCAAAAGAAGAGAATATAATGTACGGACCACGTGTTCTTAGTGACAATACATTGTATTTGCTAATTAAATATTTACTACTCAATTTGTTAAATATTGTTGAAATGGTTATTCTTTTTATTTGCAACTGAACAATACACCGCCTTTAAATAAATATTAAAAAGCCACAGATTTTTCTAATAAATTTAACTACAATTATTCGTCTGTCAGTTTAAGGCTTTTTATTGTTATTAAATCAAAATTAATATTTATATAATTTACAAAAATTATAATTTATTAACTGCAAAATTCTCATGAAACTTGTAATAAGCTGTAAAAAAAGCTATATAATATGCTCTAACTATATATTTTAAGCACTTCTTTGAAATTTTTAATATAGACAGAAAGAAGGTTAAATTGTATTTAAGAATACGTATAGTTAACTTAGCGATGTGTGTATAATTTTATACAAAAATTATTATGAATTTAATATATTTCTAATGCATTATTATGAAGTGGCTTTCAGCACTTCTAAACTTTAACTATGTAAAATTTCATACATAATTTTAATACAAACCGACCGAAACTTTTACCGTCACGTACTTATTTACAGATTGTACTAGTAGTAGAGTATAGTGGTGAATATAATGTATCATACTGAACCTGCTTTGAAATTCAAATTGGGCTTAGTCAAATAAATGTATTTTCCAGGTCTGGATTGATGTGCAGTGTTAAATGACATCAATTAACGTGCAATACTCACAAATTTGTAGGAAGTGAATAATGGAGAGATGTAGCATTTAGTTATGTTTATTTCACACTACCCTAAAGGAACTACTGCAGAAGTGGTGATCAACCTGCAAGGCTTCGGAGGTGCGAATGCCCTGGACGGCCCTGACCACGCTGACCACCCTGAAGGTGACGGTGGCCCGAAATAAGCGTCATAGTATAATGCATCCCATGTAGGTCGAGAGCGTTTCCGCTGGGTTTTAGTGGGTAATATGGGGCTTACTTATGAGTCCTACAGTATCATTTGTCCGTGGTCGACACAAAACAAAAGGTTCTCTTTATCTCCACAAAATTAAAAATTAAGCATTTTCTTATTAATTATTAGCAATTTAACCATGCACCATTTCTTCAGTTATAACATTTCATAACAATTCCATGTACGTAAAGTCTGTAAGTATATTGCGAAATTAAGAAAAATAGACGTTGAGAATTTAAGAGCATACTAATTAATAGTCATGTAGACATTAATTGCTCTAGTACAAAAGGTACTCTAGTTTACAAATAAGTCGAGGTCTTTGCTACAACTGTATTCCAAAAAAAAGTCACACATATACACACACGTAAATTTTAGTTGCTCAAAAGAATAAAATGGTTCGTTAAGTTCCATTATATATCTAATATCTATTAAAACTGCTCTAATTACAGTACTTAAATATTACGACTATATATATAGTATATAGAACTGCTTAATACGTAAGATGACATAGCTATAATTTATTAAAAAATAAGATTTTAATAATATACTAAAATCGATGTTTTTTGAATAAATAACTGAATATGCTAATTTTTTTATAAACACATTCATATTTATTTACGGTAATAAAGGTCATAGGTATATATTTATATTTTATCTTATAAACTTTTTTTTAAAAGGTTAATTCGAGACCCACAAATCAGGGTACATACCTCCACACCTCCTTATTCTAATCGAATTAAAACAAATCTAAATTATAACAAAAATAACTTGGTTCATTAAATTCCATTCTAATACCTATTAAGATTACTTTGTTACAATTATGATACAGAATCGTCTCAGAACTAAATATAAAGAAGCTTTGTTTTAACAGATTATTATATATAGTTAAATCGATCATTAACATTATTATTATAAAAAACTGAAACGAAAATATATATAAGGTTTTTTTTTTAAATAACTAACTAAACTAACTTAAGTAAACAACTACTTACTTCTTAACCATGTAGAAAAATACACTTGATAATTAATTGAAAACTAAAGTTTGCTTTTATTTAAAATACTATATATTTTCTATCATTTATTTTTGCCAGTAAGACTTGTCTCGCAAGTCGCAACACACACGTACTACCAAGTTTTAACACTGTATGGCACTAAATGATTTAGAGCAGCATTCAACTGAGTGACAGATATAATTGATCTTCAAGCAATGACTACACGCTGTTGAATTGACGATATCAAATATTAATACTAAAGCTCCACAGTGGCTCAGTTGGAACTTACAACGTACGTTCGGGTTTGAATTTTAAAAGGGATTTTTTATATATAGAAAACTAGAAGAACATCTAGTTAGATGAATGCGGCTTTGAGTTACACCATTCGAAATACTAAACTGGTGAATAATATAGATACTAATCCAACTAAGAATAAATTTGTTTATATTTACAGTATTATTTTTATTACTTGCTAACTAATAAAGTTGTTGAAATGACTTTTGGCTGACTATAGCAGCGCTAATTAAACTAATAAAAGTGGCTAGTGCAAGCAAATATATATTTTTTAAACTAAAAACATATTGGCTATTTCTATGCTTAACGACCCACTACTATTTATATCTCGATAATAAGAAATATTGAAAACTTACCAATACAGCGTATCGATCATGTATATTTTTACATATATAAAATGTTTTTGTTACTGACATGAGTGACTGACAGACCGTTCTTGGTGAGTGTAGGGGAGCACTAAGAGGATTTTTACATTTTTTTACAACTTATTTTTGTTGGTAGCATCGAAGTGGATATAATATGAATTAAATTATAATAATTTCAAGGCCACACATGGCCTAGGTCAGGGACTTGGACGGTTCCCATGCGGTGCGGGTTCGAATACCGCTGTGTATAAATTTTAATACGTTTTCTAAGAAGATGCAATCTCTCGAGTTTTGGCTGAAAGTGGAGAACGGAGTCTAGGTTCTCTCTGTCTACCCTTTCCTGTACCCAGAGAAAAGCGTGAAGCTGTATACCCCACGGATATGGGATACGTTATATATTTCATGGACACAAAATTGCGGGCTTCAACTTGTTCTTGATTGATTCTTCGAAACAAAACACAATAAACACTATAGAGGAAAATATTCTCTTAAGCGCTTCACTTTGCAAGTTTTGTTTCCGTATTTTATTTTTTTATTCCATAGGCAAGGCAAACAGGCGTTAGGATCACCTAATGGTAAGTGATCACAGCCGCCAACCCCGTGCAACATTAGAGGAGCTACAGGGATGTTGCCGGCCTTTAAGGTGGAAATAGACGCGCTTTTTGAAGGTAGGTTTTAATGTTGAATCGACCTGGAAACACTGCTGCTGGTAGGCCATTCCGCAGTTGAGTGGCACGTGGAAGGACGTTCCTACGAAACCGCACAGTAGTAGAGTATCCAGATGGTGATGATACTGTGCTGTTTGAAAATTCTGCGGCAGGAATCAAGGCAAACAGTTCCCCAGAACACTCTCCATGACAAATGCTGTAGAGAACGCACAAAGTGGAAACGTCTCTACGCAACGCCAAAGTGTCAAGCCTTTCACAGATTATTGGGTCCTTAACGATTCGAATGGCTCTTCGTTGTATGCGATGAAATGGATCAAGCTGATACTGGGGTGCACCAGCCCAGAAATGAGAACAGTACTCCATGTGAGGCCGAACCTGGGCCCTAATCGGGTCAATCAGTGTTTGGGCGTGAAGTACTGTCTTGCTCTGGCAATGACACCCAGCTTCTTCGAAGCCCACTTGGCCTTGCTTTCCAGATGATCGTTTCCGTAGTAAGTAGTTTAATAATTATTATAAAGTTTCTAAGTGAACAAAGTGTTTCATATTGCTTTTTAAATGGCATCGTTTAGTACAAAAAAAAACAGTTTAAACTACTACATATGATCATGTTTAATACGATTTACAAAATACACAATTATGTAAAAGAAACCCCTGCATTAATATGATTCAAAAACCTAAAAATACAGTTTTGGTTTTGATTTCGGCTGAAAACCTTGTATCAGTGGGACACTAATTTTAGTTTACATCTACTATCTTGGCATATTTCCATTCAGTTGTGACTCAATAAGACAAGTATCTGGTGGTACACGCGATGATTGCAGGTTCAATCTCCACTCGGGGAAAATAATAAAATATATTTCATTCAGGACTTATTTGTCGCGGAGAGCAGAGTGATCTGTCACTAAGTTTATTTTGCCTAGCCCACCCAGTAGATATACTTTAATAATAAACGAAATAATATCATTCGAGTATAAGTATACAAGTCTATTGTAAATAGACCATTTTTTAAAGGTTGTTTATATTGTATCAATTAGCAATATTGACGCCATCTTGGCGCAATGGTTCCAATGCTGAAACACTTAAGTCAAGTTCGTTGTTATTTTCATTTTAAAAAGATTTTGATACAGTAACGATGCACATAACATTTAAATCATCTATACATATGATAAAAATGTAACTGATCGCTGTCTGTTCATGGTAGATATATAAAAACATATATTATAAGGGGCATTTTTTATCAATATAACAGAACCCAACAAAAAGTATTTTTAATTTTCTTTTCTTTATGTCTGTTTCTTTGTACACGTTTGTGTCAAAAACGGCTTAACTGATGTCAGTGCCATTGCAATCAAAATCGAAAGAAAACTTACCACAATATAATATTTTGTATTGTGGCAAGCTTAGTCTAACATTTGGTGCTTATTTTAATTTAATCGGTTCATAATTAAAACAGATACAACCATTTACATTATAAATTTCAGCAAAGTGATTTAAGTGAGAACGCGAGCTTACGAAAAAACCTAATAGAGACGTGTAGCTTACGCAGGCGAAGCCGAGTGGATCGCTGGTTATAGATAAATTTGTCATTATCATAAATTGTTAAAATATATATCATTTATGTATGAATAGTATATAACAGTTATTTTTTATTTTCGGTGTTATCATATCAGTTTTGTGCGGTCACGTGACCACTATTATACAAGATACGACACAAGAAATGTATAAACATTTAAATAAACATTATCGAAACAATCCTAATAAAAAATTGGAACTTATGGCTATAATTGTCAGTTTTTTAGTAAATCAGAAATTAACGATATTTTTGTCATTAGGTACTGTCTCACTGTTTACTGCACCCATTTTCTCCTATGTGGAACTTGTACATAACATATGATTTTTGTTAACAGTGTTAATCGCACACTTAGGAAAATTGAAAAAGACATGTTTAGCAAAACGTATAAAAATTTGAACGTAGTGAGATTTGAACCCGCGCCTCTTGAAAACCGGTTTCAAGAGGCGCAGCTTCAAATCTCGCTGCGTTCAAATTTTTATACGTTTTCTAATTATCTCTTTTACATTACTAATTATATAGGCACTTATTAATTACATGAAATAAAACGGCGAATATACGATAGAATTTTTATAAAATTTAAATAAAAACATAATATACATGCGTAATAAAGTGATAAAATGAAAGTGCAAAGAACTTATTCAAAATTTGATTAACAATACACTATGGTGGCGCAGTTGCCAAGCGTAACGAAGTCGTCATAGATTCAACACCCGTTTAAACAGTACAATCTCTACACGACTTATATACATAATGGAAAATGTCAAATAACAAGTTAGTGTTTTTAAATTGTAGTAAATGTAAACGCGGCTTAAATGTAAGGCTGTTCACTCGCAAGCACGTAGTATAGTTATTTTTTTAATTATTCGCCACTCAACAGGCCAAGTCTCGAGTTCTGGTGAAAAGTGGAGAACGGTGTCTCGAGTCTTCACTTCTGACACTAGGTTCTGTCTGCATATCTTAATATGCACTAAAGCGCGTGAATCTGAAAATAAACATTTCCTGTTAAGCGAATTTAGATAATTGTTTTCAATATAAATAACAGATATAAAATTATTATACAAACATTTTTAATTTGAATTATTTTACATCAAGCTTTATCCTTAGCTAACGCTACTGTCCCTGCATACTTTTTTCGCCTCGTCGACTATCATCAGCCTCTTCAGTCCTCCGAGGGTCATGCTTTTACGTGACCTTCCTGCAGTATCATCGATACTGTATTCTCGAAGGTCACCTTCGATGTGTGTATAGAGAAAATATGAATAAAAATGTCTTGTAGCGACTTACTCATCACTTTAACTACAATAAAGTGTGAGTTCTTGAGCTGATGATAATATTGATTTTGCGACAAAACATTATCTAGCGATTGGAGCTTAAATTTAATTATAAAAAAAAAACACAATTGTATCCACAAATATTTTATTTAGGCTAAATAAATAAAGTAAATTTTAAACCACGTGGACGTAATGCCCCAACTCACCAAAATACATATCACGCTGGACAGCTTTTGTTAAAGCGTTATTACCTTATAGCTGATATCTTATGGTTCTACATCCGGTGTTCGAAAAGCTATACAACAAAAAAGGTTACATTGAAATCTCTACCAACATTCTATTTTTACTGTTTTATTATAGTATAGATAGATACAAAATATAACATTGATGTCTTTTACATACTTTCTAAAACACATAACTAATTAAGTAAATATTTTAATAAGAGTACATAATTTATTATTTTTTTATGTTTGTTAATGTCTTAGTTATATTATGATAAAAAAAATGAATTGGACTAATTTAAATAGTTGGCAAAAATAAGAATAAAAATGAAATAATCCAAAAATTTAAGCCCGTTATCAAAACAATATTAATAAGTAAAGCTTATTACTCTGTAGAAGCATATTTAAAAGATAAAAATGTATAGAAGTAATATGGTTTCGAGTTCGGTGCAGGTAAGCTACCACTGTTTCACATGGAAAGTTGTAACTTTTGTATTTGAAAAGAGCAACTGTTAAGCTTTTCGCCGGCTCTTCTCAGTAGAACTGCCTTCCGAGCCGGTGGTAGCTTTATGCTATTCTGAAGTGTTTGCAAAAGTCTATTTGAATAAAGAATATTTTGAATTTGAAATATTAACTTTTCCCCTAAGATAATTATTTATAGGGACTCAGCAAAAATCTCTAGAAGGTTCAATGTGAACAGTACTTGCTTCTTATTTACATGGTTTTTACTATATTTTTATGGCTTTTTATCTATATCGGCTCAAAATTTATTGTCTTACCCTAACTGGGGGTTCACAACCCTTAATTTCTGTTACCTTAGTGTCTAATTAATAGTCATCACGGAGCTAAATGGAAAAAAATATTTTCTCGTTATCCATTAAAATTGTCATTATGGAGTTTAAACTGATACCTTACTAGTCATAACTATATTTAAAAATAATAAAAAAATTACAAGTCTATTGAAAAGAGATTGGGATTGGTTTTTTAACCAATTAACCATGTTAATTACTTATAAGTAATCTATTATACATTTAAAAACGTATAACGATTTTAATGTAACAGGATTTAAACATTCTTGTACTTTGCTTTATTAGCTAATCAGCTTGAACGCTTGGCTAGAATGTTTTAATTTGTATACATTTTCTAAAAATGTCTTAAACATCCTAAGAATGCGAAAAACATTTAAATATGTAATTTAAAATGTAGTGCTAATAATAAAATTCGATTATAGTCACGCGCATAAACAATAGTGCCTACACTGGAGTGACTGAACCAACTGTCAGTCCACGAGTTCATTTGACGAGCAAATAGAGGGAACGCATGAGGTGGTCGCCATTGCCAAATACGGGCAAAATACCATTTTAATATTCGATTTTATTGGCACGAAGATAAAGGCGGGCCTGCTCATTACTTTGCAAAATTTAGTATAAGAATATTACTTATATTAATTAAAAAAAAATTTTAGGAGTGAAAAGAGAGAAAATCCCTTATATTTTTGATTGATATTTTTAATAAACACAATCGGCAATTTTCGAATACACGGTTGGTTTTTTTATCATTCAGGGCACATAGTAAAATAACAACTTATGAAATTCCGCACTTGTGCTGATATGTTGCGATTTTTTTTAAATATGTACTTGCTTTACAGTAGTAGTTTTTATTTTTTACAAAAAGTTCTTTCCAATTTTCAGGATAAATAGTAACTTCGATTGAATTATGTGAAGCAACTACAGTCACTCTGGACTTTAATTGTGGGTTAAGAGCTGTACTACTAAAGTTTTTTAATATAAAAAAACTAATATTTGAAAAATTGTTATCGTAATAATTAAAAAAATGAAAATTTTCAAAGGTTTTCACTTCCCTCTTATGTGGTGTCCTAAAAAAATATAGCAGGCTCACCTTCTGATACCGGCGGACCATTAAGTTTTAGAACACGTTGAATATCTACTTGTCGACATAAATTCCTCCCTACATCTTATACAATACTTTCAAAGCAAATAAATTTAACTAAACTAGAAACCCGATTGACGCGTAACATACGCGTTGCCTTATCCACTTTATATAAGTGTATGTGTAGTGTATTCTTAATGAATTAATACATTGATGATATCATTATTATAAACAAAATACAGTAAAAGTACAATCTATAACTCTATACAAACCACAAATATCGACAATGATTTAGAAACAGCCATTTCTTACTATTTCTCTCAATTTTTTATAATATCTTCGCTGCTATGCACACATAACACTTGGCACACTTTACACTCTCCCGTTAACAGATGTCTGTGTTGCGGAAGACGGACGAAATCCATACCTGGAAATATATATAATTATATTATACTACAAACTAGCTGTAAAAGTAGCCTATGTTACAGTTTATTACATAAGGTATCTGCCTGTGAAAGTTAGTCAATAGCGGTCCAGCAGACATTAGACATAATTAGGCATAAAAAAAATATATTACACACTGCAATGTGTTGGACATACACTTTTGTCTAACGTAAAATAAATGTCAGCAGGCCAACAACGGTCTGCGAGTGAGAATAAAAAATTATTAAATTGAATTAAGTACAATCTAACCAAATTTGTCTTTTTTTATCTAGAAAATAATTTCTTCTAGTAAGTGCAACCTTAAATTTTCACGTGCCTGCTTTAAAATTGTTACATCATACAAAATAAATGGAAATACAACTTTTTATATATACTAGTAGCGACGTGTATGTCTCTTTATAGACGTAAGTATATGTGAAACATATGGTAATGTGTTACATTTATTTTACTAGTTTAATGCATTTGTACGCATAATTTTTTTATAATATTAGCATTCTACAGTCTCTGTTTAAAAACTATTCCTATGCGAACTTTCATACTTCTCCATCCGCATAACTTTCGTAAAAAGGAGTACAAAGTTTTCGATCCACATATTAATATATAATTGAATGTTTACAAATAATTATTCTAGTAGGGCGAGCACGAAAAACTATCGAATTTGTAACGTAAGTGCAGAGAGGCCTCGATACGATAACGGAGTAAGACGATAGTTGGAAGCACGAAGCTACTCAATAAACTACCGAGCACTCGAACGTCAGGGAAAAAACACAAAATACATAATGAATTATTTTATCTTAGTACTTCTTCAATTTCAAGCAAACTTGTGGTAAAAACATAATACAAAGGTGTATCTTTTTGTTCAGTGACTGTCTTTGCGTTTATTATTTAAATAATTTAAGAATATTGCAAAAGCACAAATGAATATAAAAAAATCACAAAAACACCACAATTACTTTTAAAACTACAATTTAATATGTTAAAAATGTTTTCTCACGGACAAATGGCAAGTGACAACACTTTCGACAATTCTCGATAGCCAGCCTTCGCGTTTTACGTTACCGTACGTCAAAACGGTGTTCGTGTAACCCCATTTTTACGTTTACCGAACGAAAGCTGTCAAAAATTATTCGTGCTACCAAAAGCTAGTTTCTTTTCGCACGGTAGAGGTTTTTTTTTCTTTTTTAATTTTTTTTTAAACGTTTTCAACAACAACAAATTGCAGTCGATAGCGATACGAATACTTTTCCGCAAGTTATTCGTGCTCGCCCACAGCGCACCAGGAAACACACCTTTTAACATTTAACATTATATTTAAACAAACCTTTAAGGTCTGCACAATTTGTTTCTCCGTTACTCATTGTTGAAGATAGAGCAGTCACCTGATTACTGTAAAATAGTATTATCACCATATTATATTTTCAATATGGACTAATTAAAGTGTTGTTTATTTATTATATGCCAGTTTAAACAAAAAAATTGGGTTTAATATAAATTAGGCTATAAATGTCTGTATAATAAAGATACAAATATAAAGTAGTAATAATTTAAATATAATTAATCACTAAAGTGAATAATTATACTTAAATTATTTTCAATTTTAAAGAAAACACTTTCTATCTGCATCCCAGATGTGTTGAGTTGGTAAGCCCTACCTACCTGAGCTGCAATCTAATCTATTCTTGATATAACAGAGAGATAAATAAAAAAAAAAAAATACCTCTCTAGACTTTTTAAAACATCAATTTCTTTCATTTTCATTTCAATTCCACTCCAAATGCCATCATTAACCTGCCCCTGTGTTTTACTCATTTCTACATACTTCTTATAAGTTTCACCTGCAAATGACGATGGTACAAATTTTGCTGGCCCTAAACCTGTACTGTCTTTTCTTAAACTATCATTTTTTTTAATATTCTCAACAGTTTTCGGAGGGCTCTTTTTAAACATAATCAAAGGACTTTTTAGCCTATGAAATGGATACACTGGTGTATAATTACTAGTGACATCATTGCCTATAGTCAATCTCATATTCTCCTGATTATTATTATTATTACTAAAAGTATGTCCATAGGTTGCTAAAAGTGACTCTATAGCGGCATTTCGATTTTTCTTTCTCTTATATTTTAAGTCACCATTTTTTAAAGCATTATTTTGTTCCTTATTGTCATTTCTAACACTTTGTGTTGAATTATTGATTTTAATAATTTCAATAACTGTTTCACTTTTTGTATCTTGATCTTTGATTTCTGTTACATTAACTTCTCTAACCTGTAACATAGTTAGTTTTCCTTTATAAGGGACTTATTTTTTACGGCTTAAATACATTAATTTATATGCAAAAGGCAATATAGAAGACCTTACTTACCATATCTAACATATGCTGAATCAAATCTAAATCAGGTCCAGTATTAAGATCTCCACCTCCTTCGCAATTTGAGTAGAATTCCTTTTCAGTATCTGAAAACAGAAATGAATAAAATATGACTATGATGATGATGAAAATTTTTTTTAAGTTTTCTTATTGTTTATGTTTTATAACTGACCTTCCGAGTAATTTAAAGCTGGCAGTTTTTCATTATAACCTACAGTATTTTCCAATTCCACTGGTACCTCACGTCCCTGAGCTACATACAAATCTCGTAAGATTGCATTTTTGCTTGTCCAATGTGATGCCATTTTATTGTTACAGAAATAAGTGACAAAGTGCAAAAGACTTCAAACAAGGTCTATTTCGAATAAGGTCAAATATTTTCACCACCTATATTCGCTTTAAATTTGCGCAAGAACTATACTAATTTATATTAAATTGAAATATTGTATATAAGTCTCTTAAAACAGATATTATATATAGGTTAATTAACAAATTAGTAAATATTGACTTTTCTCAATTTACGTTACGGTTAACATGTCCAAAACAATTTTGGAATTTGTCACTGTCAAATCATCTGACATACACAGATTGTATACAAAATGAGAAAGTTAATATAATTGTAAATTTGTAAATATACAACCTCATTTGGTAAAAAGAAAACTCACGCAGTTACTGCCTATCTTTTTCCTTATTCTTTGCGGAGTGACATTCCTGCCTCAATGTTATACTTGTTAGCTTCACTTTTTAATATTCATAAACGATTAAATATGAATGGTGAATCCAAATTTCAATTCAAAATATCCTTTATTCAAACAGACCTTTGCAAGCACTTTAATCGTCGAAAGAACATAAAGCTACTATACTATAGCCGGTAGTAACCGGCTCGGAACGCAGTTCTGCTGAGAAGAGCCGGTGAGAAACTCAACACAGTTGCTCTTTTCAAATACAAGTTACAATTTTATTATTTAATACAGTGAGTACCTGCACCAAACTCAAATAATATTACTTCCACGCATTTTTATCTTTTATATATTCTTCTACAGAGTAACAAGCTTTACTTATTAATATTGACTTTATAGCGGCTTTAAATTTCTGCGAGTTGCAAATATACCAGATTGTGGAATCTTAATTTATATATGCGTATACTCAGACCCATAAAACTTATTTACTTTTTGGAGGTGTTCCAAGCTTATCTTTATTTCTCGTCCCTATCGTACTGTAGGTATGTTACTGTTTTTAGCATAACACTGGATATGTTGTCGGCCAAACAAAATATTATAATATATACTGCACGGCTCTTTTTCGAGGAATTGAATTTATTTTTGCGGCACTGCTTCACAATAGCATTCCACAAGATAAAATAATATGAATATAGCTAAAGTAAACTAGGCGGGCAGTATCAATGTCAGTTATTTCCCTTACTTTTCTAATTGCAAACGCGGCAGAGCTGAGTTTGTCTGCAAGTGCTTCATCAAGGCTTATACCTAAGAAAACTGTAGCGTCTGTCATTTCAAAAGTTTTTCCTTTAATTGTTACTCAGATTCCGCCTTCTTAGATTAGGTACAGTAAATATATACAATACATTTAGTTTAGCTTCATTTGGTATACAATAGAGTGCATAAGATTATTAACGTCAAACCAAAAGTAGAATAGATAACGCCATATTGATCTGGCCATTGTTACACAGATTTTATTTCCTGTCAACTTTTAGTACATTAAAGAGGTATCATGTATCATCTACAGCGAATAACAGTACGATATGACATGAAAAAGCCCTTCACACCAATTCCTGTAATCACATTATAAAAACAACAAAAAAAAAAGGAAACCAAGAATATACCCTTATGGAACGCCCTGCTCCCAGTGGGAAAACAAGACGATTTTACATTATTCATATATTAACCTTCTGATCTTTGATTCATGGCTAAACACGAGGCAACAGGATCTGGCGGCTGTGGCATCCGTATATACCATAATTATATAATTTTAATAATAGTTTCCAATAGCATTTCGTGACTTTTCCCAAGCATCATAAACGTGTTTCAGAAGCGTGCAACAACCCATCTGTGTGGCTATCACGCCACTTCCAGAAGCCATACCATGGGAAGCGAACAGTTTCTCACATAAAAAATATTATTGTTATATATAAATTTTTCAAAATATTTTGCTTATTGATAGTAATAATTGATTACTAAGATTTTCAAAAGCACAGCCAATTTCTAAACTGTTGAATCTCAGTGCATTAAGTTATTATTACATTTGTCCCATTGTAGTGTTCACCGCTTCGGGCTTTCCCATATAGATCTGCCAGCTGCAACCGGTGGTAATAGCATCACACATAAAGTTTAATCTTATTATCGAGGATCTTATAATTTTATTTCTTGCATATAGAGTACATAGCCTGATACAACATTTGTAAATATTTTTGAACACTTATAAACCTTGATAGAACGTCGATCGTGACCTGGCCAAGCAGCACAGTCTGCAACATTACACTTTTGCGCGCAATCGTCCATTACTTCGTGGTATAAGTTAACATCATTAGTCGACCAATCAATAAATTAAAAAAAAATATATATATATTTAAAAATGGAAAATAAACTCAGTCGAGATTAATTTAAACACAATGCTATAAAATTGATTTTTATTTTCCACAAAGGACCATATCTATGTTTGAAACCTTTTCTTCTGTTATGCCGCCAAGATGAACGATTTGGGGGTATAATTATAACAGTTATAATTTTACCTTCTTTTTAGCGATTTTATCAAATGAGAATCTTTAAGCACACAATGTTCTGAGCTTAAAAGTAATAATTTAGTTTTTCAAAAATGTTAGTGACAGAAAACATTATCTATACCAGTGGCTGGTATATTGGTTACACGAGCTGGTTCAGAGAACATATGAATGTTGATCGAGAGCCACTAGTGATTTAAGGTAAAGAGACGTGATTTTTAGTATCACTTTTTGTTTGATATTGCCCATATAACCGGCTTTTTAAAAAAAACTAATGTAAATTATAATCAAACACAATTACCATACATTGTGGACCACTATCCTCCACGCACAATTCTTTAAAAATCGATTGAACTTACAAGTAAAACTAAATTAAACTAAGGTAGATATCACCTCCGTCCCATATTTTACACTAGGCATTGCGTGTTGAGTGGCGACACTGAGATTTACTTTAATTATATCCTTGAATAAATTCTCGCATAAGTTGTAGCATAAGCACGATCAGTAGTCTGTACTTACTATTTCAGATGGTAAAGCATCGATGGACAGGACTTTATGTCACCTTAAAGGGTCTAGTAGGACGGGTAACTTGAAGATAAAGACCGTACTGCCCTACAAAATTTAAAGACGGCAAATTTCAGATAAGTCTTGACGAAGATCCATGTCACACGCTAGTAGAGTTTGCAAAACATTACAAGTGAGTGACACACCAACGCTTACGTAGCATACAAATGTGTTAGGAATGGTACAAAAGCATTGTTGATGACGAGAGACATTGAAAGACGTTTTCTTTTGTGTGATGAACTGCTTCAACGGCAACAAAAGATGGCTTTCGGCACTGTAACATGAAGTAACGATGAAAAGTGTAATTTTTAATTTGAATTATATTTAAAGCGTTAAAATTAACACAGTTACAGTTTTATTACAAATTAGCGATGTTTACAGAAGCTCGAATAAGACTTGGCGTATAAAGGATTTAATCGTATTTTTTTGAACTTATTACAATTGAACTTAAATCTATGTGAGACATAGGGGAATAAGGGGCGTTATGCAAAAGTGTACACTTTACATAATAAAATAATATACAAGGTGGGCCAAAAAAAGTCATCCGATGTTGTTTGGGTCTCATTTTTTTCTAAATGAAAAACTTCGATTCTGTTTTTTTCGACTATGTTTATTTCACCTTTAGAATTTTACTGGTCAAGTCGAGAAGATGATATCGGCCAAAAGGGCACCGTCACAATTGATAGCTATACGGGCTCGTTTTATGTATTTTTCATCACTTCGGCGAGAACTTCGGGCGGCAGATTCTTGCACTCGTGTCGAATGTTGTCCTTGAGCGCTTCCAGGGTCTCCGGGGCCAGGGCTTCTTCACGTAAACATGGGACTTCAAAAAACCCCACAAAAATGTCTGGAACTAACCGTTCCGAAATCGGGCGATCTTGCGGGCCAGTGCAAATCGTCAAAACGGGACATCAGACGACCCGGGAACGTCACCTTCTGAATATTGGTTGTGGCTAACTTAACTTAACATGGCCTTATAGCGCGCAACATTCACTGTTGTTACACACCAGCGGCGTCCTCGAAAATAAATGGCCCAATGATTTCTCTTCCATTCTTTTCAAGGTTGGGGGCCAAACGGCGTACTGTTTGCGCAGTCGGTACCGGACAATCCGGGAATCGGCGACGGAATTCGCATAGGTTGCGAATTCGCATCTTCCAATAGGGTGATTTCAGTTGGCCCACCTTGTATAACAGTCCGCAAGACCAAGCATCGGTGGTTTAATGATTCTCCTTTTGATGGGATCATCAGGGTGAAAGAAGCTATTATGAGCTGCTCTACCGACTGAAACTAAATCGAGAGCACGCTACCGACTATAATTATGGCGTTTTAGTCGAGCTCTGAATTCCAGCGATTTTATTACATGAAATTGATCGGCATATGTTGCAAAATCCGTGAAAAAATATCTGGGAACGCTGCACGCTATATTCACCAGACTCTTTCGATTTTCACTTGCATCAGCCGATGACCTTTGACTATGTAGAAATCTGATGAATTATGTTTTTAATTCTATACGAAATTACTACTACCTTAGCAGTGATTTTTTTAAAACCCTTTGCCATTATTTACAGTATATAAAAGAGACGTAAAAGCGAAATATATCGGATTTAGGTGTGCCGTAGGAACTGATACCTACATGGAACATTATTGCGTTTTTTAGGTAAAAATGGTCACTTGAACGTTACATAATGTTTAGGGAAGGGGAAAGAGCATTCGAAAAAATAGTAACGGTGCGTTACTTGAGGAGGACGAGCTTAAAAAATCTTGCTATATGGATGTAAATCTTACGTCAAGATATAGATACTTTTTAATCTGTAACAATAATCAAAGATTCATAATTTTTACACGTCTTGAGCTTATTAAGTGTTTTATATTTATGTAAATGAAAATAATATACAAATATAAGAATATATTATCTTCAAAATATAAAAATTCATTAACACTTAAACCTACTAACTGCTTTTTCATACATTATTGGTATTAAAAAGGTAAATTAGTAGCCATAGCATGGTACATTGTAATGCTAAAAAATTTTTATTTTTTTTCTATAAATTGACACTTTTTTTTTCTTTCTTTTTTTAATCAACAATCCTATATAGAGTGGCGGCACTTAAAATAATAATAATATAAAATGTTTTGCTGTCTCTACCTATACCTTTACCAGCTACCCTAAAGATAAAATATTAGTATACACGTCTTATACTTGTTTTGTGTTTGTTTCAAGAAACTATGTCTAATTTTAAAAGATGCTATAATTGAAATATGTATTTTTTTAAAGAAGGGCTTAATTATACAAATGTTATATAATAAAGCTTTTTACTAAATACTTTATTTCAAAAATAGCATCGATAATACTTTTCTTAAAAAGAAAAGTGTGTGTAAGCCTACAATAAAAATATTAAATAGTAATATTTTACTATTTTAAATATTCTTCATATATAATATAAAATATTTTTATGTTTGAAAACAAAATATTTTAATTTTCTGGAACTAAAACATATTTTATGCAAGATGGACAAAATATAATACTAAGTATCTTAAAAATAAAAGGAAACAGAAATAAGTAGTTTAAAATTCAGATCAAAAATCTGCGTTGGTTTCTAAATGTTTCTTTATAATAATCTCGTCTCTAGCCTTTAATTCTCGCTCCATTTTAGTCCAAACATCTTGTGTCATATTTTCCATCAGTTTGCTTCTCTCTTCATATTTCTTCGTCAATTCACTTGCAAACATAGACGGAACGAATACACCATTTTCCTTTTGAATTTTCCGCTCTGTTTCAGTAGAAACGGGCGATAATGGTTTGTTAGTGCTTTTCCTTTTAAATTTTATAGGGCCGAAGTAAGCTGCAGGTTTTGGTGACGAACTTGTTGCTATAGATTTCGTTTCCTTCTTGGGATTAAGCCAATCGTCTACTTTTTGTAAAGACTCTTTGATTTCCTTACTAAACGAGTCGTTTGATTTGTCCAAGTTTTCAAACACCGAAATGTCTGTATCTATATTTCTTCGTATATGTGTTGTAGTTATATCTTCTGAAGAATTACTATGATGAAGTGTGTTTATAAATACGCTTTTACTATTTTTATTTTTCAAATCTATGACCATCATATTGCTATATGGATCTGCTGTGTCATTTTGATCGGAACTTTCTTTATGTGACAAATTTTGCATAAAGTAGTCCGGCGTGATAAGCTTTGGTTTCTCTTCGGTATTCGGTTGCGTGTGTAACTTTATTAACATTGAAATAGCTAAGTTTCTTTCTTTCTTAACTTTAACACAAGATGAGTCAGATGTATCACTTATTTTACTTTTCAATTTCTGCCTCATTTCTCGGATATGGTCTTGACTCTCAACGGATGATGTGCCAACACTGATAGTCTTCGTTGAGCTTATATCACAAAGTTCAGCCTTATCAATTTTCTTAATATTAAGAGTATTTTTACTATATGCATTTGAATGTACTGTACTATTTATATTATTGGAACTATTATTAAGATTCTCATTCTTATCATTACTTGGTACAAATTCATCTATATTAGGGTTTAATTTACTTATAGTAATAAACGTATCAGAATGATCCTTTGTTTCACTTACAGTACGTTTTCCTGGTACATTGTTGTATTGGTCTACCTGGAAAAAAATATATATTTTTATATACGTTTTTGAAAACGATGACAAATAAAATAAAAAATTTATGAAACAATCTTTTGTTTTTGCCATAAAATCGACTTCCGCTAGTTCACGGGGAGGCGAATTATGAAAAGTGCATAATTTTTAGAATAAATATAGCCGACAAGACCTTTATGAATTCTCCCTCTGAGAATTCATAAAGGTCGCGCGCGGACACTTGCGCTGAAAGCGTATTTTAGATTTTTGCGTTTCCACGGTACCCTTACCCCACAAGACTTACTTTAAGTGTTTGTGATCGGTCTTGTTGCTCAACTGAGCACGACACTAAGTGTCACTTATTTAATCTGAACATAATGTAATATGAGAGCGTCGCTTGTAAATTATATATTTTGTATATACCAACTGCCGAAGTTAAGCATACTTATTAACGGTATGGTAGTAAAGTCATAATAATAAATGATGTTAGTTTAGATTACAAAATCAAGTAATGGATAAGTAAATTAAAAAATTAAATGAATAGTTGAGTTACATAACACAAAAATGTTTACGAAACATTTTTGTCGGTAACATAAATGAAACAAATAAAAAATACTTTTTCAAAACTACTGTGTAATGGAAGATCGCCTGTACTTTTAAGGACAAACATATAGATGGGTGGACACGGAGACACACAACAAAGACAGAGCAAGACGCCATAGCTGTCTCTAGGTTTTCTCTGACTATGCGGGAAAAAGTATGAAGTTGAGCTAGTTAACGGGATATTTGCTTAATAAGAACTCTCAATCACACACTTTGTTGTGTTAAGTCAAACAAACTATTTTTATTTACTTTTAAATCGTAAAATATAATCGTCGATGATACTGCAAAAAACCTATGCAGTGGCGTTATAATTATATTAGTCTACTTTAAGTAGCAATTTAAGCTATTGTGCAAAATATAGTGCAACACGTCAAAATGTGCTTGATGATGTACTATAGTACAATTAACAGTCCGACTGAACATGTTATGTATGTTGGTTCGATACCTATTCGGTGGGATTTTATATATATAAAATGTTTTGATATATAAAATCAAGCAAAGCACTGGTCCCAACAAATGTATCTACATAATATAGCCATCTAAGGTTGTATTTAAGGTAAAAATATTGAATAATAATTTAACTTATAATATTATTTGTAGATAAACGGTATTTAAACCAGTTTTAAACAGGGAAGGGTGATCACAATAAATACACGTAAAATGGATGCGTGCAAACGATCGACAAAGTTCCGAAATATCTAATTTGACTAAGAATATATTGTCAGCTTTACGCTCTTTCTTGCAAAGCAGGGTAGGCAGAGATAATCTAGGGTCACTAGAGGTTTTATCTGATTACCTTGTAATGCGGGAAAAAGCGTGAAGCTGAATTGATATATTTTTAAAATAATGGCTCAAAGAATGGCTAATAAGAGGTATAAGCAATCAACTAGCAATATTTCAGTTAAAGTGGTTCAGACACTCTGCTTGAACAATGGAAAGTGGTCAAAAAGCACAAAAAAGAAATAATAGTAAAACGACTTTATTCAAGTGAACGACTTGAAGAAAGACTTTATAAAAGCTTAGCGATAAGCTGTCAATAAAAAATATAATATGAGACCTCAAACAAAAGCATTAGTTATAATGCTGAGTGGCTTTACTACTTTTCCCGAATACCAGGGTAGTCAGAGAGACAACAGGATAGTGGAACTCAAGGCCGAGCTTTGTCCTACCAGGGCAGGGTAAATGAAAATAATTTAAATATTATCATTCTCCCGCGTGAGGATCGAACTCACAAACATCATGTTTGCAGTCTGACTCTCGAGTAATTAAGAAAATCATTTACTAAATGAAACTAAAGCAAAAACTCAATAGTGAGTCACTTAACGCATTCCTTGAACCAATACAAAGAAATACTTGCTCAAACATTTAAATATTAAGTTCCACTTAACATTTTGGAACATGGTAACATTCATGTTACATGCTGACTAAAATATTAATATGAAGCTAAACATGATTTGACTTTGTTCCCTACAAATCTGTCAACTTCAATAAGTGTTCTAAACTCTTAATACTACGTCTTCAGGAAATTTCAAAGAATCTTAACACCGCAATTATAATCTTAAAAATGTTATTCTTTATTTTTGGTTTTTGTTTATAAATTTAAACATTTCCATCGTGTCAAATTTGAATCCACGATTATCACATAGTTTAAATATATAAACGCCTTTTCGTAGATAGCATCTTAGAAAGAACATACCATCAAGACACTCCATGCTATAAATTCCGTCTGTAATCAAGATAATGACCTCATGTACAATCATTAATAATGGTATTCTTTTATCTACTCTACTAAAATACAAGAAAATTGTATGAAATTAAAAAGAAAAATTATCTAACCATTCTTAGCATCTCCGTAATTCCATCACAATCTGGAATGCATCCGATATCCATGTTGCTTGCACTTGACAGCCTATTTTCTCCATACAACCTTAGCAAATTCAGTTCTTGTTCTAAAAAAATAAATATTAAACTAATTCATATTTACATATTATAACATTTTTTATTTTGGTGTCTATGATGTGTGGAATTAAAATAATTTTGATATTATTATGAGAGATAGCTATTACATATTATGAATTGTAACTTTCAAAAGAGCAATGACTCAACAGGGTTTCTTTCCAGCTTCTCGGCAAAACTGTCATTCATTTCATTGTATGTTTCAAAAGTAGTTGCAAGAATCTATTGGAATGAGAAAATCCATTCTCTACTTTCCATTCTAAAACCAAATATCACTTGCTAAATGGTGGAACTCAACACCATACTTTGTCTCACCAGACCAGAAGAATGAAAATAATTTAAATATAATCATTCATCCAAGTGATTTTGATTGAAATCACGTAGTTTTTACAGTCAGATACCATAATGGCCATTGGCTTAATATAAACAAATGTAGAAATATAATAATTTAACAAATATATAATTAATACTGTCTATATATTTTGTGATTTATATATTTATGTAAGTTTTAAAGATGTTCAAAATGCATACAAGCAGTCCTTAAATTGGGTCAATACCCATCACAATATTTTTCAATTAAGCAAATTTTATAACACTGAGATGTGAGTCATAAGATAAGACGCTGAGATGTGAGGCTGTAGGATTTCTATACAGCATTACATATTAGCAGGTTAGGCAGAGAACCTTTTGATGAAATCCTATACGCTGCTTTTGGTCTATTATGAAGATATTTTTTATGGAGTGATGATAGAAGCAGAAGCTTTGTTCCAGTAAGTAGTGTTAGTAAACGTAAAGTAAAAAAATATAATAATGTAAATACAATTTTTCCCCTAGTAGGGATCAAACACACAACCCATAATGCAGTCAGACAATACACCAGTGCAAGAACCACTTACAGGAGTGTCAAAATATGTATATTTTAAGTTTACATTTACCTTCATCCACTGTGCTTGGAAAAGGTGGAGGCCTTTCACCAACAACTACATATTCTTCATCCAAATCACACACACCGCCTGTAGCTTTTGACAAATCTTTAATTATATCCTGTTTTGAATACCAACCTTTCAAAGACATTTTGGAGCTAATTTATACAAAATAATAAATTATTCAAACGAGAAATACTTGATAAAAAACATGCCTATATTTAATAGATTATCTACTTCATTGTAACAAAATCATAATTTCCGAAAAAAATAAACAGAAAACATATGTTCAAGATACCTTCAACTGCACTATTAAAATAACAAGGCTTCAAACACCAAGTCCTACGTAAGAGTTAACGTTAAATTAACTCAATTATTTATTATTCAATAAATCGAATCATATTTTTTATGATACTGGCAAAAATAAAACACAAGTAAGCTTTTCGACAATTAAAGTATAAGATATTAAAGACTATGACTAGATACAGAGGTACATTTTCTATATTGAATATCATTACATTAGTAGTAGTGTGTATTTGTAAAATGTACTTTGTTATAGATTATATATGGTCCTATATTTTTCTCACAGATTATGCGTAATATACATATAATCTATTCCTATTACATAGCAAGTGCACTAAATGCAAAATAAATATTTTTTGATTATTAATGCTCATAATACAAACAATTTATATAAGTGCAATTCTCATAAATGACAAACTAATTTTTAATTAACTATGTAATAATATAAATTATGTATACATTTCATTATCTTTACTACAATTCTATTTCAATATCTAGACGAGTTTTTATATATTTTCAAGTTTAGGACATACTGATACAACTTTGACAATATAAAATTGTAAAGTACCTTAAATTAATTAATAATGATCTTATATCATCATTACGTTCTTTTACAAATGTATTAGGCGTGAATTTCTTAACAATACTATTGGCTATGTTGTGATAGCTAGTCAACTGACCTTAGCGTCTATAAATTAATAACAAAATGATACATTCAAATTAAAGAGAAATTGTACCAGTAATAATATTTAATTTCTATATAAGCGAGTGATACAACATTGCCAAATATATTAACTTGGACATTAATTCTTTTCATAAATTATAGGATACACATACAACACGAACCTCATATAATATACTTCTTAATAAAGTATTTAAGTTTAAAAAAAAATATTGAATGGTGGGGTTTTATAAAATAAATTAATTGATATAAACAGATGAATTTTTGATTTATGATAAGGCCTTTGGTTTACGCAATTTTTACACATTTTAAAATAAACTATTTTTAACCGGATTAATTGCGTATATTATTAGTATTCGAAAACACATTTTAGAAAACCCGACGATTCGAGCACTTTACAGTAGTCCGTAGTCACATGTAGACTGAGCTGAGCATTCTTAGTTGCCACGCGTTCTTCCTTGGACTGTTGCAGAATGAGCTGATTGAGTTTCAATTGAGAAGATGGTTGTTGGTAGTTTGATATAATAATTGTATCAACTGACAGACGGATGCCACCTCAGTCAGGTAGACTGAGGTGTGATTAGTCTGTGAACACGGACTACTGTAAACTGTTCGTAACGTCAGGTTTTCTAAAATATATTTTTAAATACCAATAATATACCTGATTTATTGTGTTAAAAATAGTTTCATATCAAAAAAAAAATGTATGCTCATTGTACGTTACACTTTTTATTCATTATTAATCTGTATTATTGTTATTTTAATTGTCTATGCTTTGACATATGAGATGACTGCTAATGTTGTTATCAAATAAATCAGTTGAAACCTTATTCTGTAATAAAAATACAATTACATTTATTTAATAAATATAGTATATATTAAAATATTACACGAGTACATATTGGTTTTTGACATTGTATCGAAATCAATTAGTATTAAAATATTTACAAATGAGTGATGAAAAGCAATCGGATGATGTTCCACAAACAGAAACATCTAATAAAGAAAATACTAAGGAAAGTGAACAGAAGGAGAATAATGAAACTGGAAAATCAGATAAAACTAAAAGTAAAATCAAATTTAAACTACTACTTAGTTTAAACAAATAAAAGAGCATCTTTACGCTTTTCCCCTCATAGCAAGCCTGCTATGAGGTCGTAATACTAGGTTGTGTTGGACTACCCAGTCCAACACAACCTAGTATTACGACAATCCAGTCAATAATCTTTGCCGAAAATCGAGATATTGCGTGTTGAGCGTGCTCGTTGGAAATAATTTAAATATAATCCATCAGAAATCGAACTGACAATCAATGGCATTTACAGTTGGATGCTGTCCCACTGCACCACAATGAGATATAATTATTTTAATAATATTACATTTTTTACTATTAGCTGAAACAAGACTCAATATCTGTTATTTTATTTATCAATATTATTGCAAATTATAGCAAAGTATTGGCATATTTCTAATTTCTTAAATTTCAGTTGACATATTACTAAAAGCAACTGGCAATGCACCTATAATGAAGAAGAAAAAATGGGCTGTGGATGCAGAGAAACCTATTGGTTGGATTATTGAGTTTGTTAAGAAATATTTAAAACTAGAGCCTGAAGAGAAATTGGTATGTTTATAGTATTTCTTTATTATTATAATTTATGTGAATAAAGTCTATAAAAAGTATAAACATCCATAAAACTTTTCTTTTAAATCAAAATAAACTGAAATTGTTAATTTACATGTCTGATTTTTAAGTGTTAATATGTTATGTTATACATAGTTTCATAAGAATTCTCATATACTACTACTCTAGTCTTCTTTTTAATTAATTGTTTGACTGTATAAGAAAACCTTTAAAATATATCTGTAATGCAATTGATTTATTTGAAAGTGTTTTTCATATAGGATAGGATAAATAGTTTTAAATTAAACTGCTGTAATTTAATAATAAGGTTTCCTTCTTTTCAGTTCTTATATGTAAATCAAACATTTGCCCCATCACCAGACCAGCTAATAAAAAATTTATATGAATGTTTTGGCACTGATGGTAAGTTAGTGTTACAATATTGCAAAAGCCAAGCATGGGGTTAATTCAAGATTAAAATTGAATTATTGAAATATTTTGATGCCTGTTTGCTATTTTTATAAAATTTAAAATTTAATATATTCAACTATTTATTATTACTAAACAAAGAGACTTGTCAAAAGAGATTTGTAAGTACAGTAAAAGTACAGTTGATAATAGTTTTGTTACACTATTATAAATGGAATGTGAAAAAGTCCCCATGTGATTAATCTACTTAAGCAAAAAAATGTATTATTCAAGAAAATTTGTAAATGTACCTTTCACATTTTTTAGCTGTATTCTAAGATACATTATAAAATAGCCCCCCTACAATGTTTAAGATTATGCAATTATCTCAAAATTTTTTTTTAAAGAGTCATTGTTACTGAAATATACGTATTTTACTTCTAATTCTTTCTTTTGTATATCAAATTGATCTTTTTGTATATAAATTTGTTTTGTATATAATTTAGTTATGGTGTTTTAAACATGCCAGTTGAATACAAACACATTTAATAGCCTTTGTATAGAGAACATGTGAGAGAGAGAGAGTAATGAGTAAAGAGAGTTCAAGTTACTATAATAAATTGCATCCTTTCCTTTATAACTATAAAAGGATATGTTTAAAGTATAAGACAAAACATATAAGGATTGTAAAATTTAAAAGTTGAAATAGCTATATTTTTCATATTGATTTATGGGAAACTATTGTATTGCCATGCATACCATTTCTTTCTAATTTGACAGGGCTGAAATATTTTTTATTTTTGCAATCTGTATCAATCTGCAATCAATAATGCATATAAAATTTTAAAATTAATTTTGCGAGCATTTTTTTCTGATATTTAGTTTTAAAGTTATTTTTTAAAGAATAAATGTAAATAAAATTATTCAAGTTTTTAAATAAATATTTATTCAAGTATATAGATAGAGGTGTATTATTTAAAATTTGATGATGTATGAAAAATATTTGTTATTATCGTTTCTTATCACCACTGCTGTTGACAAAGTCTTTACTTGTCGTTCTTGTTGGTAGATTATCTGAAAAAGAAACTTATTTAAAAAATTGAGACACAATATTACTTATTGTGGTACAGTGGTAAATGTCTGTCTGTAATCTGTTGTGGGTGAGATCCTACTCTGGGAAGATTGTATTTAAATTATTTTGATTTCCCCTCTGGTAGGACAAACGCGGTGTTGAACTTTTACTAGTCAAGGTCCAATTCGGATGGAAAGTGAAGAACGAAGTTTCATGGCACTAAGCTCTCTCTCTGCCTAATATGTGTTGCGGGAAAAAGGAAAAATTTTACAAAATATTGAACTTTCTTATAAAAAATTGCACCTCTATAACAATTCCAGTCATAATTAGAATCAAAATTAAATCATACATAAACAAAATATACGTTGACAACTACTAAAGTTATAAATCTGCAACGCAGCGTTAACGCCCACTTATTCGAGGTACCCAATGTTAATCCGATTGCAATGCCAACAGCTAAAACAGTGTCCAAGAAGCTTAACAAATTTTCTTATATTGTAAGTTTACTATAATTAAAATTACACCTTGACAAATAATCTATTACGGGTTGCTCATGTTATTATGAAATTAGTGTGTTTGCCCGTGTGCGAAAGTGTTTGGGTGTGTGTGTTTATATGTATGAATGTATGTGTGTATGTCATCCAGGTTATTCAAGAAAGTTTAAGATATTTTTAGTCTCGTTATAAGACAGCCTTAAAAGCCATGTTTAGACATTTCGATTTGCATTTTGATCGGGTTAGAGGATGAATTCCTAGTATTTTATTTACTTTGCTATAAAGAGAGTACTTAAACAGACTACTTAAATAGTAGAAGGCGGCTTGCCATCACGGAATTGCGCATTTCAATAGATATTTTATCAGCACGTCGTTTTGATAAGATATTACGATCAAAATATACCTGAGAGTGTTTCCTTAGTATTGTCGCTAATATAAAAAGTTGTCTGACTGGTAGCACTTGGCATAATGAGTATAAAGTCTCTGTGGAAAAAAGTATGGGTTTCTGCGTAACGACTTTCAATTCTGCTCGTTGTGCTCTTACTAGTTTTAACATGTGAGTTTTAGCGGAACCTCCCCAAGATGTTATGCAATGTGAAAATACCGATTGAGCGAGAGTCTCAAAAATTTAAATGTAAACATTAACTTTCTTGTCCTAGAGGCTGTACACTCAATATGATGTTTCCATGATAGGGAATAATCTAGCCACACGCCTAGATATTTGATATTTGGGATGCGTTCTAATTGGGGGCATTGACATGATGTGCTCGAATAATTATAATTTGTGTTCGAATTATGTGTTCGAAGGCTAAAAGAATTAAATGGAAGATCATGAGTTCGTCTACAGAAAGTGATATATTTTATCTTGGAATAACTTAACGAAAACAAGTTATTTGAAAGCCATTTGTTTACTATACGCAAGACAAGTTACAGCTTGAGAAAAAGTATCAGACCAGGTGTTACCAGTGACTATGAGTGCTGTATCGTCAGCATACATTTTAGTTTTGCATATGTCAGTAGTCAAATTGTAAAGTTCATTGGCATATATTAAGAAGAAGGTAGGGACAAGAACGCTTCCTTGTGGTATGCTAAAAGTTATCTCTTCCTCTACACTAGTATAATCATTAATATTAACTCTGTGTTATCACTTAGGTATAAGGCCATACATTTTACAGGTAAAAGGTGAAGAAGGTGCAGATGTATTTATACAATTTATTGATGGATTAACTTTTATTTGAGCTGCCAAACTTTTCCCCATATTAGCAAAGCAAAAAACTTATTTACAAGATTGACCGATAACAATGGATATTGAGATATGAACAACAATTCTTCAGAAGTGTTCGTTTTAGGTCTGATATTCGCTACCTGTTTTATGACCTTCCAAGTAGCCAGTGGATCGTGCCTGGTCCTTTGAAATTCTCTCCGTTCGTACTCACGTTTTATTTTTTATTATTTATTAAAATTATTTTTAAAATTTGATTGGTGACATCCTTTTTAACTTTTACATCAAAAGGCCAGGAGTTATCCATGGCTTAATTATACGTTTGCGGCTGGATAAATTAGTTAGTGTAGTATGTTTCTTAACAATATTTGATAGTATTGTAACGAGGCTAGATGCAGCACAATTTGAATCCGCAGACAACATAACAGTAGAAATGTCTAATTGATATCTTCCGTGATGGACCTAATATTTATTTTTGTTAACGACTGTTGACAACTAGCAGAATTAGGTTTACTCAAAATGAAATAAAAATATTTTTCATATAGTTGATAATTGTTCCCCAGAGTGGGTATTGAACCCGCGACCATTCGCGTTCTGTCAGTCGATGCTGAGGCCATCGTTATGTGTGTATTATGTATACCTACAATAATTATGTATGTAATTTAGAAATTTAACATTTACCTGCAGGTCGGCAACACTTGTTGCCATTTACCGACTTATTTGGCGAGATTTTCTTAGATTTATCCGACCTCTTTGTATCGCACGGGCAACAAGAATGTACGCTGCTGCGCGCCGTGTTCATTGCTTCTATTTTTTCTATCTAAATTATTAATATAAAATAAATATATTATTAACAGCATTTGTATTTATTTTTTTAAATGACCGCAAAGTTTATAATGATACACTTATCAAGTATATTATATAATATCAACTTCGTAAAAACTATCAACCCCTTTCTACAATAACAAATATACGGGCTGAGGTGACAAATTTGGTATATCTAATGAGTTTATATGGAGAACAAGTATTTTTTTCCTATAATGCATAAGAAATGTATAAAATAAATATTACACACAATACCATGTGCTATATAAACACTTTAGTATAACTTGACATACACGTTGCTAAGACAACGTATATTTTATGGCCACTAATTTACCTTAAATTAACATCGAACGTATTATACAAAATTTAGCAATAAATCATTATATTCCAACTAACTTCCACTATATTTTCTGTTAATATTTTGTCGGTAATGTGGCGATACACAACGCCGTGCTTTCTGCTGTCTTATCAGAGTGTGGAAATATATATTAGCATTACCTCGAATGAGAATGGAACCCGCAACCATCGCAAAAATTATAAATATGTGACTACTAGAAAATAATAATTAAATCACCTTAGATGGGGCCGAAGGTATTTTCACAGGTCTATCGTCATTTATACTACGTTTGGGCTTTTCTTCCAGCTGCAGTTTCAGTTCGTCTTGTAATGTTTTAGGAGACTCCTTGCGCTGCGTCGGGGTTGTCTCCTTTTGTAAATATACCTGCAAATTGTTAACGAATGAACTTATCATATGCAGCCATAAGGCGATAGTGGCGTAGTAGAACAGGAGTGACTGTAAGTGTGATGGTCGTGGCCTCGATTCCCACTCATATTGATTGAGTAATTTTAATATCAGATGCAGATATATTTTAATCTTAGATATCCGATAGGTTCGTTAACAGTTACATAGCTCCATAAAATTCCTGAAATAAATAAAAAAAACGGGATTTAAACACACTCACATCAGGTAGTTTCCACACAATGATAGTGCCGGCCGCGCAGCTGCTCACGATGTAGCGCGCGTCCGGACTGAAGCGGCAGCAAGTGACAGCGCCCGCGTGTCCAAGCCCCGTGTGCGTGTAGATACCCTCTTGGTACTTCCATAGCTTAGGTTATAAGTTATAATTACAAACACTTCCGAATCTTCAAATAATATGTTTTTAATCTTGGCTTTTGGATTGTGTAAGTGGTAAATGTGAACTGTCCGTCATGAATGATTTATTTACTTTTTGAAGCCAAAAACTATGAGTAATTCGCACAAATAACCAACTTAGATTACGAGAATGAATCAGTTATAAAATGTGTTTGCAAACGCCAAGTACGTGTTGGGGGCAAAAAAACTAGCTTAACGCCGCGCTTTGTTATGTTCACCAGACTGGAATAATGAAAATAATTAAATTAAAGGACAGCGTTTGCAGTCAGATGCTGTCCCAATGCGCCACGATGTGCGTCAGTCTCTAAGGTGCATTACTGTAGAAAATTAAAGTTTGCTTGTAACGGTCAAGCGTAAGGTCAAGTGTAAGTACAAAAGGCAAAATGTGTTGAAGGCTGATAAGAAATGTCTAAACTGTCAGAAAAGCGTAATAAGAAAAAAAAAACTTTACAAAGAACTTTTTTTACTTTGAGTTGAAAATTTCCCACCCCTAAAAATCTGCCGCACTAAGCTTGCTGGTAAATCCGCTACTGCACATGTATATAATTGTAACACATTGGCATCAGAAAGTTATAAATGTTTAAAATTACTGTCACTCGAATAATCAATCATACACTTGAGCACTCACTGACTCCCGCACTCGAACATACTCGCACTCATCATACCTAATTATAAGTATGGAAAACTATTTTACCTTTACTGTCTGATCGTTACCACCGGTCACGAAGAGCTCCCCGTCTTGTGTTATATGTAAGCCATTGATGGCACCCGCTTTGCTGGCCTCTAGCTGAAAGTTTCAATTTTTATTGAAAAAGTGTAAGTTCTTATCAACTAGCCATAACCAATTTGCATGAATAAAAGTCATATGTCACAAATTTCCAAAAAAGTTGAGCTTAAAACTTTTATATTGTTATTATATGTATAAAAATTCCATTTGAATCGACGATGTTATAAGAAAACATTAGGCAACAGAAGAACTGCGTCTGAGTCTTAAGGTAGGTACAAAATGAACCTCACACCTCCCTGGCCAGGTTGCCGCTGCCCGCCTCCCAGTAGGCCACGCGCCGGTCGGTGCCGCCCGTCAGCAGCTGACAGCCGCGCGGCTCGAAGCACACGCACATGAACAGCGTGTTGGCGTACATCACCTGCCGCCGCGACAGCGACCTGTGAAGCACGACACTTAACTCATACGATTGTATTATATATCTCTTTCTTCCAACAAATATTCCATTGAAATTAGCCCCAAATGCTTAGAAGATAAAAATGACGAGTTTACCACTCGTCGTACAAAAAAATCTAATACAAAGTTACAAATATTGTATATTAACGGGTGTATCACGTAAACTCGGATTGTTTTAGATAAATCACGATATAGAATATATTTCGTGGCACAGTGGCATCTGCCTGTAAACGCGAAAGTTGCGAGTTCGATCCAAATCAGTGGATATACTTAAAACGTTAAAACTATATATGAAAACAGCAACCGTTGAGTTTCTTACCGGTTTTTCTCAGCAGGACTGCATTGAGCCGGTGGTAGCTACCGCTAGGACTGGCAATACTGACATTTAATGTTAATTGACGAGAATAAATAATATTTAGATTTTTTTTAATTTCCCTGCTCTGGTAAGTCTAAGTGCCCGCTACTCAACATTAAATGTCTCGGATTTGGGCGGTTATTAGAAAACGGAATGTCTCAACACTCAGTTCTCTCTGCCTACCCTGACATGCGAAATAAGGCGTGAAACTACAACTTGTACATTATAAAATCATAATAAATAAGATGTTTACACCAAGTCCCATATGATACAGGAGCCGTCGGTCCCCGCGCTCACCGCCTCCGTGTCGTTAGGCGACACCTGTATGGCGGACACGGGGCTCTTGTGCTCCTTGAGGACTTTCTTCAAACTTTGGCATTCTGGTTTTATATCCCACACACGCACCTGTATCATATGAAATGTATCAGAATCCTACACCCTACACACTTATCTACTTATACTTATCCGCTAGGCTATTGAAATACAAACACGCCCTAATTTCAATAGAGAAGACGGTTGGAAACTTTCTACCATCTGGGACCCAATACTGACAACTTTGAAGTCTCAATCCGACCGCACCAGAGAGCAAGATACAGTCAGCTCATTATGCAAGAATCCAGGGTAGTACGCGAATCAACTAAGAAATCTAGTCTAAAATGTATTTTGGAATACCAATATTATACGTGATTAACCCGGTTAAAAATAGTTTCATTTCAAAATATGTAAGAAGACATAGCGCGGACTGGAGTTCAGGCACTCAACAAGCTATGTCTGGAAGTCGGACGGAAAGTGAGGAACGGATTTGACGCTTGACCTTGACGCCTAGGTTTTCTCTGACTAAATAATGCAATTAATTAAAAAAAAAATTATCTGTACCTGTCCCTCGCAGCCACCGGATATAAGCGTGCGACCATCTTGAGTCATGTCTAGCGCGGAAGTGCCTTTGTTGTGAGTGTTGTAGATACAGTATATCAGCCTTCCAGTTAGCGGCGTAAAAGCTCTAATGTTGCCGTCGTTCCAGGCTAATATGAGAAACAAAAATGGAGAAAATTTAGCTTAATTTTTTTAGTTTCATACTTTATTCCACATAGCAATGTAGTCAGAGAGCCCCTTATGTCAAGACACTTCGACACTCCTCGTCCTGACCGAAACCAATACATTGCGTGTTGAACGGCGAAACTCAACGTTGTGCTTATTCTTAGGTAATTCCCACGAGTGGAAATCGAACCCACAACCAATTGCATTCACAGACAGACGCTGTCTCACAGCGACACGTTAGCCTCATTCGCTTTGCTTCATAATCAAATATATACTGAAAGACCTAAAGTATTTGTACATACACATTTATCTACATTATTGAGTGTGGCTGTAAGTATTTTTAAAGTTTTCAACTTTGTAATTAGTAGGCAGATAGAATGTTGTGAACCACGTCTCTGAGCGAGAACTGTATCCACAACTATCGTGTTAACAGTGAAACGCTAGTGCGATCATGTCCTCATATATTTATATTTTCATATCAATAAAACTTTTTTTTAAGTTTCATGCTTAAACCATTTTTGTCACAAAATGATAACAAGATCAATACCGTAACAATAGACAACAGACAACCATCGGACATTATTAGCATAGATTCTATGCCTGAAGATAGAAAAAACACTTATAATAAAAAAAAATATATATGTAGTTTCATATTTTGTTCTACTTCACGATACCTATACTTTAGGGGGAGCCAGAGAGACCCTAGTGTCGAGACACTCCGCTTTCCAGCCTAATTCGAGTCTTTGCGCTTTCAAGCGTCACGCTTTCCCCATGACATGAAGGTAGATAGTAGACTTACAACACAATTTAAAAAAAAACATACAATATTATCACACAGTCTATTCACTGTAGATAGTAGACTTACAAAACTATTTAAAAAAAACATACAATATTATCACACAGTCTATTCACTGACCAGTAACAATAGACTTGCCGTCAGCAGAGAACAGCACGGCGGAGCAAGTAAAGTTGGGCACAACGATGCGCAGCAGCTCGCGCGCGGAGGTCGCGCACCACACGCGCACGTCGCCCGCGCCCGCACTCGCGAACACGCCCGACATGCCTCTATGGAGGGCAAGGACACGCGTTACATGGAAAACACTCCGTTCTCCACTTTCAACTCGATTAATATCTCGTACATTTCCGGTTATATATGCTTGGATGTTATGGATCTCCGTAACAGTAACTGAAACTATTGGATATCCGAAATAAAAAAAACGGTATCGGTAACTGTTACCGAATTCTATACAAAAGTGTTGAATTCTTTTAGATATTGGGGTATCCCTATTTTCACTATCCGACTGTATTCAATATCCAGTCGGATATTAAAATTAAAATTTTATGGTTCACTCTTAGCAAAATTAGAGTAACACAAAACTAAATTGTAACGGAAAAAAAAAATTGCATTGCAATAAAAGCATCTATTTTTTTTTAAATATAAGACAAAAAGCTTACAGTAACAAAATATATCATACCTAGGAAAAGCAATATCGTTTATAGCACATCTGTGACACGTGACGACGAGTAGGGGTTCGAATTTTTCGACACTAATCGCATATATTTCGCTGCTCCTAGTGCCGGCTAGCAGAACTCTTTTGTCTCCTTTGATCGACGGCGACTCCATTAGCTCCAAGGAAGTAATGCTGCCTTCCAATCTTGTGCTTTTTAACTGTGAAAACGGTATAAATCGTATCAATACCTATATATTGAGACTGTATAAGTTTGTCCGTCTGACGAAGTTGAGTTCTGCCGTTTATTATAAAATATTAGTTGGTTAAATTTGCTGTGTATTTGGCACAAGTGATGGTTAAATCCCACTCGTTCCCAAATTATAGAAAATATTAAAATTACAAAAATACTTAATTGGAAGGCATATGGGCAGTGGAGTTATTTCACCAATATTTTTAATTTTTTTAATTTATTTACTTAATTTAGTGCATAAAATAAAATATACATTTTGTGCGTATACTCAAAATGATTATACAGTAATGTTTAGCAAAGCTTTATTAAAATTGTGCATTAAGCATTCGCTTATTAAGCGAATTACTAAACTATATTACTATATGTACATCGTATAAAAAAAATGTTCAAGATTTTAAAATTCTCTTCAGTACAAATATAAAGTCTTCTATATATTCAGCGTTTCGTAGTATCTAGGCCCTAAGTTAATAAATAACATATTTTTTTTTTTTTTTTTTTTTTTTTTTTTTTTTTTTTTTTTTTTTTTTTTTTTTTTTTTTTTTTTTTTTTTTTTTTTTTTTTTTTTTTTTTTTTTTTTTTATATAACAATAAAATATATTAAAATTATTATCTGAAACACCAAATATAACTCACAGCTCTAAAATGCGGCTGATTAGGGTCCAACACTTTGCTTTTAGGGAACTCCCCTTTCCAATTGATTTCATCTAAAATGTCGATGGTTCCGTCACCAGCGCCCACGATAAGACAACCATCGTTCATTATTAGTATAGATTCTATGCCTGAAGAAAAAAAATTGTTTAATCTAATAAAACAGACACTGTCAAGCCACTGGTCTCAACTCAACGCTTCGTCAACGTCTTGTCACCAGAGTGGAGAAATTAAAACAATTTAAATATGATCATTCCCCGAGTGGGGATCGAACCCACGACCATAGCGTAAATAGTTAGAGTCTGTCACACTGTCACGACGGTGACGAAAACAAAATCATTTTTAATAAATATTTTAATACAGTTATATATTTGTATCACTGTCTAGACACTTTCGACACAGCTTGTATAATGGTGGAATGCAACGCCGCTCTTTGTATTATCAAATATGAAAATAATTTATATATAATCAGTACCACTTTGGTATCGACTCTATGTCTAAAGAAAAAAGAAGTATATCAATATTTTTTAAGGTGTTATTCACACATTTACTTAACTTTATTACTTTTTTTGCACACCACATTACATTGACAAACACAATAAGTACGAAACACATAAAAAACAGGAATGTACAAAATCTAATAAAAAGCTATTATAATGATAAACGGTTAGATGGTGGAACATTAAAATGAAACATAATATGTAGATTTATATATAGATCTATGAAACTTTAGATACATATATATAAATACATACATGCATACATACATATAAAATTGTTATGTAGTTGTCGCCATTTTAAGTAGGTAGTACATTACCTACTATTTAAGTAGGATACTTGAGACAAGAAAGGTATTTTAAAAACGTTTAAAAATTTAAGGAACCAGATTTTGAATCCGTGGCTTTTGGAAGTTTGAAACGTTATATTCAATTAGGTTACAAGTTCTTATCGAGATACGTCGAAATTCTCATAAATGTTTGTTGCAAATTATGTAAGTCCTTAAATAAGAGAGTAAAGCTAAATACTAGAATGTTTGCACAGTTTCTAAGAGGCCCTAAAATATTACCTTGACTATAACATATAGACTCCGGCCTCTTCCCTTTCTTCCACGGCCCGCATTTAGCTAAGCACCCTATGAGAGAAGGCTTACAATGCGCTACAGAAGCTGTCGGATCCGATGGGTAGTTGATGGAAAACTTTATCATATCACCCGATCTGAAATAAGACTTGACTATATAGGGGAGAACTAAGGGTCTTCACATTAGGTCTATTTAGATAACTGCTCTTTCTTATTCCACTATATTTAACTAAAAAAAAATCCTTATGTTTTTTTTTGCATTTTCCACCCGATTTCCAGAAATTGCGTGTTAAATGGCGGAACTCAACGCCGTGCTTTGTCTTACCAGAGTATCTTAGTGGAAATAATTGATATATAATCCCCCCGAATGGGGATCGTACCCACAACTCATTGGATCTCAATTTATTTAATTTCGTAACTCTATAAGCATTGTGAATGCTTAAGTTACATTTATTAGTCCTGTCCATAATTTATATAACAGGTGTAAATAACTTTTAAGATATATCGACGGAAACTTTAAAATAAACAATAAATTCTCACGTGGTCCCAGCAACGCCATAGATATCATCCTGGTTGATCGCTATACATCGGACGCACCGTCGCAACTTGCCTAAGGAGACGTCCACCACGTCTAGGTTCTTGCTTTCCACCCGAATGTTCCACACTCGAAGATTAGCTGGAGTTTATAGGCAAGAATCAAAATAGATTTACTTATAAACCGTTTGCATTGTATTTTTCATCACAGGAAGAACAGTAATCAGAATGCGCAAATGTAAATATTTAACAAAAAACCTACCAGACCGGCTAAATACTGCTGTTTTTGAATCTAATAGAATTGTGCAATAACTATGACAATTTTGATTAAAAGCTTTAAAAGCGGTAATTTGAAATCTCCGTTTGGTTTAGTGTTGAATATAAATATTTTCCCAAAAGTAGTACCAAGTTATAATAAGTTTATTTTTTTTCCACGTAATATTTGCGATATAAGGAGTCAGAGAAAACATTTGACTAACCATTCTGCATATCACAAACTCATAATTTAAAGAGCAGCGCAAAGAGCATCGTCATCTTAATAAATGACAGTACACTGCTTTAGTAAGCTTTCTAAACTATCTATCAATATCTCTTAAATAACATTTTTTGGATAACGTAGCAGGTCTCGAACCTACGCCTCTTGGAAACCGTCCAAGCGCTCTAATCGCGAAGGTTTATGGCTTCTAGCTACGACGAAATTCTAACGCTTGTTACAACTTGTTTTTTGTTGTATGTTAACAACAAAAAATAAGCTCTGTAGAGATGGTTCAAGCATGGGTGGGTTTTCTAAACAATGTTTTTCATACTTAAGTGTGTGCATAACACTTTCAAAATGTTGAACATCTGAACTATTTATGAATTGAACAGATACCTATATGAAATTAAAATTGAAATTCTTTATATTCAAATGAACCCACTTACAATCTCCACCAGTAACAAAAGAATTGACTCTCAGACACAATGTCGTCAACGTCATAGCGTCACCCGTGGTGAGCCTCGCTGCGGCCGCTGTGCCGGTGGCGGCTCCGGCCACGCAGTCCCAAAGCACCACAGAGCCGTCGTCACGACCTCCGAGGGATATCATGTAACGTTCATCTGATGAAAACGCTAGAGCTTCTACGCGGACCTAATAATGAGGGAAATCTCCAATATTTTTGTCGAAATTTTTGTACAGTTTTTTTTTAGTTTCACGTTATATTTCTCCCGAAGTAGGCAAAGCGAAAGAATCAAATGCCATGGACCCGACATACCCTAGCTAGCATTTATTATACACTAAATATTATCTCTAAGCCAATAATCACAAATCCTATTCTCCACTATCATTCCATTTAGTCAAACATTTCATCTTGAGTAGCGGAAGTCCATGTTATGTTTCGACATATCGAATAATCATTTACATCAGATACATTCGATCAAGTAAGAATTTAACCATCTTAAGTCGAAAATATAATTAAACACTTTCCAACTCCAAGCCACCATGATGTTTAAGTTAAGTCATAATTATCACTTTGGTTGTTTTGAATGAGTATCGCCTTGAAATTCCTCCAGATTAGCCAAAAATGTTGGAGAATATTTATAATCATTTACTTTCTTACGTAAGTGTTGCCTTACTCAAAAATATATTTACACAAAAATACCTTATGCAATTCATGACTACCAATCATAATTTTCTTCTTAAAGTCCCATAACTTGGCAGATGCTTTAAATCCAATATGATTGATTTGTCCAGATCCTATGAAAGTGCCTTTTGGTGACACAGCGACAGTGGACACACTGTTAGTATGCCCACTTAGGAACAGCATTTTCTTATTTTTCCACTCTTGGATACAAACTTTGTTGCCCATTGGATAAACTATGTGTTCGCCACCTGGATGTACTTTGAGGCCGCGTATTGCTGATCCTGAAAAGGATTTGATTTGGATTTTTGTGTTTTGTATGTGAATATTTATATACATATAATGTGGTATTTTTGCAAAAATGCAATTAAAATTAAACTGACGGTGTTTATTATGTAAAACACGTTGTTTTAAGTTAAAAAGAAAAACGCATAGCATAGTTTTATGTCGATGTCCTGATGGTCCTAGCAAGGACATCAGGCTCGTGGTATGAAATTATTGAATAAAGCTCCAAGTGGTATGGCCGTCAGAGTGCTTTGACGGTTTCCAAGAGTTACGTTTTCTAAAAAGGTTTTTAACATCCTAAGTGTGTAAATAACACTTAAAACCATAATAATATATTGTATTCGGACACGTGGATCCATATTTTTAGCAAATCGGACTGTAGAAATTTGTAAAAATTAGCATTTTAATTTAAACAATAATCTTCGTCAAAAGAATAATTTTCCAGTCTGATATGGCTGGATACGTTATCAACACATAATGTCTAATCTAAAATGAACGAGAGACCCTATTTCGCATCTACCTCGTAGTTTTAGAAATGTTTTAACTTTTCCGGTGTGATTTGGCTGAATATATTTATATATTTTAACACATGATGACATAACAGCGAAATAGCGTATTGCACTATTTATTTCGTAGATGTAGAATATATTTTAAGTAAGTAAATATAAAAATAAACGGGTATATTCACATCATTAAATTATCAACAGGCGTTACATTTATTACAACAGTAGGATAATTTTTCATATAGAAAATCACACTATAAGATTGTTATGATTTAAAAATATGTGCATACCATCAAATCCAATAATAGCGTACGGCTCTAAATTCTTCACGTCCATATTGTTCGATTAAATCAAAACATACAAAGGAAAACTTTTCTGACAACGTCTACACGTATTGTTTGATGTTACTTAGAGACCGTTGTTATGGTAACGTCACTTTTACCTTTTTAATATTACACATCTTAATCTACCTTTTTTGCAGGGTTGATTTTTGAAGTAGACTAAAAAAATGCATAACTTTACAAAATGCCACTTGTAAATAGGCATCATTTTATACTCATTAATTTATTTTTAACATTTGAACAGTAGCATGTTAAAGCCATTAGGTTATCATTGTAAAAAAGTCTTTCAGTCTTCAGAAACAAACAAACGAGATACGTATAAAAAATTTGAATGCAGCAGGATTTTATAGGAAGTTTTTTTTTAATCTCCAACTCCAACCACCTAGCGCTCTCATCGCCATGCTTCTACATCCAGCTACATCTAAACTATTGACTCTCACTCCATACATTGCATAAAAGGCACCAATGAAAAGTTATCCTACAAATACTAAAGTGTAAACAGTTATGATAGAGAAACCTTGTTCACATATAGTTTCTGATGGTTTTCATTTTTAAGATTATCAAGCTAATAGTTTTAATAATGTGATCAGCATTATGGTCAAGTTCTGATATTTATAAATCAATTTAGCTTATGACTTATACTTCAATCACATATAAATATTCTTATACATAGGCTTTTATATAACTTACAAATCATTAAATGAAAAGCATGAGTTATTTCGAGAAATATTTTTATTATATTTTTAAAGAAAAAACATTTAAATTTTACTTTTTAAAAAGTTATGCAGTTAAGGAAGAAGTATGAGATAATTAAATAAAGTATTTATTACACACAATACCTTTGTTGCTATAACAACTCATATGTTAAGAAGCAGCAGTTTAAATAGTATTTTTAATTATTGATGTCATTAAAATTAGGGCTCTACACTACTTTTGGATACTTTAATTACATTAATTAACTTATATAGACAATGATAATTTCATTATTACAAATACTAAGTTATACAATAATCAATACATTACTAATTTAAAAATATTATAAGCAAACTTTAATACAAACTGTAACGTTGCAATAGTATTTACAATTTCACATCTTTTACATTAAATGATATTAAGCTAATATCATTTATTTACGTTTTCCTAAGCATTTTCTCCGTGTCGACTTGGCTTTTTCCTCTATCTGTTCTTTAGCTACTTCGGCAATTCTCTTAGTTTCATTAATCAAATACTGTTTAATCACTGATAGGAATTCTGAAAACTAAAGAAAACTTTTTATACATATATTTTGTTATTATAATAGATGAGATATGATATAAGTGAGAATATCCAATAATATAATTAACCCATTTTAATATTCAGTGTTAATAATGTTATTAAATATTTATATAATGACTTAAAATGAATAACGTAGACTTACTAGCAAATCATCTTCTTTTTTACCGAGCTGTAGAAATGCGCATTTAGCAGCATGGCTTTGATGTTCAGCCCAAGGATCGTCACTCGATTCCCAACCATCTAATTCTTTACCACAAAGAAAGCATTTAGCAGAATCAGCGTCTTCCTTTCCACTTGCAACGGAATAGAAGCCAGCTTCTGCCATATTACGAATGTTACATTTGTTTTTATCACTAAATGGCCAATTCTTAAAAGTTTTAATTCGTTCCTCAACTAGAAATAGATATGGGTTCTCCATTTTAATAGTATTTATTGATGCAGTGCGAAGTTTCAAATTATGAACACTAGCAGAAAACGGTTACGAATAAGTTTTTAAAATTAGTCATCTTGACAGTGTGTAGGAACTACAGACCACATAGAAACATGTTGCTTCAATGTACGTCAAGTATCAACTATCAATTCCGCAATAGGCCAAATGGGCATATTTTCATTGATAAATTTATAATAGAGATATAACTTTAAGATACTGATAAGAATATAAAATTGATTTTCTTTTCATTTAAATCTTCTTTTGAATTTTTAACACCACGTTCGCTTTCTAATTTATTATCTGTAAGCGTGAACAGTAGAGTAAAATCGCAACTAGTTAACTCTCGCTGTCAAATCGAACGACCAATCGAAATACAGAAAAGTCAAAGTCCATTCAGCCACAGTTAGCTCCGTTACTGTTGATCTAGAAAGTAATTTAGTGTTTGTGTTTATATATAAAACTAGTTCTTTGGCCGTTTCTATGTAAACTACAAATAAAAATAAACACAACATAAAATAAAAATATATTATTAAGAAAACTAAGGTACAAATAAGTAAAGCAATCTTTATATATAGCAATAAATTCCTCATAGTAATCGAAACAAGTGCCTAATATTTTATAAGTCTTTTATTATTTTAAGACATAGCATTCTAATATCGTTGTTGTAAAGTAATTTAATGTTTTACGCGACTCTTGCAATGGTCCGAGCTGTTTTCTAGCATCGTCCGGTTCTATACAGCATTTTGGTAAGTAGACTTATTTATTGTTTACTTTTATTTCATATTTATTATATTTGGTAATTGCATAGGGCTATAATGTAATTAAGTACCATAAGTTATCTTTGATAATCCTAAGGGCATAATAAATGAAACTGACATGAACCATATGTTCAAACTATAGGCTGAACATTGTAGGTTACTAGATTAACCTTTTTTTTTTGTATTTGAAAAGGACTTATTAAATCTTTGATTTATTTTGATTAATATTAATATATGACAAAAAAATGTGTGTAGATATGATTTATTTAATTTTTTCATATAAAAAAGTTGACATACACTAAAAATATTATTTACACATTTAGTATTAAAATGTATTAAAACTCTCATGTCAAAATTTCGTCACACGACATTCTAATTTTTAAATGCTGTCCACTCAAATATTTAGTTACTATAATATCAACATTTTGAAGGAAAATAGATTGTATTAATTGTATTAACAATCTGATTAAATAGATCACGAAAGATGTTAGCATTATCTAACATACATATATTTTATAACCTACAAGGTAAGTAATTAAAAATATGATATTAACATCTTCATGCATAAAACTATTTTTAAATATCTGTTAGCCAAACATTATCCCTAAGATAACATTGAAATGAGGTTGCTTATAGTATTTGGGTTAAATTGTCAGACATGTCATTTATCTGTTCATATAAGTGCAGTAAAGTTTTTTCCAGTTTTTTCCACATAATAGAGTAGGCAGAGAGGACAGAGTTGAGACAGTTGAGTCTTCTCCATTTTCCCCTGAATCCAAGATATGTGTTGAGTGGCAAAAACCAACACCGCTTTTTCTTATCACCAGAGCCAAAAAGTTTAACAAATTTTTATGTGATCATTCCCCAAGTGGGAATTGAACACTGTCACAAATAATGTAAAGATTTTATTTGACTCATACTTTATTAAGAAATTTGAAAGTACATTATTTTGACTTGAATTAATGACTGATAAACCTTTTATGTACTTTTGGTATAATTAGCTTAGGTATTTAAAATAATATTGAAAATGAATGTAAACCTATTCAAAGAACATGCATACAACAATTGCTAATATGATTTAGTTACAACTTATTTAGACATATACTCAGAATTTCTAGCATTGTATTAAAGAAGAGTGATTCTAATCTACTTTATATAATAAAATTTAATAAAGTAAGCTCCTGATGTCAGTAATTTTGTTAAAAGGCTAGTAATTTAGTTAAAGGAGTGTAAAATAGCTTATAATCAAATATTTTTTATGGAACATAAACTGAAGTTATGTATGCATGTTACTTTTTTCTTGTTCACTTTACAAAAAAGTTCTATTCACAAATAACCTGTAAAATTGTCCAATCTCCTCTTTTCATGCAACTTTGAGGAATCATATGCAGAACCAACCGCCGCCGTTTGTTTTAGTAAAATGAGAATGAAAATTAAATAGTTATTTACCCAAGGAATCTGCAACTATTAATATGAATCTACAATTATTGCGTGTACAATCTGACATTATCCCACTGTGGTGGCATTCAGCTTCACGCTTTTTCCCTTATAGCAGGATAGTTAAAGAAAACCTAGTCTCAATACATTCTGTTCTCCAATTTCAATCTGAAATCTAGACTTTGCGTGTAGAATTCAGTGCCGCGGAACTTATCGGTGGTATTAATAATAAAAAATAAAAAACAAAAGAATCGTATTTAAAACATTTAAACGTAAGTTTAAACTAAAACTTGTTTAAAGCTATGTAAGAATTCTCAGGGAATAAAACTGATACTTAATTATTGTTATTTATATTTATTTTAGATGAGTTTATTCTTCATTCCCCTTAAAAAGAAAATAGACATTATAGTTGGGTGAACGATTTTGTAATTAAATTTTTTTTTTATACTTGTCACTATTAAGGTAGTGGATATATACAATTATTCCGCTACTCATTCATTGTGTGACTGACATAAAATGCGCAGCCGACACTATCTAGCGAAAAAGGCTGAAATTTACCAGCTTCATCGAGGTTTTCGGAAATAACTACGAAAATGAGAAAATGAAATATTCAGAACCACACATATTAACTATTAGCTGCGAGTGATAAATAAAACTATATGTTCTAATTTCAGTAAATAAATATTAGTCTTAAGACTTGAAAGAATTTTTATTTTCAATAATAGGAAGTTTAAAACGGAGATGCAGTGTGTAGGGATTTTTATATTTATATAGATCCCAATATCGACATGCCATATCTTGTATATTATGGGAATCTACAAATTGTTCTGTTTTTGTCGAACTGGTTATTCTGGCAGAAACATTGAATTTTTGCTTTAAAAATAATAGTAATAAGTGTAAATTATCATTGGATTTGGTGTGTGAAAGTTATCATGCAAATCGGACGTCAATAAGGTTAGGCTCGGGGTCGTAGGCGGCGGTGTTCACTCATCATCAGGTGACAGACCTTGTCTTTTTCTATTAAAAGATAGTAAATCTTTTAATAGAACATTAATTGATTGATGGATAGATTCGTTAGTTCGTAACGTATTAATGGAGAATAAGACTATATTTTAAATATAAATATTGAGCCCATTGGCGCAGTGGGCCAGCGCCTGATTGTAAATTGTTTTTTTTGTCTTAGTAGTTTTGATGTTACAGTACAAGCAAACATAAATATATATAAACGATCAAAATTTATTTCTTTACAATATTACCGTGTAACACTAGGTTTTACGTCGCTTCGATGCAAATTAAAGAAACAGTGTTTTAACTCTCTGTATTGACCCCACAATAAAAAAGTATCAACGTGCAAAGTAATGTAAGTATAAAGTAGTTGTATATAAAAGGTCTGTAACGATTCTATACGCAGTACAAATTTCCATAGGCATATTACGGCGTTACGGCCCGAGAGCCCATTGTGAATGGCATTGTGTATGATCCTTTGTATTAATTGGAAAATGTTGCCAGGATTTTTTTTCATAAATATGTATACATTTATGTAAATGTAATGTTATTTAAAAAAATCTCTTTAAAGTGCAAAAATTAAGACATTCGAACTAACATAACTTCTTGTACAATACAAGCGTTTAAAATATTTTTTCCTCTCATTTTTAATTATTGTAGTATATACCTAACATTTCCCTGAGTGCGACTTGAACCTACAACCTACGTCTTGTGCACGTCAGTCACAATCGCGACGACGCGGCGTTGTACTCTAAATAATTTAAGTCATATTCTTATTTTATTTGGTGAACATAGTATTCGATCATATTCTATTCTAAAATCAATAAAGTGTGTTTGTACATCAATCAATTTTTGGGAAGAAATTGTAGTATAATATGTTTAATAGTCGATTTGTCAGCTTTTCAGCTAAATTAGTAATATGATATAAACGTGCAGTGACTATGTGAAAATATGTGTGTTTATTTAATACCGTATTGTTTGAGTTCAACGAAACTTACACGTTTAAAAGTAATTCTGAAAATCTTCCAAATTCATGAACATAGTGGAATATTCAAGAATATTTTTTTAAATAGTCTAAATAGTTCGTCACTTGCTCGTTATATAATCTATTTTGGACGTTACAAATACAGTTATTCAGCTTCACGCTTTTCCCGTATAGCAGGGTAGGCAGAGAAAACCCAGTGTCAAAAATACTCCCGTCCTTTATTTCGGCCCGAATCCGAGACATTGCGTGTCGAGTGGCGGGGCTCAACGTCTCGGTTTCTCTTGTCACCAGAGCGGAGAAATGAAAATAATTTAAACATAATCATTTCCCCGAGTGGTAATCGAACCCACAAGCGTCGCGTGTACAGCCAGACGCTGTCAAACTGCGCCACGATGGGCCTCAAAGTTTAGAAACTTGATTATCAGTGATAGTTATGTGATCGATATTTATTCATTTAATTTAAATTGCAGCGGTTTAGAAATCAAAAAAATAGTTCTCTACTTTGAAGTTTTGTATCACATATTTCAGATACTAAAGGATTAGACTCAATATATATTTTTTAAATAAACAATTATTATTTATAAATTATGTTCATTGTTTGCCATAAATTAATGATGTATTGTTTCAGTATAAGTCGTCATTGTATTCTTTTGTGTATTGTATCAGAAAATGTGAATTGAAGCCACTTTTCATAGGAATATATGGATTTTCATGCGATGGATGACTGGAGTTTATATGTTAAATATTTCAATCAAAAGTTATACTATCAAATCGACTTTATACAATATTGTATATCGAATACGGAACCTTTTTTATAATTAGGCGGCAACAAAATGAAAATTTAAATATATATATACCTTTTTGAGGCCATCGTGGCGCAGTGTGACAGCGCCTTACTGTAAACGCGATTGGTTGTGTGTTCGATGCTCACTCGGCGAATGATATTTATGATATTTTTAATTCACCGCTCTGTTACCTAAGACAAAACGCGGCCACCCTACACGCAAGAGTTCCTCATTTCATAATAAATTGCTAAAGAAGCGCTGTAGCAGTTAGTAAATTAGCATTTTTTTCTATGGGCAAAATATACCAAATAATTTTATTTTTACTATACGAAAGTGTAGAACACCTATACACTGGGCTCTCTCTGCCTGACCTTCTATGCGGTAAAAAGTGTGAAGCTGTTTTTTTGCTATTAAATAGTGTAATTGTTATACCTATATGCAACTTAATTTTGTGTTTGTTGGGTACGTTCTTTAGAAAGTGTGGGAAAGTGCGATAGTGTGAGAAAAAACGATATATTACATTTTACGATTGAAACCGCTGAATGTAGAAATAAAAATAGGATGGCAAGAGTCATAACTTTCTACTCACTTTTCGCCTATTTAGAGAGTTAAGTCTGTAACTGCAGGAGCCTAACGCCACACTTGGTCTAACTTAATTTAGATAAAGAAAGTTTTTAAGTGGAGTTTTTAGATTTTAATCTACAGCAAAAATATTTGTGTACCATATATTTAAAAATAGATCTTGTATAAGTTATTTTTATTTTTAAATATGATCCTTTTTTTTAAAAAAAAAAACAATAATTTTCATTCTATTTTCAAAGTAAGCAATACTTCTCATCACACAACAACTTCTCATCATAAATCTACAAAACACTCAATTTCTAGTACAAATAAAATAACCACCCTAACTCAATAAGAGGTGGCGACGTAGGCGTAATGTCAACGAGGCTGAAAACTCGGCCTCCCGGGATACGGGATCGATGCGGCATCCGCACTGCGGTTGACTGCGATCCTATACTGCTTGGCGATTGTTAGAAATCCTATAGAATTATATGGATGTAGAATAGAATAGAAGTAATATATCGTCATGTATCGCCTGTTTTTTTGATGTAAAGGTAAAGAGAATTTTAATGCCTTAAATTTGTTTATTTTTTCCTATTTTTTAGTTTTATTTTTCTTCTACTATACTTCACTTGCATACTCACATGCTACTTGGGGAAATTACCTAGCATAAATACTATAAAATTAGAATATTAGAGAAGTAATATATGTTCATATATATTTTCAAGAAACTTCGCAAAAGATTACTTAATTTTAAGACATGTAGGCTTTTTCCTAATTTTTCGTTTTGTTTCTTTTTTTGACTACGAGTATTCTATAGTAGTTAGCTTTGGTCTTTCTTACGATGGGCAGTTCTAGAACGATTAAGATTGATTAGATTAAGGATGGTCCCGTAGTACTTGAAGAAATAATTGTTTCATTATAAATAATAAAGAATTATTAAGTTATATAAACCGCCACTTTTTAGAAAGCCTAAAGAAAAAAGTGTTTTAAGTGAAAAAAGTTATTTTATGGTTCTATATAAACTTAGTTTTCTCTTTTCCAGTTTTGGAACATTTTATATTTTATGCAATATTTTAGGTGTAGTCAGAGCGCTTGAACGTTTTCAAGAGGCGCGGGATCAAATCATCCAGCTACGTTGAAATTCTTATACACTTATATTTGTTGTTAGACTTTAAAAAATATTAACAAAATATATATTTAATAAATAGCATTCTTCTTGCCAGACGATTGTTCGTAGAATAATCTTTGGGTAGCAGAAATTTGTTAATATCTCTACAAAGATGCTAACAACAAATATAAGTTGTAATAAGCGTATAAGAATTTCAACGTAGCTGGATGTAGAACGCATGGCTTAGTAGTCAGGGCGCTTGAACGATTTCAAGAGGCGCGGGTTCAAATTCCGCTGCGTTCAAATTTTTATACGTCTATACTTTTTATATGTCTTTTTTATATATTTTTTATATGTCTTTTTCAATTTCCTTAGTGTGGGAATAACACTAAAAAAATTTAACAAAAAAATTATATTCTTCTTTTACCCCGTTCGTAAAAACATGTGGGATGTTGGATGGTGGTATCTTGTACTGCTTCATACTTAGCCTTGACACATTGTGTATGTATAAAGTACAGTTTTATAGAAATATAATAACACTATAAGCCATGGGTCATATATTTTTTATATCTATTTAACGGTAAATAATTTTAACCAACACATGATTTCAAAAAACTAAGAAAATGTTGGTATAAATTTAGTCTTGCCATAAATATTGTTTCAAAGATAAAATTTTTTTTTTTATTGTACGTAATATTTATTGGTATAACAGTGTGTTAGTTCAATACTTTAATATTGAACTAACTAATTACAAAATGACTAGTGCTTCTTTTATAGACTGCAAGTCCTAAGTCATCTTTTATAAAACGCGAGATGGTTCTAGTTCTTCTCCCGAGATAAAATCTTTTGCTTTCGGACATGACCTTTCGGACTTGTGCACCTCTTTTACTATGGAGATCTATATGGTTGGAGATTTTTATCAACTACAAATTTGGGAAGATAAACGATGTTGGCATGGCAGTGTTTAGCAATGTAGCTCAATAAACTCAAACTCAAATTTTTATATGAACTTTTGTTAGTGTAAGAACTTAAAAAAAAAATAAACCGACGAGTAAGCGCATAATCCCCTATATTTCTATCCTTAGGTTTAGAATTTTCAACTTTAAATCATATATCCAGTAAAAAAAGAATTATCAAAATGTCAATAGTCATGATAATCTAAAAACACTATACGTGCCAAATACCACGGAAACCTCCTCCGGTTTTTTCGTCGGTTAAAAAGAGGGCCGATTCGGCCGACGTTGCGAGGATATTTATGATATTTAAATACTTTTAGGCAACTTATAAAAAATTATAAAACTTAAAACAATTATATAGATACATTTATACTTATCTATATATTATTGTATTTGTTTACGAATTAATTATTCAATGATTCAATACGATCGGGAGCTTATAATTTATGTTTCGTTTTAATTAATCAATATGATTCATAATATATGAGTTCTTGCAGAGATTAAGTGGTGAATGTCGTACTATGGTAGTAGGTTTAAAGCGGTAAGTGGAAACACGGCGTTGTGTTTCGCCACTCAACCCACAATATTTCGATATATGCATGCGCGAGAGATGCGTGAAGCATAAATAATGAGATTTTTGAGGTTTTTTTATTTTTAGTATAAAACATAGCATATAACATGTATAATAATTAAACCATAACTAGCGTCATTACGATATGCAGAAAAATCATTGCTCTCTAAAAATTAGGTCAAGTGTAGACCACTTAATAAAAGAATTTTTCCACTTAGCTCATTGCTATATTGTAGCTCTTGTGCACTGCCCATGATCTTCTGCTCTTTTTGTGTTTAAATATATAATTATTTTATTATTGTACGCATTAATATCTGTAGATTCACGATACACTTTTTCCCGCAAAACAGGCGTAGAAAGCTGAAATATTTGTATGTATTTTCCTTATTTTAACATTTTTAAACTGTTGTTTACACACTTACGATATGAAAATCATTTTTAGAAAACGTATAAAAATTTGAACGTAGCGGGACTCGAGCCCGCATCTCTTGGAAACCGTTCAAGCGCTCTGATAAGATAAGCCTTACGATCCTATTTCCTTTCCTTGTAGAAGAGCAGTAAGAAAAATTTATTTCGAGAACGACCTATCTTAACACCGGGTTCGCTCTACCTACACTTTGAGCAATAATTTTATATTCGTTTTTGAATTCCTATTCAAAAGAAAATAAATAGTAAATCTTTCATAAAAAAACCAAAAAATATCCGATGGAATATCTCCGTTATATATTATGAAATAGCATTACATTATAAAACAATATTATAAAGACAAAGACTTAAGTAACGAGATCAACATGTTAATAAATAAAACATTTTCAATATCTTGAATTCTTCGTAGTTTTTACGGAATTCTTTATAACACACGCAGTCGGTGTAGGTTTAAATCCCACCTGAGGGAATATTTTTTTTAACCTACAAACTTCGGTTATATGCCGCGTGTAAAACTGTGTTAGTAAAAATTAAAACTGTTGATTTTGAGTCAGATTTAAATGTATACCAAAATTACATTAATATAATGGTACATATTTATTTCAGTTAAGACACTATACATAAAATATTAATTAATTATTGTCTTTTGCTAGCACTGGTATGATAAAACACGGCGTTTGTTTCCAACACTCACCACGCAATATCTTGATATTGGGCGGGACGTGAACAGCAAAATATCTATGTTTTTCGCGATTTTTACACATTTTTAAACGAACTATTTTTAACCGGATTAGTCTACCTGTGACCCGGACTTCTGTAGTGTTCGAAACGTCGGGTTTCTAAAATGTATTTTCGAATACCAAAAATATACGCGATTAATCCGGTCAAAAATATTTTAAATTTCAAAATCGAATTTGAACACTAGTTTCTCTCTGCCACCCTGCGACTATATGCGACAGAAACAATCCAAACGATAGCTTTATTCTCTAGTACTTATACCTACAATTTTTCAACTAAATAAGAAAAGTCAAATGGTAAACGAACGTCATTGATTTTCTCAAATGTATGCATTTAAATGTAGCTAGTAATTAGGGCTAATTGTCATGACAGGTCAATTGGAGAACGTTCTCTAAGGACGCGTAATCAGTTATTTATAACTTCTAAAAACATGTTTATTATTTTGTTTATATATTCCAATACAGATTCCAGAACTTTTTCTAAGATTATTGCAATTATATAATTATGATTTATTAGTAATGTAAGTATATGCCATCGTGGTGGTTGTAGGTTCCGTTCCCATTAAGGGGATTGATTATATTTAAATTATTTTCACCTCTCCGCTCTGGTGACGGACACGCAATGTTGCTGATTTAGACGGAAAGTGGAGAACGGACTCTCCGTTTCCGACTTGATAGGTTCTCTCTGACTCAGTCAAAGTAAATGTCATAATAATTTGGCTGATTCATTTAATATTTTGGCAAAGTTTCATTTGAAGATTGTTTCTATACTGTTTCTCCCTATCTACGGGAAGACATGACAATGTACTGCGTTAAGTTTCGTCTTCCACCAAATTAGCAGAAAGTGTAGAACTATATAAATTATTACGAAATACTCATTTTGAAATTGTTCTAATGAAAACCGAACCGACATCTATTGCCTATACACAGACACACAACTAACATCGCTACTAACACTGTGTTATCTTTTAAGAATAATTGTACTACGATTTTTGTTTATATTGTAAATATGTGATACCAGCGATGTCAAGTCAACAAAGTAAATTTTATAGGACTGCGTGGCTCAACCAGTGTCACGATTCTAACGATTCTAATGTATTTGCATGAAAATACGTTCGTTTGTATGTATTGATAGATGTTTTATAGAAGTTTTGTTTAAAATATAGAAAGGCGTATTTTACGGCTCAATGGCTATTAGTATAATTATTATATTTATTACTAGTACAACTAGTACTATATACATAATAGTGAAACGGTGAACGTCTGTTATCTTAATTTTCCGAATTTTTTTGCGGAAAGAATCTTGTTATGTTTCACAGAGGGACAATACAAAGCGAAAGCGTTTTTTCATGTATAAGATAATATAAGATAATATGTAAATATAATAATAGTATAATGGCAAATGTTATATATAATAAGGCAATTAAAATTATTGATTAGACTTTTGAGGATCTACTTATCTATAAATAGTTATTTTCTTCGCCTAGATAAATAAAAGGAAGAAAATTAATGTAATAATACAGATTTTGATAACAAAAGGCATGGACCAAGTGTCCGTAGTGTTTAAATAAAACTATTAAAAGAAGCTAGTTTTTTATAACATTAGACAAATATAATACTTATGTTGCGATATAAAAACATAAATTTCTTCACAAGTATCATATATTTGTTTATAAAAGCGGCTTTCGGATTATTCCCGTACATCAGGTTAGGTTACATAGGCAAAAAGAATTTAGTGTAGAGACACCTTGTTCTCTAATTTCTCTCTGGATTTACGGCATTTCGTGTCGGTCATATATTGTTTATAATCGTTCACCTAATTGGATAACGAACCCGCTACCTTCGCGTTTACATCCATATCCTGGAAGCTACAATATTTCGTATATTATACTCGTTTAAATTATTCATATATTCATATAGAAAACTCTTTTATTAAAAGGGTTCTTGGCCTTGATTCGATAATATTCACATTACAAGATCGTCACAAATTTTAATAAGAAAGCTGAAGTTTCCACCCAACAATTAAGGTCGAGTTATTTTAGACCTACAATATGGTTCGCTGTCGTGGAAAACTAATTTTGGCGAGCCGTAAACTAAAGTTAGTTGAGTGCTACTGATGAATGAGTTTTATTTTCACAAATACTGTTACAATTAGAGCATTAATTTTTGCGCGGCGTTGAGAATTTAAAATTTGAGCAGAAAGTGGAGCTTCTAGTGTCATGTCACTAGATTTTCTTTGACTATACTATGCTTAGCTATGCGGAATAAAGCGTGAAACTAAGTTACTAATTTCATGTTAACGTATTTTATGGAGAAGGCACAAGAACATAGTGTCAAGTGGAGGACAAAATGTTTTTTTTTTACCTTTTAACTCTTTAGAGTTGTTTCGTTACCAGACTGGAAGAGCGTCTAAAGGCATGAATACATGAAGGGCACATTTTCGGATTTTTGTTGATCTATAAATTAAGTTTGTATAAACGTTAATATATTTTGGCGATTTTGTTAAAATTGTTAAGGTGAAAGAAATTCACCAAAAATAGCTTAAAATTTTCGAAACAGGTTGTTTTTTTTTTCTAGAGTACCTACTTAATATACTTTATGTAATTCCTATTTTTTGTAACTAGTAAGCACTAGTTATTCTAGAAGCCTGGAGTATGCCAGTTTCATTATTATTCTGTAAGATTATACCTATTATAAGGAACGCACAATTTTCATAACATGGTGTCAGAAATTCACCTTTTAATATTATGATATCACAGTTTGCCAAATGAAAACATGATAACAAATCATGACATGTGCCATTGCGATTTGTTCACGTTTAATTATACATATGACAGGATTTACATTAATTCTATTAAAAACAAAGCCACATATGTATATAAAAATATATTATATATAATGCAATACGTAATTCCAACAGAACGAGCTAGACGCTAACGATCTTTTCACTAACCAACTTTGGTCTTTGGTTATTTTGTAAGCTCTTTTGTAAAGCTATTGCTAGTTCATTGAACCGTCTGGATTCAGGAGTGTGGCCACTTGTGTGAAATTTAATTAATAATTTATATTTTATTGTTTTGTTGCTTGTAATGTCATTTTAATTATCGTGCCGTATAATTGAAGAACTTATTTAAGAATAAAAAATATTTTTTTTATATATAATTTAATAAGAATTTTGAATGAATCCAACAAACAAGCTATAAAAAAATTGAAAATTAAATGCAATTTATGTTACACTTTTTTTCCCACATAGCAAGGTAGTCAGAGAGAACCTACTGTCAAGACATTCCACTATCCACCCGAATCCGCAACATTGCGCGTTGAGTGGCGGGACTCATTGCTGCGCTTTGTCTTAGGTACCAGAGGGGAGAAATGAAAACCAATTTTAATTGTAATCATTCCTTCGAGAGGGAATTGAACTCACAACCGTCGTACTTAAATCGTAACGTACATAAATATTGTTTCAAAGAAAAACACCATTTATTTATTGTACTTACGTAACATGTATTACTTTGACTCTGATGTAGTCCGGAACTTTCCTTTCTAACCAAGATTGAATAGATTGAGCTTTATGATCTGGAGTCGAGTCTTGCTGGAAGAACTATTCTTGGTTATTGAACATGGTGCTGTTGAAGGGCTTAACTACCTTCTCAAGAATGATATCCATTTTATTATCCTATACATTTTTGTGCCGATGTTTTGATACCTTTTTCACTAAAATATGGCTCAGTCATTCCTTCACAGCTAACACACCACCAAACCATCACTAAAGTCGGATAATTCCTACGTTGTACTGTTGACTAATTAAGAAGATTCTTTAGAGCTTTCAGCATGAATACGGTTTGTTTGTTAAGCAATGACAATTGTAAAAATATTCTCATCCATAAACAAAAAAATTTATAATCTCGCTTTGCGTACCGCTTAAGCAGTTGATGATTTACCACCCTTTTCTTTTTTAAATTATTAGTTGAAAAAATATCAGTACGTCTCTTATAGGCTACGTCCTAAGTCATCTTTTAAAATACGCGACATGGTTCTAGGTGCTATCTTAATCTGCTCAGATAAAATATTTTGCTTTCGGACCGGTTTTTTTCCAATTCTTTCCCTTACTGCTTTAATCGCCTTTTTCGTACAATCACAACTTGGACGGCCATATATTTTTCTGACACAGAGGAGGTTTCATTGTACCTACCTCTAGCCCGGTACACAACCATTTCACTAATACCTAGCATATGGAGGATTTGTAAAATTGTATTTTGCACCATACCTACTTTTTGTAATGTAATCACAAATTTAAAGTCAAATAATTTGATTCAAAATAAGAAGCTTTATTGTTAGAACGTCCTACAATTTACTATTGTTTCACTAAAATTAATGCCTCAGTCCTAAGAAGAACCAGTGCAAGAAACTCAGCGGGACTTTTTTCAAAATAATAATTTCCAGATTTATTAGTGACAATGATACCTTTGAAATAGACTGGAGCGAGCATTTCATTCGCAAGGCAATTTTATCATTTATAAAATTATTAATTAGGTAATAATCTTTAAAACACAAACATCTTCTCACAACTTTTTAAAATTGTAATATAGAGCATTTTCTAATATTATAATTGTGATACAAGGATTTTCCCATAGAACATACTTTTTTTAATAATTTAGAATAATTCCTAACATATTTATTAAATCAATCTTTGTGGTTATATGTTTTTCACAATTAACTTTAGTTTGGTAACTATAAACTTTATATAACCTACTCCTAAACTCGAGAAACTCCTAGAATTGACTGTTTTAGAAGATAATCTAGCATTGTACTTATTGTTATAACTTTAAAAAACTTATTGTATAACATATTTAAAGTATTTAAATTTTGCCATTATATTACTTCTTAATCTCTCCACTCTACCAGTTGTCATCGGTATACAAACAATTTTTTGTCGTTTTTTTATTTTATTTTTACCAAAGGTAAAAGGTGTTAGGTATAAACTGTCCACAATGATCTGAAGTTAACAAATAAATTATTCATTTATTCCTGAGTACACAGTTTTCAAAAATATTGTCAATACAAGTAGCTGTACAACTAGTCATTCTTGTTGGCTCTAGAAATAAATTTGCTAAGTTATATGAATTTATAATGACCTGATAATTAGTGATAGATTAATGTAGTATAAATGGTGGAGTTATCCAGGAAGTTTAAATTAAAATTACCGCACTATAAATTTCTTAGATTCAAATAATTTTAAAAGCACTTGTTCTTAAATATTTTCTAAGTTTTCATATAACCCAGTGGAAGGTCTGTATACACTTACAATAATGAAATGCTCAAGATCAGTGCAGGCTATTTCAATAGTCTGCTCAACAGAGGGGATCACAATATCTTTACATTCTTTATATTTATAAGATTTTTCCAAAATTATTAAAGAGCTACCGCAAATTACTTTTTCTCTGTTGAACATACTAGCCATTTGGTCATTATTGAAATTAAAAATGGCCTGAGAAGTTTGTAGGCCAGTGCTCTGTAATACAAAGTACATGAATATTATTACAGTTTAAAAAAAAATTCAATTTCTAATTCTTTATTAAACATATCCTGTATGTTTTGATGTACCAAGGTTGTATCATTGCCATTACAAATTATATCTACTTTTATATTTTTATTTTCACATTTTTATTGAAATTGGAAATATTGCCAGAGATGGTTTTTATTGTCTTATCAATTCTCTAATTCAAATTACTTGGAATGGATTCCAAACTAGGCATTGAGTTATGCTGCTCAAGAGGAACAGTTTTCTTTACAGCCATTGTATTGGCTAAATTAAATTGTAAATAATACAATAGCAAGTTTGCTGTCTCTGTAAAAGTAAGTTAGGTGCACCCTATCACATGTCAAATTATTTGTATTACTATTACTTACGTTATTTATGTTAATTAGATTTTTTTTTTATTATTATCACTTAACGTTACATAATTACTATTTATTAATATATGAAACATAATTTTTAAATTGCGCCTAATATTATTTTCCTGTGGTAACAATGTTATATAAGCAAATGTAAACATAATAATTTGCTTGACATTTCAATTCATCAATTGTGATTAATATTCTTGCATTAATTACTTATTTACATTTCCCCTTCCCCCAATCAAAATAATTCAAATTATACTAGGACAATGAGTTAGAGTTAGAAATTTGGAGTATTTTTTACAAATATTCCTAGTTTTAATTAAACGTTGTGTTTTTTTAATCTATTCATGTTTTTAATTTATTTTCTCAATTTGTTCTTACTAGGAACTGGCTTGGAAGTCTCCGAATTATCACCAGTCAAGTCAATTGTTCAAATGTTATTATTTTGGGTGATAAGCTTTGAGCTAGCTGCGTTAGAATAAGACTGCTTAATCCTTGCACATAGTTTTTAGAGTAAATGCCAAAGTGGTAAGTATATCACGCAAAAACAGATCGACACTTAATAATCTCATCAAAGTTTCATTGTAGCGAGATTTAAATATTTATTGTAAGTAGACAAGTGTCTAGAGACTTTGAATAATACTCAATGTCTAAAAATTTTTCTTTGAATTTAATCAGATTTTTGTTTATAAAACCTTATAAGTGTAATAACCGCATGTAATTTTATACACGTGTACCCCAGGAGCAAACCGCTACCTGCCCACCGCAGCTGCATCTTGATATTCTAACGCATTGTTTATATAACAGAATAGTTTAATAACGTAGAGTAACTTTTTTGAGGCCATCGTGGCGCTTTAATATAGCGTCTGACAGGAAACGCAATTATAGTAGGTTCGATCCCCACTAAGACGAACTATATGTAAATTAATTTAATATAAAACGCGGCGTTCAGTTCCGCCATTATATTATGTTAAAAATTCAGGCAGAGAGCGTCACTTGACTTATTTAAGAGATATTGCGTGTTTGTTGAACTATATTACTTAATTTTGTTCCGTTTGCGTACTAACTACTTAGTGAATACAATTTTTTCCTTAACTTAATCTCGGTTTTTCTGTTAACTTGAGATTCTGTTAAATATTTAGATTTTCTATATCTATTTGATTTAATTTTTTTACTAATTATAAATAATTTAGTGCAATTTTTGTTCTTAAAAAAGATTGTTTTCATTAAATACATTTTTTTACTTTGCATTTTACGAACATTTTCCAGAATGATATAACGTTAACATGTACGTTAAGTTAGTCAGTTTCATCTCTTACATGAAATATTTAAACAGGCAATTTTCTCAGAAACTTCCGTTTTTTGTTATGCAGCTATTGTTTTTTATTTTTTTTTTATTATAACTTCACGCTTTATCCCGCAAAGCAGGGAAGGCATAGAGACCCTAGTGTCAGGACACTCCACTTTTCACCGTAATATATAGTTCGAATTTGAGAAATTGCGTGTTGAATGACGGAACTTAACGCCGCGCTTTGTCCTGCCAGAGCGGAGAAAATAAGTGTAATAATTTCCCCGAATGGGGATTGAACCAATAAACATCGCGTTTTATATTTGGACCTTAACTGAAAGACAAATCCGTCGTATTCGTATTATATTAATATTATTAAACTTCCGTATTTCAAATATCTAATCCTAACTATAATTGATTAAAAAATACCAATGTTTTAGCGTGACTTATGAGCAATAGCTTATAACAGAGAAAATCTAGTAAAATATTCGTCTTCTATTTTATGCTTAACTGCGACACATTGCCTGTTGCCTGCCGGAACTCAACCCCGCACGCACGCGTACGTACAATATTTTTATTCTATAAACGTACCTTACGTATAACCTTTACTTTGACTGGGTCTCAAACAGTCAATCCTCGGTTATAAAAGCTTGCTTGAAGTATGAAATTTAAAACAAAGGTTAGCAATTTATTTCAAACAAAACTAACAATTTAAAAAATTGCGGCCTGAATTTGCGAGATAGTGGCGAATGCAGGTGATGGGAGCTTTTGAGAGTTCTGAAATGCTTTTCAGTTTTGTATTTGTAATTGTAGAATAAAAATGGTTATGAATATGCAGAAATTCATGTATAATTCTGAGGTTTATTTGTGTTCATTGTAAGACTTAATACAGTTTTAGATCGTAAGTCACGAATAGTGTCTATTTTTGAGCAAGAACTCGGATCAGACTGCTTAAACTATATAAAAATAGTTAAAAATGTAAATTATCTTCAAAAGGCAAACCCTTTTTAAACTGTGTTTAACTATTTAAAGATGTACTTTTGTAGGTACAAGACACAAATCCTCAGCATTCGATTCATTAACAGGATTATTATATATATAAGAAGAAACTTCTTAGTATGCCATGAATTCACTGTACACCCGTACGGCCCATCGCATTGCAGAAAGAGGAGTTCGGGGCAGTAACTGGGACTTGCGACCCAAGATTAGGTTAGGACTAGGCCCTTTCAAGTACGCATTAACTCTTGCCACCACTGTCCAAGCTCTCTATCTAACCAGTACATATAATCTATACGATTATATTTCAAAATACGTCTAAATACGTTTCTATATCGTATAGATTACACATTTCTATATTATCTATAAAATTATAAACTATGATATATAAAAACTTATTTAGACGAGTTTTGAAATATTTCCGCTGGAACAAATTACTTCGACACAAGGTAGGTACGCTATAGGAAAAAAACCTATACAATTAAGGGGGCTATTGTTGAGCTAAATAATTGGTCTTCGGGGTAATAATGCCGAGGTAACTCGGCTAGAACTTACAAAGACCCTCCGTGATTTATCGTTAAAGACACTCTAAAATATAGTGCTGTGTAATCTAATGGAACTTTATACCTAAATAATGTATATATCTATTTTATGTAATGCCATTCTTTTTCTTTTACTTGATTTAGCAGGGTAGGCAGAGAGAATATAATGTCATGACATTCCGTTCTCCACTTTGCACTCGATTTCGGAACATTGCTTGGTAGAACTCAACATCGCGCATTGTCTGAAGCTGGGGAATTGGAAAAAGTTAAATATGTTTAGTTGGTTTCGGTTAAAAATGTGTTTCACCATCTGACATGAGTTATCTAAAGAATCGGTAAAAAGTACAAAACAAAATTATATATTAAAGGGATATATAGTTGCTATTTACCTATTATAATTCAGGAAAATCATAAAAAATAAGCTTAGTCTATTGAATATTAAAAGACCTTGCTTGCATAAGTAAAATTCGGCCGCATGATTAAACGATATATAATTTATGCATTCAATAGTTTGTCCGGTCAGTTGGTATTTAGATTAATATTTAAATTATTTTTTTATTATATATCTAAGACAATTTCTGAACGCGCTTTACGTATCTGCAAATCTGTAGCGATTAGGGAAATGACGGGATAGTTCTTTCAATATCAGTTGACACAGTTATAGAACAGAAGAAATTTCGTAGAAAGTGTCTTTGTGAATTTCTATTTTTGGTTTTTTGTTAATTTTTATTTGGCCACATTATTTAATTCTGAGGCGGTACGAACTTCGCCGGGTCAGCTAGTACTTTAATAAAGCAATATTTATGCATATTTCTGTATTGCAGCTAATACATGGTCTATATTATAAATGCATATTTAATTTTTAATTTTCATATTAAATTTATTTAATTTCGAAAGAAACATAAAAAAAGCTTATGTATTACAAAATTTATACTTTATTACTTTTGCAAGGCAAACTCAACGGCAAATTAAATCATCTGTATCGCTGAGCAACCGTTTAACAGCTTTGAAACATTTTCGCTGAACGAATGAGGGTGGAATGAAAAATACTTACTCCAAGGAAAGGCCTTTGTCCTTGACCTTACCCGGATGAGCTTTTTGCCCGGGGCTTACTCAATATAAGGTCTTATGGCTTCTGTTCAGTCAAAATTACCTTAGAAAGGTCATCTTGTAATAATTTAAAATAATATTTTGAAATTAACTTTCCAGTCATTACTTACTTAAATAAAAATATTTTGAAGTAGATTTATTTTTAGTTAAATCCTTAATATTTTTATGATCCTTTATGGCTGTTTTTATTCCCGTTTTAGTTTATTGGCGTGAACTGCTGATTTATATGGCAGCCAGACGTAAAAAATTTAATGACTCGTTCATTTTTATTATCCTTGTTTCAAAAAACAAATCCATACATGTCCTACGTTGACCATGCTTTTAAGGAGACCATCTATCGATACTTATCCATATCATCCATTCTTATATAATCCATTATCATCGATACTTTGTTCATTCTACAGGCACTTCCAAATTTTACCTCTTTTTACCTGTCAGTATATTTGTACGCATTGCGCAAAAACTAGTACATGCAATTCAGACCTTTCACAAAAATTTCATATACATAGTGCAGCAAGCAAAACTGAAATCAGTATTAAGAAGCCAAGATAGTTAGCCAAAAAACATTAAATTTTAAATATTTTTTTATATAAGTATGTCGTCGTATTTGCTTGACCCGATTTTTTGTTGTCTAAATAAATTAAACATTGCAGATCACATTAGGTAGGCTTTATTTACAGCTTCCTCTTTAAGCTGATTATAAAAAAATTATAACAAAGGTTCAAAATTTTTGTGATTTAATTTGTTTTGTTTTCACGTAAGTAAGCATAAATTAACGTATATCATTATAATCCTTACAATAGATTTTCCCGGATAGACGGGAAAAACACTTCCTTCTCAAGTTCTCAAGTTTACATAACATAATATGCAGTGTGGTAGAAATCTCTCTTAATATACAGGGTGTGCAGATAATAATGTCTAACACTAGTGTTAGACACTTTTTTTTAGCTCAGTGATAACAGTGTCTTACCACTAGTTGTTCTTGCTTTCACATTTTCTCTTTATATTACCCTAATAGAACTCTTCCGTTTATCGAAGTCACGTGCTCTAATACATCAGTGCGCAAATTATCGTTTCTATCGCATACAACCATTTGTTATCAAATAAGCCCGTTACACGTTTACACAGACTGCAACGGAATTTTACGTTTATTTCAGATGAGGAAAATTGTATATAAATAAATATTTTCAAAGATGTTATATTTTTTATGGTTTAAATGTCGTGTTGGGTAATTTTTTCGTTTTAATAAGTAAAACAGGGTTTTCTTTCACCACTTAACTTGTAGTTTCTTTAAATACTACTGAAAATAAGAAGAACATGACTATGAAGGAAATATATAATGGAGTGATATGGCATTATCTTTTCCGCACTGCTCTGCCATAATTTAACTAGCAATCTACCATACCACAAGTATGACATCTAGAATATCGTCATCGTATAGTAAATAAATAAAGTAAGCCTGTAGAGTCTAAACTTAGGTATTATAGGTACACGTTGGTGACAGAGCCATTTATTGTATTTTAGATACTACAAAATCAACAAAAGTATTTAATTTTGTTAAAATATATTTTCAAATACTAGTTAAGAATAAAAGTAAAAAAAAAAAATTTGGGTTATTTTATATTTTTTAGATGCACAAAAATATTTTCATAGTGGGGATGGAGATGTCTTTGTCATAATAAATTGAGTCTAGTGTACGGAATTCCTCTGGCAGACAAACGTCGTATCGTTAGAACGATTACCTTGTTATAAAGAATTGTTTATTTTTCATTATTTTCATTTAACATATAAACTGGCCAAATGGAGTGTCGTGACACTAGGTTCTGTTTACCCACCTCAAGATAGAGATACGTAAAGAAATAGTAATATTTAAAAAATATACCTGCTTATATAAAATTAATTTAAATAATAATATATTGTATATACAATATTATATATGTATAATCACGCGCGGCTACGCCAGTTAATAGACTAGTCTGAACAAAGGTTATCGTAGTTTTGGAGTGTGTCTTTATATCATGCATAGTTGTGTGTGAATTGGGATGTTGATAACAATGTTTTTTTTTATTAAAACGAAAAAATATATTAACTAAATAAGCAGATAACTTGTTAAATAGGATTAGGGATCTGTGTCTTCTCTGTAATAGGTACTTTTACAATAACCAGGAACACTTTCCTGTTTCTGCCGACCCGCTCCCGTCGCCCGCGTGAAGTAAAGCTTTTTCATATTTTCAGTGGCTTTTTCGTAAAACAATGGAAAAACTAAACTAGTGTATTTATGTGTTTTGTATGGACAACAAAGGAAAAGAAGGAAAATGTCAAATCACATTTATTATCTTCGACAAGAAGAACCTACAATTGACAAATGACCTGACATTAAAACTCTAAATAAAATTAAAATGATTTCTTTAACGCATTGTTGGCTTTTGACTTCTATTGTCACATTTAGTATATGTGTGTATATACTAAATGTGACAAATATTAGAGTATAAATTTCGTAACAGTTGCTTGGTTTAATTAAATTAATTAGAAATATTTTTATAAGCATTAAAGCAAAGAGCTACTTTGCTGTAACCTACCCAGTGTTAAGCCACTTCGTTCTCCATAATGACTGCAAATCCATTATGATTCGTTACAGTGATATAAGCAACAATACCCGCAGATATGTGGGGAACTATTACAAAAGGGTACTCATAAATAATAACAAAAGGATCAATTCTAACTTTGCGATTTAACAGACCGTAAATAGTTAGTGGCGGGGTATATGGTATTGCTTAATTAAATATTAGTTTACTGTTTTAGTTTAAATTTCGTATATATAGATAGATAAGACTTTCGATATGATACTTCAAGTTCATATAGAGAAGTGCAGAAAGAAAATGTTTTCCTTAATAATGCATTAGAAATATATTATTGTTAATAAAATAAATGAGGCGATCATAGCGCATTAGATAGATTACAGTATCTACTGTAATCGGCTATGGTTGTGGGTTCGATTCCCACTCTGTATATTGATTATCTTTATATAATTTTCATGTCGCCACTCTGGTTCCGAAGCGACAAGCGCAACATTGAGCTTCGTCACTCGACACGCAATATTTCTAATTCGAGCGAAAGGTGGTGAACGAAGTGTCTTGACACTAGGTTTTCTCAGACTCTGGAAAAAGCGTGAAGCTGCTTTTTTAATAGACTTTTTTTTGCAAACAGATTAATTAGGACGACTTCTTGTAATATTTAATATTTTGTTCGTATAAAGACTGTTGAAATAATCTGTCTACTTATTTGTGTCTAATTTAAAAGAGTTCCCTCTTATCGAATCAGATAGCTATGTACATGGGTAATGTATTTTTTTTATTTTCTAAATATATAAGTTTTTTCCTAATTCACTAGGACGACGTAATATTGTTATAGTGTGATTATTGTTTTAGATATGTGTTTAACAGTTCCTATACCTATTTAAAACTAGGCTTATAATACTCAGAGAACTTAGTCTCTATGTGACATATTTTTTTAATTAATCTGAAAAAATAGATGAAGAACAAATGTATGATGAAGTTTTATTTGTTTTTTAAATTCTCAATAATAATTTATTCTTAAAGTTATTAATATGCTTCTAACAAAGTTCTTTAGTGCTTTCGTTGTACAAACTTTTCTATGGTTAACTTTCAGGAAGTTGAAGTGATTTTGAGGCAAAACACGTTACATAAATATTTTTCTACCGCTTTACATAGACCTTCGTATAGTTTGAAGTTATTTAATTTAGATTATTATCTTAATTAATTACTTACAAAAATTATATGTGAAGTAAGCAATGATAATAAGCAAGTGGATACAACATTCACGGATTTTAAAAAGACTTTCGATACAGTTCCACATACTATATTGCAGTTTACGGAGTTTCGGGTTCTCTGTCGAAATGGCTCAAGTTATGTCTGCATGATCGTTTGTATTAAAAGATTTTAAGATGATTTCAGTTGAAAAAGCACTATGTCTCGTCTGGTCTTCCTTAAAGCCCACATCTTGATTTCGAATGCGTATAATATTGTCCCCTTATGAAACTATTCGTCTTCAAATGGATTTAAATAATGTTATATAGACTGGTGTAGTGCTAAAGCACCATACAAGCTGAACTCAAAAAATATGCTGTCATATTAAATTTAAAATTCAAAATTAAGGATTCGGTTCGCTCAATATTATTACATTTCATAATATTGAACTTGACTCCCGTTTTCGGGAGTGGAGATTGAACCCGCAACCATCGCAACACTGCGCTTGTATGATAGATCTGTCTAATTAATACATTGTACTTAATTATTTTGATATCCACTTAAATTTGTCCTTATCTCGGTTAGTGACATTTATCTTGTGAATGTGTGCCGGTTACGGACCTCAAGAGCATGCATAGTATCGTTATTTAAAAGATTCTTACATATAAATATGATGATTTTTATTATATTATTATTGCTAGTAGTAATTGTAGTTTCTGGAATATTCATATTTTTGTGATAATTGTGTAGTTAGATATATTATGTCGTTGTGTTAAGCGTGTGATTATTTTCAATGGTTGAATTTCGATTTCCGTTGGGGTATTTTTTGCTTAAAACACATTTTTTACTTACTAACTCTTATATATTCGGGTGTATGCGAGAAAGAGAGAGATTATAGCTGTTTCTCATTTTTCATACTGAACAGAGTGTTGGTTTCCGCAACCTCTACTATACAAATTATTCACAACACAATATCTTCAAATTTAGTGCTTGAGGAATATCTTTACTTTTCTATCTACTTTTTGAAAAGAATTTATTTTAAAAGTTTTTTAGCTCTAAATAACATATTACTTTATCTTGTCGTTGCTCCTCTTCTGGTCCTGATAAGGACATCAGGTTCATTATTGCAAGCATAGGTGAAAATGGGTCAAAATATCGTTACAAAGTTTTCTTACATATATAGCATTTATACCCGTATTGGTGAACTTAATAAATAAAATTTTTGATTCTTTTATCAATCAATCTTTCAATTACTTAGTCCGTTTCTCGTCTTGCCTATTATGTACTGTACCAATACATGAGTATGTGTGTATTTGCCACAACCGTTCGCCATTCAGTGATAAATACGTAATTTTTTGTCGTATTGACCGAGGACGACTCTATAGACCAATCTTTGCATCTGACTATTAAATAATGAGACGGAATGCGCTGCCAGGTCGCAGTGAGCTGCTTTGCGTCTTCTTGTCACTTACAAAAGTGTTTCACTCGATCAATCTAGTGAAAAACTTGGATTTTTTATACGAAAAATGATTGTTTTGTGAAAGTGTCTAGAGATAAAGTATTATGTATAGACAAGTGGCTTCACATAGATATTTATTAATAGTGTTGATAATGCGGTGATTTTCATGATTATATAGATTTGGCAAGGTGTCGAATAGTGCCAAGATGTTGCAAATAAAGGTTTGTTTGTGTTTATTGTACGAATTTATGCTGTTTTCAATATGTATGTAAAATATAATTGGTACTATTATATTATATTGGTACTATGTATGTTAAATATAATTGGTACTCTATGCTCGACCTAATTATACACTGACCAAAGCGGAATTAAACGCCGTATTTTTGTAAGAATACCAGAGAAACAAATTTATTTTATATATAGAGAATTTAACATTCCTGTATGGAATTCGACCTCCTATTATACCGTTGAAGTACTTGCAATTTTATTGAAACTAATCGAAATAGAGTTCCACTAGGCATATTGTTAACATTTTTAAATAAAAGAAGGTTAGCATTACTTTACTTATTACAAGGCTATCGAATTCACGCATATTAAATATTTACTTTTATCAATTACATTTTTCTGAAGTGGCATAAGGTAATAAATAGATTATAGCGCTATCTTAAAGCATAAACGTTGCAAAACTGATTTTAGCATTAAAAATAAAAACAACGATAAGTAAGTTTTTGATTAAGATTTTTAGAAACCGTATATAAATTGCCACGGTGGCACACTTGGACGGTTTCCAACAGGTGCAGGTTTGAATCCCACTGCGTTCAAATTTTTACACGTTTCAAAAAATGTTTTTCAATTTCCTAAGTGTGTGATTATCACTTTAAAAATGTTTAAAGTTTGATTAGTTTTTTGTATGCAAAGAGAGTTCTCTTTATTTATGGCTATGTTTCAGACGAAAAAAAACAAACCTTAGTTTTGAGGTTTCTCGGGCTTAACAATATTATAAGCATCTATTGGGATTTCGTGTTGACTTTAGTACTCATAACACAAAGAGTCACCACTCAACGCGAATTGTATTAGAATTCGGACGGTAAGCGGAGAAGGGAGAGTCATGACACTAGATTCTCTGCCCTAGCAGCTAGCTAGCAGGGTGCTATATGGTATAAAGCGAGAAGCTATAACGTTTTTTAAAGCTATTAAAAATTGCACCTTATGAGCTTCAACTCACAGCCATATCTTGCAAAGGCGTGCATTTCTAACTGTGTCACAATAGTTAAAGTAAACGACGATTCTAGTTAAATCGTTATAATATAACGATTATATGAAAATATTAACTCAAATTATATAATGATTTCGGCTGATGTACTCCTGTATTCTTAGAATAGCCATATTTTATTGCAGATTAGTAACTTATTTCAACACAGTGATAGTGTCAATGTATTACTGATAACTTATCAGTTAATGAGTTTTGTGTGACTACTAGCTTTAGCCTTTGACTTTACGATTGTGTACTTATATAGTATTTAATATTTAGTTTTATATATTCTTCTATCATAAATTTAAATTATTTTTTTAAATTATAATTCTTATTTTTATGGTTTATTTGAAATAATAATAAAAGTTTTTTATTTCTTTAAAAGTAGTATGAGTCTACAGCTACACCTTAAGGTGACCTGGCAGAGATCGCTTATAGCTACAACGCCGCCTATTGTACATTTTATTCTCTTTACGTCTTTTTTTTTCTTTGTAAACTTTTGGGAGTACTTATTGTAATTTGTTAGCATTTTAACATTTATCATTATTATGATAAATCGTTGCCTCCATATTGTTGCTCTTGGAAAGTACGCAATGGTCGTGCTTTAAAACTAAGAATGATTATATTTAAAATATTTTTGTTTTCCCTGTCCTTGTAATCAAAGAGACTTAATTTTTTGCTTGTTCTATACTGTTCTTAGATTTGTGCACAGATTGGTCGGTGGCATAACCTAGCGCCGTGATTTGTTTAGCCAGTACTAAATTTTTAATAGATTTGAACTCGCTACCATTGGTTCCAGCGTAGTTTCAATTGTGCCACAGTGAGCTTTAGGTAATTTATCATTAAATTTTCCTCATTTTTTCATCTTAATATTTATCTGTTTGCCACATAACCTTTCTCATATCAATAATATGACTTCAGTGCTAGATGTAAATTGTTTACAATAATCGATTCTAGTTACACTTAACCAACGGCACGTGCATCTACACGTGGTAATTTTATATTCTATGGTTTATATAACGTGTGTATAAATATAGAGTTTTTATAGCTATTAAGTTTTTTTTCACCTACACGCTTTATCAAGTAGGCAGGTAGGCAGAGAACCTTTTGTGAAGATTCTCGGAGCTATCTCTCTCGGATAAGGTAATTCAACGCCGCGCTTTATCTTACTAGAGCAGGAAATTGAAAATAATTTAAATATAATCATTTGCTGAGTGGAGATCGAACCAACAACCATCGTTTACAGTCCCACTGCTCCTGATAGCCTCGACAGTTAAGTGAGTTAGATTTGCTTTTTATATTTTGCTACAGCTACTGGTTGTTTCGTAGGATTTAGGTATAATTTGTTAGATTATATTTTATGGTATATCACATAGGTTTATAAATGGGCTGAAAATCCGTGATTCGTTAGCTAGTACCTTATATAAGTAAGTTTCCTTCTAAGTATATCTTCTTCCTAAATGTATGGTTTTGTATTTTTAATATAAAACATAAAGTTAAGCATATTTCTCACCAAGTAATAATTCTTAGTTGCAAATGGCATGTGAACGTATAGCTCAATTGGCTAGAGTTTTTGAACGGAGACGCGTAGGTTCGAATTATGCTGCTTTCGAATTTTTAAATAACATCTATACATACAAAAAATTTAAATTTTTCATATTATTAGTCGAAATAAATAAAAACAGAATCACATAATGTATAAAGGTGACATAATAAAACTCTTACAAGTGAATTTGTTTTCAGTATGATTAGTTAAGTCCTTGTTTAGCCATCGTCCATTACACTTGACAATATAGTGACTCAGGCATGGTAATAAATTGACTTTCCTGTTGTATATATCTATTTAAATCTTGTGAAATATAAGTCAATTTAAACGTTCTGTGTTTTTAACATGCTTATTATATTTTCGAAGTAGAAATACTCTGTATTGACCCACTTTTTACATCTGATTTGTTTGTAAAATTAGCACACGTGTCCGGATCTGATAACAGTACAATATTTTCATAACATGTAACCTAATGTCATTGCGGAAATCACCAGGATAAAGAGAAAATAAATTTAAGTGCATTTTTGTTTAAACTAATTTGTCATTTGTTTTTTGGTCATCTTCCACGCCATGCCAGAGTTAGCAAATAAAATCTAAATAGACGACATTCCATATTGCACTTAGAAATAATCTTCGTATAGTCGTAATAAAGATTAAGAAATCATCACAATTAAAACTTCCTAAAGTGTATGCATGTAAACTCTGAAACAGCGTTTCTGCAGTTCTTGCTCCGCCATTTAAGTGACAAGACACTATACCTTATACGTTTTTCTGTTTAAAGGCATTATATATTCAGTGGTAGATCTATAAATGGCAATTCTTTATATAATCACTTTAGTTTCTATATAAGAATAAGTAACCAAGGAACTGTTATTTAATGGCAATTTTCGACCTTTGCCACTAAATGACAAAGGCCCAACCCCTTACAAGCGCCTCCTATCCCTTACGAATCTGGTCTTAATGTCATTCTGATTTTAATATAGTAATAGTAATTGGGTTTTGACCCTGGACTCTAATATAGTAATACAAGAATATAATAAAAACATTACATATTTTCAACGTTTAATAGACCTTATTGAAATCATCGGAAGTTTTTTTAAAGCAGTAGCTAAAAGTACCCGTAGGATATGTATATGGGCTAAATACTATGGGACTGTGTGTTTACTATAGTCTTAAATATTATATTATGAGAGATATTTTAAAAAGTAATCAAAAATCCGAGTGGCATGTCAATAGCTTACTCTTTGTCTACTAAATGGATAAATGAAATTGCTTGACTAAGCTTATATTGTGTTACATATTGACTTTAATGTCTCAAGTAATTATACAACTAATATCAGTGTCTACTTATATAATAAAAATATAAATAAAAACATAACAAACTAAAGTTATTTATGTATGTAATGTAGTTCTATATGACAAGTTTTGAACGTTAAAAGCCTCTTATTGAAATGACTGAGAAAATTGCCCTAAAAGTAGTCTCAAACTACTCTTAAACAGCCAGAGTAACCCTGTTCCGTCATGGCCCTGGAATCTGGCAAAAATCCAAAGACATTTGAAAGATTTCTTTTACATTTTTAACCCTATATCTATGATATTAGAATTTAAATTCCGTTGCTGTATATTTGACTGCCTTTTTGCCTAAGTCACCAGTAATAGGCTTCGTTTTAAGCTTGACTTAGTGTATTTTTTTCAAAGCGTCTGTAAGGAAATATGAAGACAGGTCAAGTTTAATGGGGGAAATGTCTACTTCAATATAAGTAATAAATAAAACATTCTTTTATTTTTAGGTTGATTGCCAAAAAGTATATAGTTGTAAGTGAAGTTTAAATAGAAATAAAAAAGGCGAACACCAACATTTAGTAATAATGTATTGTATATACTCGTACATTAAATTAAATAATACACATACTACATATTATATGTATTTTAATTACACCTTTAATTACACCAAGTGACTTGTACGTTGCTAAAGCTACGCGTATTTTACTTTTCAACGGGTACTAGTAATAATGAAAGGAAGATTGCTACAAAGTTATATACAAAGAATAGTTAAGGACTATTCTGACCCCACAAATCAACAAATTAACTCAACTAGCTGTTGTTGTAACGTAAATGGATAATAGCAATTGAGACAAAGACTTCTACACGCGTGTAGCGCCAGTGTTAGTCACACGCTACGTGTGGTCGAAATTTAGTATGACTATTAATTTAAATGTTAATATATTTTAAAGCAGCTATAGACACATTGCGTGCTGAGAGTCAAATCTTATCGTAGCGATTTGTTTTTTAAAAAGTTTTATTTGAACATTGAATATAAATAAAATCATTCATTAATATAAATCGAACTCACAGCCATCGCGTGGATTAACCATTTATATTATAACACTAGCGACCCGCTCGCGGCTCCGACTGCGTAAACAACTTGAATAAACTATTTATTTATTTTTTGTTTTTTCTGCCTCTCGCGTTTATAATTAAAACTGTTTTATTTATGAAACGATTCACATGAAACAAAACTAAACTACACTTACCAAAGTCTATCTCAACATTTTGTGCGTAAATGTATTGTGGTCAATACGATAGTCAAAACTGCATTTAAATCGATTAAGCCGTTTCTGAGATTAGTATGCACAATCAAACAGACAACAGAAAAGACAACTTAGAGAAATATTGTTGTGTGCAATGTTTACTTGTATACAAGCGCTTAGTTTCGCCATTCATCAAGAAATGTCTTTAAATGGGCAGAGGGTCCTTGTCATTCAATAACGCAAGAAATGCCATATAAAAATATTTCATGTCTTTTTCAATTTCCTAAGTGTGCGATTAACACATTAAAAAATGTTGAAAAATATTTAATATTTAACAATTTTCAAGATTCAAATAATAATCGGTCAATTTGATAGATGGATGGATGGTAATTTAGGTATGGTCCGAGATGACGGATGAATGTGACATCCGATGGCTGCAGGATGCTCAATTTGTCGTCAAGTTAAAATTAGAACTCTAATAACCTTTACTTGCTTTGTGTACTTGTGTTGTGACTTGAGTCAAATGAAATACTAGAAGAAACTTAGTAGGTAAAAATATATTCTTAAAAAACGTATTAAAATTTGGACGCAGCTCTGACCTCTAAGCCTTGCGTTTTCGAAACCCACTGCTTTAAAATTTTTATACGTTTTCTGAAAATGTTTTATATCGTATGTTTTAACACTTTAAAAATATTTTGTTTCCTATATATTTTTTTGTGAATTATTTGGGCTTTTGACAAGTAAGGTCATACAAATATTTTTTTTTACAGAGTTTCGTTAAGTCTATGTTTTCTAACATAGACTTAAGTAAACTCAGTAATGTGTTCATCTTTCGTTTCTTTGGATTACAGATTATCCCTTGTCTGGTACGGTATTTGAATTGTTTTTTGAATTGCTTTATGTGAAAACTTTCAAGAATCTTGATTTACCATTACATTGACCCCGTATTGAGGGCGTCAATGTTATATAATAATTTACAAATTTATTCTTAGTATTTAATTATTTTTGACGAATAACTCACTGTCTAGTGTAAACTCAATTGAGCTGAAATTTAAGTACTTTAGACTTTAGCCTCTAGTTAAATATCAAGCCAAGTATGGTTTTGCGCCACAATAACAGACAGTAATCCCTAGAAAAAATATTAAACTGAAGTATAGAATAAGCGATTACACATTTTTATCCCGTAATTCTGAAATAAAGTTAGCTATAATCACTGTCAAAATGCCAAATTACATTAGAATGTCTTGATAAATGTCTGTCAAATAAGATTATACAAGGTATTCTAATACAGCAAACTAGAATATATTAGTTCAAATAAAATTCTCGGCAGCGAAATTTTAACTAGTACTCTTTTTAAATTGACTATAGTTTATATTTATAAAGGAGCTTCACGCTCTTTTTCGCATAGCAGGGCAGTTAGAGAGAACTTAGTGTATTAATTTATATATGTTTTATACAGGTATTTTCGATGCCATCGTGGCGCAGGGTGTCAATTTTTGACTATATACACAACAGTTGTTGGTTCGATTCCCACTCGGGGGAATGATAACATTTTATTTATTTTAATTTTCTCCGCTCTGCTGACAAGACAAAGCGCGGCGTCGAGTTCCCCCACTCAACTCGCAATGTCTCTGATTCTGTGAAAATATTTCCTCAAATGAGATTCGAACTCGCAATCACTAAGTCAGTTCCCAACTGCGATACCGCATCAAAATTTCATTTTGTTTACATTGATTTACTTTTATTTTTGGCTCAATGCCTTGTCTCAGTAATATTGTATACAATCGTTAAATCATTTGCAAGTGACGTAGATAGGTCGTCTGCCAGCTTACGTCTTTAATGCCATCCACATGTGTGAATTTTGTTTTGCTTCCCAAATTCATCTTATTTAGCCGAAGTTTTTGGCAAAACACATGATTTCAATTATGTAAATTACGTCTTTTGGACGCCAAAATGGTTTAATTAGAGAAGTAGTTATATTTTGGGTTCCATGACGGGAACTATAGTATATCTACCTATACTAATTGGTAGAAGGTTCTTTAAGCAGAAAGTTTTAATTTGTTTTTCTTTATATAAATATTTCATCTACATAGTGAAAATTGAACTCAGAACCATCTCGTAGATTAGTCGTTTGAATTTATCATGACATTAAGTATGTCATGATAACTTCAAATATATTATTCTAATAATTTAATATAACTTTAATTTATCAGTTATCGTCATTATTTCGACAGTGTCTCGGAAACACTCGGTCGAGTCTCATAACGGCCTTAACGCTAGCAGTTACCTTGGAATGGAGGTCAAGAATGTATTAGAGTAATCGAATTACAAAGAAATATTTTAGGTGCGAAGATAAAAATATACACGTAGATGGAGGCTTACAGTCATAACCTTGCACTAAATTGATTAAAAATCCTGTGATGATGATATTGTAATAACAGCCTCGTTCAACATGTAAAATACGCGTTGCCTTAACAACATTTATATGACATTATACAAAAGTGTATGACAAATACATGGTTGGTGTGTGTGGTTAGTTTTTATTTTATTAATAAAATATACCTGCACTGTTTCCGAAATTACAGCCTTCGGCATATTTTCTTCATATACACTTTAACTATACAAAATGTCTTCATACTGCATAATTTTTGAGTTGAAAGTTTTTCTTAATGTAATTACGTATGGTCTTCGCCCGTGTAAGCTTTAGCTGTTTTGTCGTCAAAGGCCTTTCCTTAAAACAATAAATTTCTTGTAAAAACTGTAACCAAGACACCCTCAAGCATCTCTGTACAAAATGTCCCCTCATTTGGTTTAGTGGTTTTGCCGTGATGACATCACACACGGACAGAGCTACTTTCGCATTTAATATATTAGTATTGATTGCTTCAGATTATAGAAAAGGGAAAATGACAATATCTCTACTGGTATTATACAATAAGATTATACAATAATTAATCTAATACAAAAATATGTTATTTGAATTTACCCAATTCCCACGTAATGTAGGTAACATTGCACAGCGCAGGGACAAACCAACCATCAGCAGGGACCAACCGAATATTTTTATTTTGTGATATTTTCTAAGATATTTCTTTAAACTATTTATAGTTAAAAACACTAAATATTCTATATTAAATTTCCGTTCTAACAAACATATTTATTTAGATATAGATAAATGTCATATAGGTAATAAGCTTCAGAAAAATCCATTCTTCTTATGTTCTATATGATATGTTCTATAATACTGTAATACGAGTACATTGTTTTGTTCTATCACTAGTAGCTTTCGCAGCGCGTGCGATAAAAGAAATTGCATGATATTTTCTTACACTTTAGGGAACCCTAATTATTATTAGTATATATTTAACCCTAATTATTTCTAGAAATAAATATAACATATGTTACTCAGTAAAATTGTAGCATTCTAACGGTAAAATAAATTAAACGGTTTATTATTTTTTGAGTTAAATCCAAGCAAACAAGCACACAAATCTTTCCTATTTATAACATAAGTGTAGATTATAAAGAAAATAAACTAATAGATTCTAAGCAGTTTAAAGCTATTTTATGTTTGATCTTTGACCTGCACTGCATATGGATTACTCAAGGGACTAATTATAGAAAATTGCTAGTCTTTCATTATACGATATGAACTAAGTAATTGTTATAGCTAAATATAATTATAACTGAATTAAATTAAATAACTTTTAATATAAAATGAACTTGAATTTAAATGCAATTCCCAAACTGTTTTATTAGGATAAAATCTTGTAATGCTATTTTGGCCGACTTCTTGCCGGACGATTTGCTTGAAAATTTGGCCAAGTGTCTTGATTCGATGATAATACAATATTTTTAGAGTGTGAAACTGATGTTCTTGCTAGGATGCCCAGGATAACCGGAAAACAAATGGTGTATTCCATTAATTTTCTTTATTAAATTTATCTATATATTTAAATAAGAGTCCATCGTGGCCCAGTAGGACAGGGGTTGACTTTAAATACGATTGGTTGTCGGTTTGATTCTCACTCGGGGGTATGATTATATTTCAAATATTTTCATTTCCGCTCTCTGGTACCCAAGGCAAAGCGCATCCTTGAGAAGTATGTATATTTAAAGTACCAAAAGTAACTACATGTTATGATATTTATTATTTTAATATAACAGTTAATTCTATAATGGAACTCGTATATTAATATTTTCAATTACTATAACGGAGTACATCGTTGTTAAATACAATTGAATAGTTTGACCCTGTTTTCGAAGGTTGATCGAGGCCCGTCGTTCTTTTACTCCACATTCTTTAATACATTATTAGAATGTAATTTTTTTAGTTATTGAGAGGTAAAACTTATTGTTAAAATACACTGTTGGATTATCTCTGGTATGAATTAAGTTACCGAACCTAACGCCGCGCTTTATCTAACCGAGGCGACATTTTTAATTATAAAAGTTTCTCAAGTGGGTATCGAACCCACAGCACAGTAATTTTGTCTTTTTTTTATGTCTATTATATAATATGTAATATATAAAATTAATATAGGTAATATTAAATTAATATAGGGTCTTCAAGTACGGAATATTTGTTGATTTAATCTTATATGAAACATCGAGAACCCGTCTAGCAAATAGCAATACAAATACATAAGCTTGAGATTTGTTCATAATTAAATTACTCAAAAATTAAAAAAATCATTTAGAATATGATTCGAATAAAAAACAATTATATATCGAAAAAAAAACATATGTGACGCTAAGTATTTATTTTAATTAACTTAATCTCGGAGGAATGATTATATTTTAATTATTTTCATTTCGCCAAGTGCAAAACGGAGTGACATTTGACACCTTGACTATGCTATACGGGAAAAAGCGGCAAGCTGCATAATATATCTTATTATTAGGCAGGCTGTTATTATTAAATGAAATTGTGGGGAACGGATTGTCATTTTCACGCTAAGTTCTTTCTAATCATACTAAATTTTAAAAGGAAAGCCTTATTTCCACGTTTCTAGAAGTAAATTTTACGAAATCTCAACTGGTCTAAATTGTAGTCGTTTTAAACATTTAAATGTTAATTTTTTATTTCTTTATTATTTTATTAGACGATAATTGCGTATATTCTGTCGCTTTATAATCATTAGCTAGAAACTCTAAATAAATGTAAAAAAAAACAATAATTAAATTGTATATTAGTAAGTAATATTGTAATAAATACTTTCGATCTCCGATTGTATAAAACAAAGTTATACGTACATATGCATGTCAGTTTTTCATATAGCGCACTAAAGATATTGTTTTCAAAGAAATTTGCTTACTTCGGAAGAATCAACAAGACAGTTCCACTTCAGCGAACCATGTACATTCAATATTATGTATTTAGTTAGTAAAGTAGTAAAGTTAATATTTACATTAACTTTTGCTACAACTTTGGCGTACGCATATATTAAATTTATAATAGCGATATATTTTAGAGATTATTAAAATTTTTATTACGTATTGTAAAAAAAGTTATTTACCTTAAAATTTATTTCGCTTTTCACTTAAATATAAATACGAGGCCAGTTTCCACTTCTTAGATCGTAAAATATCATAAAGTGGATGTAACGAGCTCATTAACTTATCTTTAGAAAGTTAAAAAAATAAAAAAAAAATTAAATTGGTGGTAAAAAAAAATTTTACTATATAAAATTTTAGCAAAAGTAACAGGTGTTTTTCTATTGAATAAAAGATAAAAATGTGGAACGTAGCTGGATTTGAACCCGCGCGTTTTGGATAGAACCAATACTACATACGTACGAAGTTTTTGTGTTTTAGCTCATGGACACACATTCCCTGCTTCACATTTTCTATAGTTAAGTTCTCTTTTAAATTTGTTACATTTAACATTTATATTTTTAATGAACCTTTCCACTCTAATTTGTTACGCCTACATTCAGACTGTTAGTGAGATAGCTTTTATAAAGTTTATTCATGTAGCGAGACAATTTGAAAATGTATGTGGTACGTACTCATAGCATAGCATAGAGCACTGCTTTTCATTTGCCAGAGACCGTGGAGTCTTCTTGTTTGCGAAGAGATAGCGTGTCAGTCGGAGTTTAAATGTTTTTTAACACTATTTTTAGCCCCCCCTGTATGTATTAATATATGTTAGAACGTTTTACAACGTTATTTTGATCCATTTTTTCCGTTTAGTTTGTTATAAAAATTCGCACATGTGTCCGGATCCAAGTCGATCAGAATATTAAGATAATAAGATTATAAGTGTTTTATTTTTAGTTTTTTATTAAAGTCGTTGGGTTTTATTTTATTTTTATGTATTCTTAACTCTGCCCGCTGGAGTAAATAGTGCGAAGATATATGTTTACTAGAAACTTCGGCCAACTGAGAAATGTATAAAGAACTATTTGGCAGGAATGTGTAAGATTGTGTCCAATTTTCGGTCTCGATTTTATTGCCATCACTTACGTGATATTCATTAATTATCACTTTAAATATAGTAGCCGCCGAGAAGACATCGCTGCGATACGAGACAGCGTCTGACTGTAAACGTGATTGGTTGCAGGTTCGATTCCCACACAGGGAAATTATCATATTCAATATATTTTCATTTCCCCTTTTGGTAAGATAAAGCGCTTCGTTGAGTTCCGCCACTCAACACGCAATGTCACGATTTCGAAAAAAAATTGTCCTGACACTAGGTTCTCTCTGTCTACACGGCTATTCAGCAAAAAGCGTGAAGCTGTAAAAATATTTATAATAGGTAGTGAAAAACGATCTTTGCTCTATATTGTCTAATAGACCTTCCACATACCGTACGCACAATATTATTATATTATTTAACTTATATATTTTCTGCATTATCGCTGAAGAGAGCTAAGGACAGGCACCATTTCTTTGTTCTCCATTTTCAGCACACTTCTATTTTTCGTCACCTGAGAACACGAGAAGTGCTAAGGTCAATAAAGTAACGAAGTTTTGTTAGCGTTGTACAGATTCTTACTGTAAAATTACATATGGATATTACTATAAACTTAATCTTTAAAATAGAAAAGGAGAATCAAAAGACATAGGTTTGTTTTACCTCTTTATCTCCCAAATTGCAAATTAATATAATTAAATGTAAAACTTACTTCAATTACACAGTGCACCTAGCCTTATCGAAGTGCGCCTAGCCTTTATAGATCGCCGCCTTTAACCAGGCCTAGGAAATGAAAATATTTCTTAATATAAATAAACATTGTGTGAATCGATTCTCCAAAAATCGTGTCACTCACTTTCTAACTGCACCATGATGGTGTCATAATTTTAATGGCATAGGTCAATACATAATTTAAAATTTTATTATTCATCATATAAATTATTTTCATACCGCTTGCGGCGCGAAACATGTATGGCTTTGTCTGCCAATCGACGCGGCCATAGTTACAGTTTAGCACGCATCCTTTGACCCCTTTAGTCGCTTAGTGAAGTGTCACTAAAAGGCTTTTAACTAAAATGAACCCTCGTATGATAAAATAACATTATAAAAGATGAGAATAGTGTACGTGTTAGTAGTGTACATACTTTTAGTTCAATGGTGTACTACTAGTGCCCGCTCACGGCTTCGCCCGCTTGAACTATAACTGTTTCGTATTTTTGAAGGCTTTTTGGTAAAACAACATAGAAAAAAGTAATCTATGTTCATGACATATTTAAAAACCGTTCAACGGTTATCAAGAGGCGCGGGTTCAAATCCCGCTGCGTTCAAATTTTTATACGTTTTCTAAATATGTCTTTTTCAATTTCCTTAGTGTGGGAATAACACTTTAAAAAATGTTAACATAATATAAATCTATGTTCATCCTTAGCCCCTCTCAAATATTTCTATATAAAATTGCATCACAATAGTTTGAGCGGTCCGGCCGTTATCACGTCACAGACAAACAGACAGAGTTCTACTTTCGCATTCATAATATTAGTATGGATTACTTTAATTTACTACATATTAGCAATGAAACTGGCACTAAAACTTACTCTATCAGCAAATGGCCCTAGTGACACAGCTTGCAGCATTCACCCGAACTAGAAACTGTTTTTTTTGGGTCCATCTTTGTCATACCGGAGAAAAGAACGAAAACAATACATACATTTCAATTCATAAAACAATACATTTCTTAGAAGTGGAAATCGAACCCACAACCATCGCGTTGGTTGTGGGCTCCAATCCACGAAGCCACGATGGTCGCAAACTTCAATAATTTTTATTTGTTAACGAAAACTATCCACCATACTGAACATATTTTACGGTTTTGCTAGACCATTATGGTTCTTCTTCAGTTGCACTGGATCTTTAACTTTTATAAGTTGACAGAGATAATATGCATCACGCTGAACAAATTTTAATGCGGTTTTATTTATTTCTTATAGTTTACCTGGTCTATTATGATTATCAAGTGTTTCACTCTTTGAAATTTATTATACCTTAAGTTCTGCACAGGGTTAGAAGAGATACAACAAAAAACTACTTATACAACAAAATACTGTTGAAATTGAAACTTGAGCCAAAAATAATATGATTTCCAAAAAGGTCGTAATTTTCTTGTCTCTTAAACTTAAACATTAGCTGTTTTAGACTATTGTATTATTTTATCATTTCATATATATTTTTTCTGTGTTTCCAGCATGAGGTCACGACGGCGGTGTGTACGCATGGAAGCCCGGACTGCTGATCCCGCGCTGCAGTCGCGCGCTCATCACCGCCACGTACAGCCGGCATGGAACCGCGCGTCTCGTCGCCGTCGGATCGCGCGTACAATCGGCAGGTCCACGGAGGACCCAGCGGAGCCATCGATACCATACCCTTAAGCGAAGACACGCGTTTGCCAAGAACGCTACCCTCTATCCCAGAAAGTGAGCCTTTACTTCGCGATCCGATCAGTCGCAAGAATATACAATTACATGTGCAATTTAATGCACAGTCTCCTCAAGCTGCAGTGTCTGTATCCAGCTCTAGCAGCAGCTCTGATGATGATGAGGTCTCGATCGCGGAAGCCCGGCCCCCAGACGGCGGCTGGGGCTGGGTTGTCGTCTTCGCATCATTCATGGTCAATCTTATCGCTGACGGTATCACGTTCAGCTTCGGTGTTTTCTTCCCGCATTTCTTGGAGTATTTCGGCGAGGGTAAAGGAAAAACTGCTTGGATTGCGGGTATCTTTATGGCAATGCCGCTGCTGTCCGGCCCTATCGCAAGTTTTTTGACAGACAGATATGGCTGCCGCCGCATGACCATATTTGGTTCTATTTTGGCGGCCCTTGGATTTGTAATTTCCGCCTTCGTAGATAATATGGAAACATTGTTCTTGACGTTTGGTATTATGGCAGGATTTGGACTAAGTTTGTGCTATGTAGCCGCAGTGGTTATAGTTGCGTACTACTTTGAAAACAAACGTTCTTTGGCAACTGGTATATCAGTATGTGGAAGTGGAATCGGGACATTCATATTTGCGCCGTTAACATATGTATTATTAGATGAATATGGATGGCGTGGAACTACTTTGATATTAGCTGGATTTTTTCTAAATATGGCCGTTTGTGGAATGCTGTTTAGAGATTTGCCTTGGACCACTACTATGAATGAAGAAAAAGCAAGAGAAAGAAAAAGAAAAAGAGAAAAAAAACGAAACAAACGTTTCATCGCATCATCTGCAGACAGCTTCTCTGACAGTAAGAGTAGCGCGGCTGGTTCCACTAAAGCGACGGATACTGCAAATATAGAAGCGGTTACAGCTACTATTGTACCGCAGTTTAGTTCCTTGGTAGACTTACCAACGTACATGACAGGTGGTGAAGGAGTATCATTAGAAGTGTTTGAAATGATGTCGAATAGGGGCAGGGCTTATGCTCTGTTAGCCCAAAATTATCCTGGGGTCATGTTACCATCTCGGAGCTTCAGTGACAACGGACGTCTACACGAGCAGTCGCCGCCAAAGACAATCATGTCACCGGGTGCCGTCACTCCAGGTACAATGTCTCCAGCATCAGGACCAAGTGTTCCTGAGAGTACAACCACACGAGACCAACTCAACGATAAAGCAGTGATGTCTCTATGGCTAAGGCGCCAAGGAGCTGGCTCTACCAAAAAACCACCAGCCTTCTTAAAAGATTTGAGAATTCACAGACACTCGTTAACGTACAGAGGTGCTATGCTCAACATAAACCGTTACAGACTTCGTGCGTCTTCCTGTCCCAATATATTTAGAAATTCCATGACGACTATTGCTAGAGAGAAGGTGAGTTTAATTTTTATTCATATACAAACTAATTTGTGAACACACAAATGTTTATAATTTGTAAAGACGTACAGACAGATACGCATGGTTAAAGGTCACATTTTAGGATTTTCGTAGTTGTATGAAAAGATAAAGAATTTAAATTTTTTCTTTATAGAAACAGTATTTTTTGACAAAATAGAAAATTTATTACAAAAAAATAATAGTTAACAGCTTTGTTTGTAATAGTGTCCATACATGTGTTCTTATAAAAGTATGACTAAAACATTGCTCATGTTATGATTTAATCATTTAATTATATGTTTTCTAAGGGAATTTATTCATATATTGTATCAATTATAAATACCTCGTACTTCTTGTATTTTATAAACTGTAAATTATTACTTAGAAGTAGTTAAATAATAAATATAATTTTATAAAGAGATTTGTTCTATAGGTTTAAAAGAGTGTGTCTTTAAAAAAGCGACTACCACTCTTTGTTCCCGCATAACAGACCTAGACCGAAACAGGGTGAACCACTAGGTTTCGTTTTCGTAGGTTCGAATTCGTGGAGACAATGTATCTTTCCACTAGTCAAGATACATTGTCTCCACGAATTCGAGACATTGGCGTATTGCGTGACGGACGTATTTGCAGAGCAGAGAAATGAGAAATATTTTAATGTAATTAATTTGGGGGAGTGATTTGTGGCATTTTTCTCTAGAGATCGCTCACTCACTCACTGTAAGTGACAGTCTTTGGGTTTCGGACTCTTACAACTACAAGCCTGAAAGTGCATACCTCTAGGCGGCGGACCCAAAAATCATTCTTTTGAGTAGGAATCAAACCTCCAACCATCGCGTTTATAGTCAGACGCTGCCCCACTGCGACCCGATAGCGTCTACCTTATTACTTTATCATTAAATTAATTTATTTTCCAGGTGCAGTGGTACGCGGGTCTATGGGATTTCTGGGACTTAGCAGTGGACATGTTAGATTTTTCTCATTTTCAGAACCCTGCTTTCTTAGTATTCGTAATTTCTAACTTCCTCTTGTACATGTGGTACGATGTCCCGTACGTGTATATCGCCGATAGCGGTATGAATATGGGATTCAACGAGTCACAATCGTCGATGCTAATATCTATTATAGGTATCTTGAATATGTTTGGAGAGGTGAGTTTGTATGTAACTTAATTTCCTTTTTTTTATATAAACAAAGTTTAAAAAAATAGAGTAAGTTACCTTAAAATATGTGTTCAAATGTTGTAAGCGTGTACCTCATATTAAGTAGTACTTTTTATCAAAATCGAAAACAAAATATTAATATTTCGAATAAGTTTAAAAATGACAAAGGAGTATGTAATAATGACACAGTTATCTATACAAACAAATAAAATAGAATTCCACGTGGACGAAGTCGCGGGCACAGCTAGTAGGTTATATAGTGAATGAGTACAGAATGCAAATTTGAAATGATGCATAGAAATACATTAAATTAATAAAATAATCGTAACAAACACTTCCATATGTTTGACATACACGTTTATATAAACATACACTAAGGCAACGCGTTGTTTACGCGTCAACAGAATATCTACTCAACATAAACATGTCAGTATTGTCAGTCCTACCGGAAGCTACCACCGGCTCTGAAGGCATTTCTGATGGGAAAAGCCGATAAGGATCTCAACAGTTCCTCTTTTCAAATACAATTTCATTTCAACAACAAATTTCCAAATTTGAAATGAAACAATTTTAACTGGATTAATCGCGTATATTTTGTTATTCGACAATAGATTTTAGAAAACCCGACGTTTCGAACAATTTACAGTAGTCCGTCGTCACAGGTAGACTGAAGTGGTATTCGTCTGACAAACGTAGGCTATAATTAATTAAGTCTGATTAAATGTCACACATATATTTCATATAATATGATTTATGATTTATAGTGTAATTGTAACAATAAGTAAGACAGAACACGCCGCTTGAACTTGTATTAAATTTGTCATTTTAATCGATATATGGCTTAAGAGCACTTATATATTACGTCTTTATGTAATTAAATACTTACTTGATACGTAAAAAACACTTAAATTTTAAGATTTATTCCATATACTAGTGGGTTGTTAAGTTATCTATTTAACTTGACCTTTTTACAAGCGTAGGCTTATGTAATAACTCCACGTGTTCGGTTTCCTTGCGATAGCAGATCCTGCTTATGATAGTGTAAATGTGTTTAAACTATTAAATACTTCATTATAATTAAGTACATAATTGATTAATGTGGTTACACTGTAAATTATTTTTCATAAAAAAGTTTTATAATATTTAAATGGTTTAAATACAAATCGTTACTCTCGTGGGTGGGAGAGAACCCACAACCAATCGTGTTTCAGACGCCTTCACACTGTGCCACGACGGTCTAAAATGTCATATATTCGAAAATATTTAAAACTATTACAATTTTTACACATTCCAGATTCTACTAGGTTGGGTAGGTGACTGGGAATGCGTGAATCCAATCTTAGTTTACGCGGGATGTATGGTCTTGTGCGGCCTCGTCACACTCCTGATGCCTCTCTTGCCCTCGTACCTCGGACTAGCATCAGCCGCTGGAGCTTTCGGCGCTTTTATTGCAGCCAACTATTCCCTAACTAGTATTATATTGGTGGAGCAAATTACTCTGGAGAAATTTACAAATGCATATGGGCTGTTGTTGCTGATACAAGGATTGGCAAATTTAGTCGGACCTCCTTTGGCTGGTATGTTTTTTTTTGTTTTTAGCGTAGGGCAGTTATTGTTATTAGATTTTTTTATTTGAATAAATTTGAGTGCATAAAGTCTACGTTTATATATATTAATAATAATACGTTAAAAATGTTTTTAATTGGTAAAACAAAATAAATATTAGACTACCATGTTTTTGACATACACTTATACGTAACGTATTGTCCAACGTGAATATTACATGAAAATTGATATGAAAAATGCGTAAATTTACAAAAAAACTGTTTTGTATATTCCAGGTTGGTTCTACGATTTAACAAACTCCTACGACCTATCGTTCTACTTAGCGGGCGTCTTCATAGGCGTATCGGGGATTATATTATTAATGTTACCTCTGTACAATTGTATTAAACGAAGGAACACGCATACGAAACAAACTACCACGAACGGAAACGAACCCCATATCAACGGCGATGTGAAACAAAATGGCGGATTTATATTGTAATTGGACGTTTCTAGAAGGTAAATACTAGTTTTTGATTTAATTGTAAGTTAAAAGTCCTCATTTATTGTGTGTAACTTTTTTATATATTTTTTTTGTGAAATTGAAAGAAAATATATGATTATGAAATAGAATGTTCTGGAAAATCAACATTTTAAAGTTTTTAAATTTATTGATGCATATAATTATATAAATAATAAGTAATTAAACAAAACGGAAAGGTAATATTAGTGATAGTAATATTAAGTGAAAATATGTTATGTCTAGGAAGAGTATAGAAAGGTTAGATTTTGAGTATAAGTGTGTATAAGGTATGTAACATTGCCATAAACCAATGATTTAGAATTTTTAAATTAGAGTTATTGTCATTTATATCAAAGTGCAAGAAAATCTTAGATATACACATATATAATTATTTATAACTTAAATATACTATATCTTATGACGCAGTTAGGAAGTATTTTACTTTACACGCGATGGTTGTGGATTCGATTCTGAGTCAGTGATTTCGACATGAGAAAGCAAGATATATACATCGAGAACTTTATACTATTTAACTAAAACTTGAAATAAAATTTTGATATAAATGATAATAGATATTAATAAAAATGATATATTTACACATTTACTGACATAAGAACGAAATAGAGTGCTATAAAAGTAAATATTAAGTGCGTGATAACTGTAGTTTAGAAGTTTCTAGAATGTTGCGCTAGTATATCTGTAGATGAAATTATTAATCACATGCAAACAAAAAGCATACATACATACATTTATATTTACAATATTTACCATATTTATAATTATTAATATTTAAAAACTATTACATTTTTAATAATTCAAGTTTTTGTAACGTTTAAATAATATCGATATTTATTATTATATTAAATAATTCGATAACTTTAAACAGTGTTGGGAGTATTATTGTATCGTATTTAAGATTTAAGCGTTTGTTATTAATTTTAATAGTAATATTATTATGTCTACTCGAATAATCAAGTAAAAGTAAATCGATTCTCGATCATCTTATTAATTTTTATACTCAAAAACTTGAAATTGGTTCCAAGACTATCATTAAAATAAAAAAAATTAAAGTATTTTTTAATAACATAATGGATTGTAGAAAACGGTAGAATAGCTTTTAGAATATAACATTTGAAAGTTTGACGTATTGTGTGGTGTGATTAGAATGTAATTACCGTACGGTCTAGAGACAAGTCTGTTTTAAAATGTTACGTGTAATTACGAATGATCGTTAAGTATCGATTTTGTACAAATTGCTTTTAAATGGCGTAAGAAAATCGATTTTAAAAATGATTAATAATAAATCGTGTCTTAAAATCATTTGTAACGTTTTGCTTGTTAAGAGTTTGGATTATATTTATTTAGTCACTAACAGATTAAACATATTATTGGATTATCTTACATCAAACCTAGATTATCTAAAGTCAACATATTTGTAATTAAAGATTTTTTGTAGAATCCAACATCATCTAATTTAATATTTTAGTAAAATTTTCAACTGTCTTATCAACTTTTCAACTTTTTTTTATTTACTAAATGTTAGCATATATTGTAAACCATTGTTGACCTGAGATAGACTTATATCCCTTTTAATTTGTCTTAAATTTAATTTTCAACAATTGAACGAGGCTACTTTTCGTGTGTTACATAAAGGAGGTATTGGATTTGGTGACATTAAAATAACATATATAGAGCAAACCAGATAAAACACAAAAAAAAGTTTGCTTATCTTTTAATACCGGGTATTAACAGAGAAGCAAACTTTTAAGGTGTATTTTATAATAAAAAATTTAAGATGTATTTTATAATTGCAAACCATACTATGTTACCTGACTTGGCTGCAAGTTCAACGACCTTTCTTCTGGTAAGAAGAAATATATTGTTCTCTCTTTTTTGCTCTATGTATAGTATTTCATGTAAGAATATAAAAGAGGATCTGAACATTAATAGTGGTATTAAATATAATCATAGATAATATATACATTTTACATATTAAGCACATATAAGTGAGAGTAACCAATAGATACTAATTGACAGCTAACCAATAAGATATAGATAAAATATATTTTTTCCATGATAATAATCTCTAATAGCAGTTTGATGTATTCATTTCCAATTCCAATTTGTCATTCATAAGCAATATAATGAAAGTGTTAGATTTTGATAAATAAATTATTAATTATTATATAAGATTCTAAACTTATCAAAGACTGCTCTCATAATATATCGGTGATCAAAATCTTCCCATGACGTAGTCTGTCCAGTTTAGTAAAGGTACACAGAAAAAAAAATTACGTAATTTAAAACTTCTTATCTAAAGTATCTTAATAAACATTACACATATTATTACACTTATTATCTGTATTCAAAAATATCAGTTAAAAAAAAAGCTTCTATTCATTATTTTATAAGATTTGTAAGCTATTTCTTAAAGCAGTTAAAGTCTGCCTTCGTCGTCTGTTTATAAAATACTATTGTCAAAATAAATTTTCCAGGTTTTTGATCTATACAAACTTATTTTTGAAAATTATAATATTGCTTTTTCATTTGTAAAAGCCAATGTATAATGCCATATAATGAAAGTTATGTCGTATTAGGAACTACTTCTCTAATTTTATTTAAATATGAAACTAATATTTACTTATATACATTCATATAAATACTTATAATTAAATTTAAACATGAAATACTAGAAAATCTAAAACTTTAGTTTTCTTTATAACTGTTTATCAATATATTTATGGCAGCTTTTCAATAATTTCTAGGCAGTTATATGCTAGATTGAATAGTCAATTCTTCTATTAATCAAATTAGTATATAACAATATCATGTCAATTCAACTTAAATTTGCAACACATTTAATTATTAAGCTTACTATTGCTTGCTTGCTTTTAATCACACACATACTAAAGATGCACAGATTGCACACATTATTTTTACAGCTAGGGAAATGCAGTAACTCTATTTGACAGATTAATAGTATAGTCGAATTAATCTTGGTAATATTTATAAATTTCAATATTAAATATATAATTTATAATTTACCAAATGGCTGCCAATGTAAGCAATATATATTATAAACATGTTTTTCTTTTTCGAATTAAAAATATCATCTAATTACATTTTGAATATGTTACCTTTTTTAGTCTGCACTCTTTATATTAATTTTGTTTATTTATATTCAGTTACAATAGAAGAAATATATGAATATATAATGACTTAAAGGAGTTTAACAGTATTTGACTTTAAAGACTATATAGTTATTTCTGGAATGATTAAAATATATTTTTCTTTCAAAGATTAGACTTCAATATTTCAGAAAATTTCAATTAAAAAGGCTCGTTTGTATACAGAGAATAACATTTTATTACATTATTAAAAGCTTAGGCTCATTGATTCATTATTCTGTAGGTTTATAAATAACAAACGTTTGCGAAAACTATTATAAAACCTTTTTACTAATGTGGAAGACAATTTTACTGTATAAAAAAGAAGCATAGATGTTGTATGCTTAAAACATGACGCTAACGCAAACAACAAAACAAACATGGCGCTACCACGCAATATGATGTCCTATATTATAATATTTTTTATGGTTATTTATGTAAAAAAATTCCACTGTTTTAAGAACAGCCCTGATATGTGTTCAATATTAGATACATTATATTATTATTTTATTTAAATACATTTAATATAACAGCAACATAGCTTTCAATACTGTTGACATTATAGTAGTGTTATAATTATTTTTTTATACATATACATATATGATTAAATACATATAGATTTTTTTAATGTTAGCAATTGTTTTGTTGTCGATTGTTTCAATTCATTGCATGCAGTTATATATATTTTATGTGTTTTTGTCTTTGTCATGTACAAGCTATTATTAATAACTTATGTAAAATAATAATTTATTGTTTCTTTTATATAGAATATTTTCAATATCAATCAATATGTTTAATATTATGTTCCTGTCTGCCTTTTGACAATAACAAACAAAAATTAAACTTTTAACATGAATTTATCTTCAATTATAAATCTGGTTTGGTTGGTGCATTATTTTTAAGCAATTTATAATAAATTATAAGCTTTATAATTTATAATAAAATAAGGCTAAAGGCTTAAGTTTTGTATTCCCAAAAAAAACCTGCAATGTGTTCAATGTTAAAGATATATTGGAAAATGACATAAATTTACATTTTTTTTTTGTTTTATCCCAAAACTCTGAGTAATCATGACTTGCGACATCATTTTTCATTTCCTTTGGCATTTTACCATAATTATATTAAAATTGCATATAACAATTGAAATGTAACATTTGATCCCATTTTATCTAAATAAATTATATGAAATAATAATGAAATGGAAGTCTTTTTAATCAAAATGTCACATAGTTACAATATTGTATAATTTAAGGATTTTATGTTAAATTTGAATTTTTATCCTGTTATTAATTTCTTATAATAAATAAAATTATTGGATGAACTTTTTGTGAATAATTTTATAGTGTAAAGATAAATATAATATTAAGAATACGAAAATTTAAAACTCATCGTTTTTAATTATTATATTAATTTAAAAAAACACTATAAAATTATTTTATGTTTCTAGTTTTTGTAATAATTTGACATAACTGTAATGTGTCATAACAATGAATATTTGTTTTAAGGTATCTGTGAATTTTATAAACTTATATTTGTATAAGTTTGTTCGATTTATAATTAGTCTATGTATTAATTTGGTGTTTATGTTTAAATTAAAAATTAAATTTAAATTATATTACATTACAACATGTTAATATTTATCAGGTTCAGCTACAATTTTTTTTCTCTTTAATATGCTAAACGTTTCGTGTTTATTATTTAAAATGCATGTTGCATGTACATGTTGTGTTACATGTGCTTTTAAAGACTTATAACCTGGACTTTTGAAACAGAGCGAGGAGTGTATGGAGTTAGTTGCTTTATCAAAAAAGCTTTTTTAAATATGTCAAGAGATCAATATATTTTTTGTGTTTACTTCTATAGAGATGTTAAATGCGTATTACTCGGGACTTTCAAAGAAGGCGCTTGATAAAGTCTTCTTTACTTTTATTCGCGCTAATTTAAAACGGGTATACATCGGAAAGATGATTATTACCAGGACTTTTCGAAGAACCTCAAGTATGTCTTAATCAGAAAATCACCTTTTATATAATTTGATTAGTAATATCTTTCGTTTATATTTTTATTTAGTCATTAGATTCGTATTACTCTTTGGAAAGACAATATAAAAACGGACTTCCTTTACAAACGTATTTATTTTCATGATCATTTGGAAGCTTTTTTTATTGAAAATTGAATTAAAATGAGTGAATTATTAAAATTTGAATTGCCTATATAATATAAAACTAGAAGAGAAGAGACCCGCACTTTTCTAGGAAAGAGTAGAAAGAATAGAGTTATTCGTTTAATAATTTGTTGGCGAGATTAGACTTCCGTTTTTTTTTTCATAAGTAAAACCACGTATTACTCAGTTATTCTAAAAAAGATGTATCTTGCATCTTTTGCATAAGGGTTGCTTTATAAAAAATATTTTCTAATAAGTCTGTTAAGCAGTCTTTTGTATTTAAATCCATGCTAATATAAAACGGGTATATAATGTATTATGTATTGTTGCACTTAATATTGTGTGTAGTAAAGTTTAAAAAAAAAACATTTTTGTTTTATTTACTTCCTTCTTGCAATTGAATTGAAAATGCATGTTTGTGTTGGCTGTTGATGTTTTGGAGATATTGGCAGCATTGGCATAATTTTTTGGTCAAAATGCTGGTATCGCGTACAATGTGTGCTTTCTTATGTAAACGATTGTTTGTAAAGCTATTGAGTTAAAAAAACAAAGTTTCATGCCAATATCTCACTTGAACTTTTTTGCTTGTCCTACACGATCTTTGAGATTTCTTGTTTCTGTAAATAAATTGTTCCTCCAATAAATTTAAACGCTTATTTGAGAATTTATTTCAAGGCAATTGTACTTAAATATTTATTATTATGCAACATATTGAGTATAAAAGAATTTAATTCACATTATTCAATATCTTTCGACAAGTAAAAATACAGCTAAAGTTTCGCTCTCTTTCTGTTTTGACTAAAGTATAAAACTGAAATGTACAGATTGCTTAGATAATAGTGGCCTCTTAGTATGAAAACGAAAAAAATATTTATTGCCCGTATGAGATTTAACAAATACTTTATATGCATTCGGATTGTTTATTCAATATCGCACATTTCACGGCCAAAGAAATAACGATATTAAAATAATTTCGGTAAAGTTTCGGTATCTTGTTTCATTTTGCTAATAACAGACCGTAAAATGTCTTATTTTAAGATCCTTTTTCGTTTATTAATTAATAGCTTAGTTTATTAGTAAAAAAATATATATTTACTTTATTAATAAAAAATGTACGAGATGGAACAAACGCAAAAAGACAACAAAATTGTTGTTTTGTGAGTTGGAAGTTTTACCCAAGTTTTATAAGAATAACCTTTTTTAAATAAATCTTTTGAATGACTTTAGTGAGATATTAAGTATTTAAAGGCAATAGGCAGCTTGGTATACTTAGCGCACTTAGAATGAAATTGATTTAAATCTTTTTGATTTTACTTACCATTTTTTGATTTTACTAAAAAAACATATAGTATAAAGCTTATCCTTAAATTATTTTTTAGATCTTGAACAAATCTAATAATACTCAAAACTTCATTTATCAGATGTTGATAGATCGCTTATAATTATTTTTTATTTGAAAAAGAAAAAAATATTTAAAATCAAGAACATTTCGATTCAACAATTCGTTCAATTCTATGATATTTAAGTGATGGTGTTGCATTCATTGAAATTTGATAGAACGTAAAAAAAGCTGAAACTGAATAATCATTCTACAGTCATTGTTGTTTTCATAATTTCGTTCTACTGTATTCAAAGACGTTTAACTAGCATTAAATAATTTTACATTGGCTCAATATTCTTGGTATTAATATTTTTTACTACGTACTTTCTTCTGCTTTCAACTTTTTTATATTTTTGTTTGACAGCCATAGAATCAAAGACAAATACAGATAATTAAAAATGCTTCATGTATGCATAGAAATGTAATCACAAATTGATCAAAACAATTATGGCATAAGTGATAAGACATTAGTTAAAATAATCAATATGTCTTTTAAAGTTGTCGATTTCATAGTACTTACTGTTATAAGTACTAATTGTTAATCGTTTATTTATAATTAACTATAAGATTAGCACTATATAACTTAGTTACAATTATTTATAATACCATTATTATGATAATATGCAGATATTTTATCTAAATATTGAACATAAATAAATTTGATGTCCGCTTTCCTCTGTTAAGAGACATTGTTTATTGAAAAACTTAATGCTATTTTTCTTTACATGCTTCCCATATAGGTAATGGTTATAAGTTATGTAATGTTATATTTATAAAATGAGGTAATTTTGGTTCAGTGGGAAAACATTTGACTGTAAACACGATTGGTTATTCGTTCGATCTTCACTAAGAATTATTATATTTAATTTATTTACATTTTCCACGTTCTTTTAACATAACACACGATGCAGAATTCCGCCATTCAACACGTAATGTCTCGATTTGGAGCGGAAAAAGTAGAAAAAATCCCTACTATACGGAAAAAGCGTCAAACTGAATAACCATTAGGTACAGTTGGACCCAACTGTCATATAACAGTATCTGCTTGAAAACATTAAAAATCTAATATTTTTAAAACTTTGTACTAATTAAAGTAAAATGCGTGTATTCAATTTTATATTAAGATTGTAACCTATCTAAAAATCATAGATCCATATTCTATTGCAAGGTTTTAATTAGCTTAAAGAGTTTATTTATAACTATATGTAGTGTATCATTGGATAGACTACTGTTTCATTGGATGTTTTCAAAATTGGTTAGGTAGAGAGAAGAGCTTGGATAGAGGAGGCGAGCGTAAATGCGCAACTTAACAAGCCTCTTAAGCCTACGCTTTTTGCCCCGTGCTCCTCTCTCTACGACGCGATGGGCACCGGGCACAGTGCATTCATGGAATGCTAGGAAATTTCTTCCCATGATAGTACAGATTAAAGATTTTTGTTTTTACACTCAGCAAGTAACATCTCCAGATAAGCATAAAGTTTTTCTGCAAATACGTCATATAGTTTTTATAAATAGTGTTATAACTAAGTTGTAAAGTGCCATACTTGTTTATATAACATTGAATACCTCATATAGTGTAAAACTAGATATGCTTGCGGCCTTCGGAATTGTTGAACTATTTATAAATTTCATATGTTTAAATAGCAATAGTTAGTTTTCAATAAATATAATATAGTTCAAATATATGTTTGTTTTAATATTATATCCTATACTCCTTTATGTTTATATTTGCATTAGGAATATTCGCAAAATTTTGTAGTTACCAAATAAATTAATTATATTTACTTAATATATTTTTTTGTTATTGTATGTATGTAATGATAAAAATATTGCAGCACGCTTATATTTTTTTCTTAATTAGTCCTTCACGCCGCGCCGTTAATATGCCTCTCAAAGTAATTACTAAGGCTTAACTTTTGATTTGTTCATAGTTATTTACATTGACCACCTTTGCAGTCAGTTCTTTCTCAAGTCTTAATATTCCAAAGATGTTTGTATCGTTTATAACACTATATTTTTAAATATTAACAAACTATTTTAAATATTTTAAGTGTTATTCAAACATATTTAGGATATTAACTTTAGACACATCTGTACCTATACATATAATACTCGTATACATGCACTGAATAAGTTGCTGCATCCATTTTTTGTTTGGACTATAAAATGTAAATTTATTTTTTTCCCGTTCACGTAAGAAATTTTAGTAATCCTCTCTAGATCACCTCTACACTCCATAAAGCCGAATTTCTAATAATACATAGATTTGGCTTTTGTTCAACTAAATCTTTTACTTTTCAATAACAGAGTACTTCCACACTTTTTGAATTACGTTTATAAATTTTAAGCTGTTAAATTACTTCTCAAAACTTTTTTAAATAATACATACTAAATCTAAATCGCAATGGTCGTAGGTTATTGGCATAGGTAAAGAGGGTTGAGTTCTATTACTGGCAGTAGTTTAGAATGAGCGGAGGATGGACACCAGTGTTCTTCCGCCTACACGGCCTTTTATTTACATCTTCATAGGAAATTTATTTACGTACAAGTTTTTAAGACTTAAATAAATTTATAAAATATTTACCTATTAAAATAACATATAATTTAAATAAACTGGTGGAGTTAAATAAACCGGTAAATAAGTGTCGGAGTAAATGAGGGACTCTAATTACATCGCCTCGATTCTATTAAAAGGATAATTGTTGTCGCACTTTTAAAATTCTCTACTGTATAATTGTATCTGCTTTGTCTACTTTCTTATAGACAGCATGTTGCACAGTGGGACAGCGTCATAATATAAACGCGATTGGCTGTGGGTTCAAATCCAATTTAAAGGAATGATTATATATATATATATATACATGGAAAACATAAAAAAAATTTCAGGGGCATTTATCAATATAATAGAATCCAAACACCGTTTTTATTTTTCTTTTCTGTTTCTCTGTTTGTTTGTGCACGCTAATCTGAGAAACGGCTTAACTAATTTAAATACAATTTAGATTATTGGTATTGTGGTAAACTTCCCTTAACATTTGGTGTTCATTTTATATCATTCGTTTCATAAATCAAAAAGTTACAACCATTTAAATTATAAATTTAAGCAGTTTGTGATTTAAGTGAGAGGGACCGCGTGCGAAAAGACGAAACAGTTTAGTCGTGTAGTTGACGCAGGCGAAGTCGTGAGTGGGTTGCTAGTTTAAAATATCTTTATTTCTCCGCTTTGGTGCCAGAGACAACGCCTGGCGTTGAGTTCCGTAACTTAATGTCTTTACTTCGGCCGTAAAGAGGTTAACGGTATATTATCTATCTGTACTTAATATTACCCTATTAAAACAGATTATACTTATAATAAGAGAGTAGACAAGTCAATTCAGTACATGAAAGATTTAAGAAAAATGTAAATTGGGTCCATTAATATATCAATAACACAATCAGGCTGGCAACAAAATCAGGCTGGTCAATGAGTTTGTCTGTCTGCCTGCCGATTATTTTGTTAGTTAATCACACAAAATCTACTTAAATTGAATTGGCATGGTAGTAGCATATAGTCTAAAGGTACATACAGTTTATATTCTGACATTTGTGGTTATAGTAGAAAAAAAAACTGAAACAATCGAATGAATATATAAACTGATAACTACTGGATAGAAATTAATGATATTTTGCATGTAAATAGCTTAGAGTCTGGAATACACGATAATTTTATTCTGAATAAAAAGTTCAATGTAGTTCCCACAGGAATACAAAAAAACCGATACCCTCAAATTACATCGATTACTCGCAAAGTCTATATAATTAAGAAATAAAATCTTATATTCCGTAAATAAAATAGGTACAACATGGGACATGATAACTAGTACAACTGGGATATCTAAAGTTTGTAATAAACCAGTAGAATTCAAATAGATAATAAGTTAATAAGTAAAGATTTATAAGTTTTTTATCGCTAATATTTCTAACGTTGGCTAAACCTTAAGAGATAAACAAAATAATATATAATAGAATTGTAAATCTTAAAAATGTGGACAATAAATTTACGATGATATACCTATCTTGAATTTTTAGTTCTTTAGTAGGATTCAGTAATAACTTTTAAACACATCATATTTTATCAATTGGCACAATTCAATATTTTCATAATTCAACGATATCAGTTAGGGCAAAGTTTGTCATTTAACTGAGAAAGTGGGCGGGCCGCAAAAACGAAATAGCTATTAGTCGTACTATACGCAGGTGAAGCTGCGACCGGGTCGCTAGTTCGTAAATAAAGCCCGTACATGGTTGCAATATTGTCGTCTCTTAACAAAAATGGAGAAATTAATGTTTACTTACCACTAGATTCTCTCTGCCTTCTCTGTGAAGCTGAAAATAATTCTTTTTTCATCGTCAATAATGTGAACGTATTTGCTTACTTATAATCTACTTATATCTGTTACTAAATTACAAAGATTTTCTTTCACCGGAAACGAACCAGCTATCTTGTAATTTACAGTCACCACTATCAACTTTTTAACTAAAATAATTTATTAAAATGTCTAAAACTAAAATTAAATGAAGATTTTATCTCCTAATGGAACATCTCATAAAGAGTCGCATTTTGGCTAAAATATGGAGTTAAATATATTATAATAAACTTTTCGTGGAACAACACTATTACATTAAGGTTTTTGGCACAAGTATAGTCGTTTTTCTTTTTAAATTATACAATTTTCCCCACAGTTTTGTATATATTTACTGCTACGGTTCAAATACATTTCAAATACAAACATTCATACAAATTCATACAAATAAGTTCAAATACAAATAAGTTCAAATAGAATTCAAACTAATGTAAAAAGAAATGGGTATTTTCACGGTTACGTTTCAACATAAACTTTCTACATTAAAAGACAATTCGTTGTCTTTTAATGTAGAAAGTCCGGAGTTAGTTATCTCTCTGTCAATCAAGATCAAGGAAAATTATCATTACTATGTTTCATTATGCAACCCTAAAATTATGGCTTACTAATACCTATATTTACTAATATTGTTACAAATTTTCCTAGAGTTAGATTTGTATGTACAAAAAAGCTTCCTTTTTTTTAACTCACTGCTTCCAGGTAGTATGAGGGCGATGAGATTTTCTAGAGAGAAAATTATTTCATATTTATATACATTATTGTTATACAAAACGAAATACAAAGGAATTTTAACCCACATTATACAAAAACATATTTTCTTTTTTTTAATTACATTGGTACTTACCACATATGTATATGTCAATAATAAGAAACATAAGAAATGTTTTACTCAAAATTACATGAGAAATTAAGCATATCCGAGCAATGCTGAGTATTTCATTAAACTTAGTACGACTGTCACGTATCTAAGTCAGTATTGCTCTCGGTACAAAGACCTAAAACGCTAGTTAGTTGTAATGGTTAGAATTCTGAATGTAAACATTTTAATTTTAGACGAACTAATTAATATACATTTGTATACAGATATATCTATTTGAAACTATATGCGACAGTTGCGAGTTCAATCCCCACTTGTGGAAATAATAATGAAAATTTTAAAAGCTTCCTTTGGATTTTGATATTTTACCATCCCGACTGGAAGTTATTCTTTACTCAAAAAAGTACAATTACAGTTTCATAGATAGAGCAATATCATACTTTTAAAGATAACAAGTACTTCGAACTGACTATGAATAGGCCAAGAGTTAATAAGCGAGAAGTTGGCACGAGATATACCTATAGCAGCGACATTAATTTATTTATAAATTATTTATTACATACAACTTACAAAAAAAAAATGCACAATAAGCTGGCATAACGCTAAAAACATTTCGAGCAGCCAACCTCGTCATGGATATAATAGTGTAGTTTAGGCGAATGTATAATATTAAAAATATAAATATTACAAATAAACTGTAATTAATGTAAATCAATATTCATGAAAAATACTATTATATTATCAATATTCTTATTACATACTAGATAACATATATAAGTACATATATATTATGTGTCTATGTCCAGAATATGTCTTATAAATTGCTAGAAGGATTAACTATTATCAGTTATTGGTTTAGAGAGCGAGAGTAGCTGAGAGGGGAGGCAAGCATTAAAGCACATTTTTATTATTTCTATTATCAACAAGACAAAGCGCAGCGTTAGGTTCCGCCATACAGATGAAAAATTGAGCAAGAATTGTTTTAACACTGGGTTCTATTTGCTATTTGCGTAAAAGACGTGTGCAGTTAAAATAACTATAACGAAACAAAGTTTACGTTTTTATATTTTACAATATACAGAAAATGTTTTGATGTATCTACAAACGTAGAAAAACATATATAAAAGTGTCGCGTTGAAAGTTTTAGGTGATATGTTTTGTTGAAAAAGTTGCAACGCGTATTCCGTGTATTTTTTACTACTATATATTTCTCTCGTATTCTATTCTGTATACTGTAGCGTTATATATCTCTAATTACTACTAGTTGTTGACGGCAACTTCGTTTGCGTGAACTATATGACGGTTGCTCTTTCGTAATTTTTATAATCCTTTTTTGTCTCGTTGCCGTAAAAAAATCCAAAAATTAACTCCAAGAAACCTACAAGCCAAATTTCGGCTTTCTATACCCAGTAATTCCGGCTGTCTGTTGTCAGTCAGTAAGTGCGAAATGCTTATACGCTTGCTACTACTTATTTTTGTTTGTTTGATTTTTTACACTTTTATGCTACCCAAATATTATTCCTTAAACAGAATCGTTCTGCAAGAAAGACTTAAATATTCTTGAAAAATATTTTTTTATTTTAAGAAAACGTATAACAATCGAACCTGCGCCTCTTGGAAACCGCCTGTTGTAAGTCAGGATGTAATTTTTGTTACAGAACCAATTTTCATTGGTATTCATAGTATTGAATGTAAGGCATTTAAAGTAAATAGCCGTACCTCAAAGTTAGATTCGTCTAATCTTCATGATTTAAGGCCCATTTCAAACGCATTTTTGTATAGTGTTCCGACAGTCATGGCTTCTTTCTTGCTTTGGAACCTTTTAATACAGCTTTAAGAAGCTTCCTTCCCACGATATGTACACTTAAAGGTTTGCCTTTTGCTTCCGATAGACTTGCATCGACATCAAAAGCTGTTTTTTTACGGTCTTGCAAAGACTGCCCAATCAACAGTCGGTCTTCATGATCAGTAGTGACACTTGTTCTTGCCTGTTTTCATGGGATCTGGTCACTTGGAAACCGATTAATTGCATATTGCACTGCTCAAAGTGAATATTTTCCTTCTTGAGCTATTTTTACTTGTCCTGCTCTCTAGGTTCCATAGACCAATTGGAGATATTGCGTACTGCGTGGTGGAACTCAGTTTATACTATATAGGCAAAATATGGCCGCTGAGTTTGATTTCAACTCATAACAAGAGATAACAGCTTTACGCATTTTCCCGCATAGGCAGTTGATTACGCACTTTCCGGCCGAGAAGTTACGTGTTGAGTAGCGGAACTCAACGCTGCGCTTTGTCTTAGGTACCCGAGAGGAGATTTAATATAATAATTCCTACCCACGAACCCACGAGCTGTCGCGTTTACAGTCAGATGCTATACCACTGAGCCACGATAGCCTAGAGATGACTATTGATGTTTTAAGGCATCTAGCCAAAAAGTCAAGATAAAGAAAACAAAAGCTACTAGAAAATTTTGGAGTTATATCACCTTATACTGAATATTACATAGGATTTTATAATTGGCAAAATTTAATCATTTGTTAAGGAACATACTTTTGATGTTGTTCTCATCAAAAAGCTTTGCTAAGCTTTCGAGGGAAATATGAAAAATCATAACGGAAATCTTTCCATTTAGAGTTACCTTTGATCCTGTTTAAAGTATAATTGTTAACACGTTTCTTTGAAATTAGTCCGTGGCGTTTGGTGCTTCTTTTTATTTTGGGAATTGATGTCGTTAGAATATTTTATATATATTTATACAAAATATTTTGTAATATTAAAATGGAGTGGAGTGATAAAGAGAACCGAGTTCCCCTTACAACACCAAAATTTAAAAATGAATAGGGTAGTAAAATCACAAGAACTGCTTAAGCGGTACGCAAAGCGAGGTCAAAAAAAAATTTGTTTACGGATGAGAATATTTTTACAATTGAAATTGCTTAACAAACAATATTACCGTATTTATGCTAAAGGCTCTAAAGAACCTTCCCAATTAGCCAACAGAGTACAACGTGGGCATTATCCGACTTTAGTGATGGTTTGGTGGGGTGTTAGCTATGAAGGAGTGACTGAGCCATATTAATGTGAAAAAGGTATCAAATCATCGGCATAAGTGTATCAAGATACGATTCTTCAGAAGGTAGTTAAGTCCTTCAACAGCACTATGTTCAATAACCAAGAATGGGTCTTTCAGCAAGACTAAGCGCCGGATCAAAAAGCTCGATCCTCCGAATCTTGGCTAGAAACGCACGTTCCGGGCTTCATCAGAGCCGAAGACTGGCCGTCATCTAGTGATGATCTTAATCCTTAACCTTTAGGAGAATAAAATTTTCTCTAAACGCCATTATAATTTGGAGTCCCCTAAAACAATCCATACAATAAGCAGTGAATAATTTTTCAGGACGTACTAATAACGTTTAAAGGACTGTATTGCAGCCAATGGAGACCACTTCGAATTAGCTTGATATATTTTTAATGGTGTTATATTAATGTATTAAACTAACACATTGTAAAAGTAATAAATGTTACGCACAATGAAGAAAATGTTATTTTTATTTGTAACAATATTTATGGCAAGACTGAGTATATTATTTAAAATATAATGTATCTCTGAATTTGCAAAGCAACGTGTAAGTTTTTTTATCAGCTTCACGCTTTTTTCAGCTTGGACACCACCACCACTGACCACTGGTCAGAGAGAGTCTAGAGTATAGTGTCAAGACACTCCGTTCTCCACTTTCCGCTCGAATTAGAGACGTTGCGTGTTGAGTGGCTGAACTGAAGTCGTGTTAGATAGCTGAAATGAAAATATTTTAAATATAATCATTCCCTATTATATTATAACTATTCCCTAGTATAGCTATTTCTAATGCACAATTACAAAAAATATTGACTTTCCTGCAAATAAAGTTTTAAAAGGTTTTCTACACGTATTTATTTATTATTATATTAATAATGATATTGAATCTATCGTGACGTTTTAAAAATGTTAGATGATTGTAAGTTTATTTTCACACAAGGTGAAAAATATAATTATTTTTCGTTCGAGCAAAGCGCAGTCTAACATATGATTTCACCATCATTTCTTACATGAAGACAGAAAGAATGTATAAAAGTGTGATATACAGGCACAAATACATGACTTGGATTTTGACGCTTTTTTATATAATCAAATGTGATTTTTCATGAATAAAATCATATTTTATTTTAAAAAGTTACTTAATTCTTATATTACCATCAACCCTCTTGCTTAAGAAGTAAAATAATTGAAATAAATAAATAGATTGTTTAATTCATCTTTCATTTGCGTTAGATATTAAATTAAATCACTTCAAACCCTTAATTAGTTTGAGATTTGACCGTTGTTATTTGAAAAAAGATAAAAATAGTAGCAAATGTCTGTTTTCCTTTCATTTTTAATTTGTAATTTTTTTACTGTTTTACACATTTGCGCGCATAGGTTACTATTATATAGTCAGAAAGAACCTAATGTTATAACATTCCATTTTTTAACTTTCGACCTCAAATCAGGAAATATGATGTTAAGAAGCGGAATTTAACACGGCACATCGTTTCACCAGGCCGGGGAAATGAAAATTATAAATCTTCTGTCCGTGTGGGGATCGAGCCCATAACCACCCGTCTTTAAAATCACCATTGCTCCACAAAGGTGCCATCAATTTTTTTTTTGCTTCACGCTTTTTTTCAGCATAGAAGGGAGGTCAGAGAGCATCTAGTGTCAAGACACTCCGTCGCGCCTCTTATTTTGTCACTCGAGCAGGAAATAAAAGAAATTGTTGAGTATAAATCTGACAAATTTTAAATATTTTATTTTAAAGTATTGTTTTAAATTAAATATTTTATATTTTGGATCTTGATAGTTTCTTAAGGCAAAACTTATAATTGTAAGAAACGCGGGTTCGAATACAGGGTTTTTTTATAACTTTTTTAGCTTCATTCTTTATCCCTAGCGGGGTACTCAGAGAGAACGGAGGGCCAAACGGAGGTACGGTTCCTGTATACTGTTTTATCTCGTCAACAGTCATCAATACCCGCTCTCCGGGGTCCTTATGGTTTGTACGTGACCTTCCTCCAGTATGATCAATACTGTGTTCTTGAGGTCAGCCGAGGTTTCTCACTAATTCCTTTACCGCCATTGCTATTTTACACTAAATAATCGAGAGGTATATGCAGTCGATAGGTTGTCTGAAATCGATAATGTTTGAAGACGTTGTGTTCGCTCAGTAACGAAAGGAATAAGAGTCTCTTGAAACCAAATTCATCTTGTCGCAACTGATCTTGGAATTTTGAAGGTGTCGAGTTCATATTAATTAATGTATTATTATGAGATATTTAAAATAACCGCCTGGGGTCTTAAACGAAATGAGGCTTTTATTTATTTATTATTCAAAAATTCTCCTGTTTTGGGCAAATTGGTAAATAAATTTGAAAACTCAAAAGGCATTTTCAATATTTTTAAAAAGTGTCAACCTCAGACTTAGGATAGTAAATGTACTTTTAGATAATGTCTCATAATTTTAACAGATTTCAACCCGCGCCTCTAGGAAACTCATGGTCAGATCAAATGGTATGATTGATAGCCAACAAATGGTTAGATCAGCCGTATAATATATTCAGACACGTCCACGTCAATTTTTTTTAAATTTTTTATAAGCTTTTGTTGTTAGCGTCTCTGTAGGATTATTTTTACAAATTTCTGCTACTCAAAGATAATTTCTAAAAACAATCTTGAATTTGGACAATTTCCGAGAGGTGCAGCAATTCATGCGCAGTAGGACAGTGCCTGTTTGTACAATAGCAGTGGATTACATTTTCAGTCAAGGTAATGATTACATTTTAATTATTTACTCACCTCGAAAAGCGCCATATTAAGGTGGACCTTAACCATTTTTTTTGGCTGAAAAAAATTGGGCGGAACGTGGACAAGGGACATTACATTAGGGATTTTACATTAGGTTCTTTCTGCCCTTAGCCTTCTATATATGTGGAAGATGTGAAACTAAGTTCAATGATTATTTCTTATACACACTCTTTATAGACTAGCTTGGTAGAATACAAACATTTTGTTATTGCAAGTAACAAAATTTTCACTTCAAAATACTTACAGCTCTCGGCTGCTGTATCCAAGAAAATTGCTTCCTCGATACTCAGGAGAAATGAAATTGTACGGAAAATAAGAAACTAGCCAGCTTTATTGATATCTCGTTAACTTCGTGTTTTGTGTTTGGTGACTTGACATTAGGTTTTCTCCGACTACTTTGCTATGCGGGAAAAAGACTAAAGCTGCTCTTTTAGTTGGAGAATTAAATCTGCACTCAGAGTACTCAATTAGTGTGTAACTAATATAAAAAAGATATGGATTTATGCTGGTTAATGGCTAACACTCTAAGAGTCGTTATTAGTGTAGGCGAAGTAATGTTACAATTTTCACTAATATTAAAATAATTTTATTTGATTGATTGATTAATAAATTTACAAAATAACTTATACAGTAATCATTTCGCAGTATTTAGCAGGATACATAGCCCAGTGTAAGGTACTTCGTTTTTACTTTTTTACAGGGTTTACGTTTGACCAGACCAAGCCTGATGTTAGTCAGCCCGACAAAATAGGCCGGAGAAATAAAGACAATTTGAATATAATTATATCCCTAAGGAGAAAACGAATCTGCAATCACGTTGTGACACGATGGTGTTGATATGGCGGCAATCAAGAATTATTTAATTATTATGATTTACTATAACATATCGTATATTTATGTGCTTTTATCGAAAGTATCGTTATTTTAAGTACTTTGATTAATCTAAAATGGTATGCATTTCAGTTTATGCAGAAATTACATTATGAAATGCAGATTGATGTATCACTACATTTTTAATAAAGGTCTAATAAAGTGAACTTAAAATTCATTATCTACGCACCAAAATTTACTATTCTATTTATTAAGCTTAATATGTTTTGACACATTTGCAGGGTATTTAGAGAGAACTTAAAGTGCCAAGACACACAGTTTCGTTCCGAAATCGAGACATTCCGTGTAGAGGCAGACCTCAACGACACGTTTTGTCTTACGGCGCGAAGAAATGTAAGTAATTTATAAAATCATTTCCCAAAGTGGGAATCGAACCTACAACCGATCGGGTTTTCAGTCAGACGACGATGGCCTGAAATTTAGTATAACATTTACAATATATTTTGAATATTATAAAACTTAAAAAAAGTATAGAAATTTGCTTAAACTTGGTAGATGATAACAAAATTATAACTTTTACAGCTAACGACAAGTTACTCTCATTATAGATGCGAGGTCGCGTAAGCCGAATTCGCTTTATTTAGTTTGCTGGAAACCGGAGCGGGCGGAATGAAGTGTTGCCATCGGTTTTCCATATCGTATTCGCAATGTATTGACTTTATGGTGCTTAAGCAGGCGATTTAATATTAATAAAAATAAAAGTAAGTATGGTAGAAAACTTTAACTTCTTAATATGTATGTTTTAATCTTCATCCTTTAATAAAATAGAAATGTTGCATAGGATTTTTTTATTTCAACCTGTATTACAATAATATCGTGGTACAAGAATAGAAGACGGCGTCTGACTGTTAAAGCTATTGGTTGTGGGTTCGATTTCCATTCGGGGGAATAATTATATTTTAAATATTTACATTTCTTCGCTCTGGTAGCTAACAAAATGAGGCGTTAAAGTTTGCCACTAAACATGTAATATCTCAAATTTGGGCGGAAAGTGGAAATTGGAGTGTCAGCTGTCAATGAAAAAAAAAATAATCGCTTTTCTTTAACCAACGTGTCATAACCCTGGAACAGTATTAAAATTTTTATAGACGCAATATTCTGTATTACCAACGCGACCGCACTCGCTTCAATTTATAGGGCAAATGAAACATATGTCATTTCCTTAATGTCCCAGACGATGTATGATAGAGGACTATGACTATAAAATTTATTATAATAGTGTATATTTCCAACGTATAGTGGAACCTTTTCGAATATTTTATAAACAAAGAGGGAGGATATTGATACGATGCTTGGACAATCGGGAATACACCCCGTTTGGATTTTTGGATTGTAATACAATACAAATATAAAATGTAATACAAACAATATATACGCGGGCATGTATGAGGTAAGTGTCCAATTAATCAACACACATATGCATTTCCGTTTGAGTCATAGGCGGGGAATTCTCTCTACCTAGATTTCTAGTGTTATCTATATTCGTAGCTTATTTCAAATACATTGCGTGTCAGGTCGAACATAACGTTTCATAGTTTTTTGCTAACCAGAGTGGTAAAAAGAAAAATTAGCAGCATTAGCATTTCCGCATAGTATCATAGTCAAAGAGAAGCTAATTGAGACACTCAGTATTACCTGTTGTTGCGGAACTCAATGCCGCGCTTTTTCTTTCTATAATATAATCTAGGGGAAATCTCCTATTCAGAATCGAATCCACGAACAATTGCGTTTATACTGTCCCTCTACATATATTTGCTCCTATCTCTGCTCTATATGATATCCTCGCCTACATATATTTGCAATTTACATTTTTTAATTTGTAACAGACTAAAATAACGACTTTCAATATGCGATTAATTAACTTAATGAACATTAAAACGAGCTTCCGTAACGTAAAGCTACCCGCGCCAATAAAACAGATACTCCCTAAATCAGGATTAAAACTAATTCATTTCAAACGGTCAAATGCTAAACTGTAATTCAATAACTTAGCTATGTTAAGCAGCCTGTTCATCTTACTGTAGAGAAAATAGCCGTACATTCTTCTGTCGTAGGGCAGCAGTGATCACTTACCATCAGGAGACCTTAACGCTCGTTTGCATGTAAAACCTAAGTAGATGCGTGTTGGACGGAACTCAATGTCATAATTTGTTTAAACAGATCGTCATTTTTTATAATGTGAATATAAATTATCACACAAGTAAATCAACGTGTCCTCCGTAAACTGGTATAAGTTCAAAAATACAAGTTTATAGGAAAGCGATTTAAAAGTTCCTAAGCTTGGAGTTATTTCATTCATTCGGTCATCCACAGGAAATTATTAAGATTTTATTATAATTTTTTCAGAAATTTCAATTATTTAGTTTGAATAATGACAAAATTACAACCTCACAACTTTGTGTAATATCTATTATACACACAAAAGTCTGTACCAAACACATAGTGTGTCTGACACCCTATGTGGTATAAACATTACTAAATAAAATGTATTAGTTAAGTCTAGGCTATGAAATAATACTTTTGAGTTTAAACACAATCATGAATTATCTTAGCCTCTGCGTGAATATTGTCTAAAAGGTGATAATTTTTTTATATACCATAATTATTCATAAGTGCTCTTTCAAGCTGGTTTATCCTTATAAAACGAGAAAACTCAGTAACAGGTTACTTACAGGCTTCACCAAATATATTTAGATTTATAATAGTAATGTTTTAAAAAGAACAGCTTCACATTTTTTCTTGCATAGCGGTGTAGGCACAGAGAAAGTAGTGTCAAGATACTCTACATTGCAACTTCCGGCCAAATTAGAGACATTGCGTGTTGCGTGACTGAATTCAATGTGGGGGACATTGTCGAAAACATATATAAAATAATTCAAATATTGTAATTATTTCCCTCTGTTTGTCTCGAACCCTCAATCATCATGTATAATATGCGACTGTCCCACTGCAGCACGACTGCCTCATTGATAAATTAGAAACTTTTAAGTTGCTATTTACAAATGCATGTGATTTATTCATTGAAAATATTGTGAATAATAATTACTTGGAAGTGCCCTATAATATAAAATGGGAAGGGCAGGAAAATTAAAAGTATGTATAGAATAATACATAACAGGCTCGCCGCTTGTGTTGCAATTTTATAAGGGTTCCCTTCGATTAATAAAATCATTGATATAATTATCTGTGAAATTTGGGATATTATTAAAACGGTCCATTCTCTTATCAGTAAGATAAGAGAATGGACCGTTTTAATAATATCCCAAATTTCGTATTTGTAGTAAAGAAAACATTTAGCTGTTAGGGAAAAGCCTGTGTCTTGATTTTAACTAGGCTAAGACTATAAAGTATATTTTTAAGATTGAACAGCATAATATATCATCAGCCACTATTAAATTATTTAACTTCCTCTTATCTTATATTATTTTTCTGGCGTCTAAAGTACTGAACCCGAAGACCGGAAGCGGACACAAACTTGGCGTGCTTTTTTCCATACATTCTGGTAGTGACAGATAGAAATTAAATCTCACTCGGCCAGCACTTATTAAAATCTGGCCGAATGCCGAAAAAATGCTCTTTGAAACCGCTATGATAATACAAAAAGCCGCGACTGGCTCTAATGTATGTGATAGTGCGGTGAGAATTTTGAACGTGGAAATAATTCATTTTTATATTTTTTGTTTGCACACATTGTGTTTTCTTTGAATTTACATGTTTTATAGTTTCTTTTAGCTTCACGTTTTTTTACCACATGGCAGGGTAGATAGAGAGCACCTAGTGTCAACACTCTCCATTCTCCAAAATATATTTTATGATATAAAAATGGAATGGAATAATGAAGAGAACAGAATCGCTGTAATTGTACTACATAAAGTAGGTATGGTGCTAAATACAATTTTTAAAATCCTTCATACGTTTGGTATTAGCCAAATGTATGTGTGCCGGGCTATTGATAGGTACAATGAAACCTCCTCTGTTTGTGACAAAAAAAGATCTGACTGTCCTCGTAGTGTTTTACAAAAAAGGCAGTCAAAGAAGTATGGGAAAGAATTCGCAGGAATCCTGTCCGAAAGCAAAAGATTTTATCTCATGAGATGAAGATAGCGCCTAAAACCATAAAGCGTATTTTAAAACACTACTTAGGACTTGCAGCCTATAAGAGATGCATAATTGAGCATTGTTTTAACAAACAAAATAATCGTATTTATGCTGAAGACTCTAAAGAAGCTTCCCAATTAGTCAACAGAGTACAACGTGGGCATTATCCGACTTCAGTGATGGTTTGGTGGGGTGTTAGCTATGAAGGAGTGACTGAGCCATATTAATGTGAAAAAGGTATCAAATCATCGGCACAAGTGTATCAAGATACCATTCTTCAGAAGGTAGTTAAGTCCTTCAACAGCACTATGTTCAATAACCAAGAATGGTTCTTTCAGCAAGACTCGGCGTTGGATCATAAGGCTCGATCCACCCAATCTTGGCTAGAAACGCACGTTCCGGGCTTCATCAGAGCCGAAGACTGACCGTCATCTAGTGATGATCTTAATCTACCGGATTATGATTTATAATCTTTTCATCAACCTTTAGGAGAATAAAATTTTCTCTAAACGCCATGATAATTTGGAGTCCCCTAATACAATCCATACTATAATAAGCAGTGAATATTTTTTCAGGACGTACTAACGTACTATTAACTTTTAAAGGACTGTGTTGCAGCCAATGGAGACCACTTCGAATTAGCTTGATATATTTTTAATGAAATTATATTGCAGCAAACTTGCTATCGTATTCTTTAGCCAATACAATGGCTGTAAAGACAACTGTTCCTCTTGAACAGCATAACTCAATGCCTAATTTGGCTACATCCCTAACTCATCTTTGAATTTGAATAGTGTAGTTTCGTTACCAATGTTAAGTGCTAAACGTAATTAAATATGCCTTGGACATGCCACGGGCAAGATTAAGATTAAGATCGAAATGCAGCGATATTTGATTTAAGATAATTTTTCCAAAAATTTTACTAAATGAGGGGTAGCACAGATATGGGTCAAAGATTGTTGCGATAGAATGTACTACCCGATTTGAATATGGGTATGACTACTAAATTTCATTAAGTCAGGGAACACACCATACTCTATACAATTATTGATTACAGTAGCGAGGTGAGGAGCAATAGTTCTGATGTTTTGTTAATATCTAGGGACTTAAATTTCTTAACAATTTCTCTAGTGTTAACTGGTTTAAATTTAAAATCTATATTACATATATGTACGCTCTCCTTAAGTGATGATTCCACGAAGCTTGTGGAACAAATAAGTATTTTAGTTGTAGAGACTGGAATATCGGCAAAGAATTTTTCAAATATACTCGCAACTTCTAGATCAGATCTGGTTATACCATTGTCAATTTTTCATTTAAATTCAGTTGCGATCCTTCGTCTTTCCAATCTCACAATTTATAATAAATTCCATGTCATTTTAATTTTATCAGAATAACTTTTAATTTTGTTTCTAATATGTAAAGATAGAACATACTTTTTTAAATAATTTAGAAGAATTCGTAACATATTTATGAAATCTGTGTGAAACACAGTGAAATCTGTGTGGTTATATATTTTTTCACTATAAAGTCAGTTGTATAACCTTTGTCTACTCTTATTTATTACCATAGTCGCCCAATCTACTCCTAAACTCCTCAGAAACTCCTAGAATTGACTGTTTTAGAAGTAAATATAGCATTGAACTCATTGTTATAACATTAAAAAACTTATTATGTAAATATTTAAAGTATTTAAATTTTGCTATTATATTACTTCTTAATTTTTCCACTCTACCAGTTGTCATCGGTATACAAAATTTTTTTGTCCTTTTTTAATTTTATTTTTACCAAAGGTAAAAGGTGTGTGGCTCACAGTATCAAATGCCTTCTTTAAGTTAATAAAAACACCCTGAGCCCCGTGTTTCTTGTCGATATTTAATTTAATTATTTTCGCCACTATACCTATACCTATATTATCTATACCTATATTAATATACTCTTAATTGTACTTTGTAACAACAATCAATGCAAATTAACCAATATTGCATTGATTTCTGTTCCCAATGTATCTTTAATAGAGATTTCTTCCAGTCAATCTATATAATGAGAAAAACGAAAATTTTTGCACGCTCAAAAGTGCAAGAAATAAAATATACTTATAAGTACTTACATACTTTTCACACATAAAAATAATATTTTAGTTAAAAGTGACAAGGCTCCACTAAAGCTGTACACGAATTCAAATATCTGTGTAATAAATAAGAAATACCTCAGTAACATCCTCTAAACATCACGACGCTATAAACATTCAAGATCGTTTCATTTTACTTGCTTCTTACGTATCCTACAGATTAAGATGAAGATTTTATAAAATATCTAATTTAGTATTATTTAATTATAAACTAATAGAAAATACTCTACTGGAAGACTCGTTAATGCGTGAAGTACGCGTTGCCTTAGCAATGAGTTCGTTATAATATGTGTTCACATTACCATGTGTTTGACATACAAAAACACATGGTATTGTGTGTATTAGTTTAATGTACCTCCTTCTCAATACAACTTGTTATTATTTTACGTCGTATTTCGTATTAAAACGGAGTGTTTTACCTTTAGCGTTCTCTGCCTTACGTGAGATAAGTAACGCAAAAATAACAATTTTTTTTAGCGTTTTTGTCTTGATCTAACGATGATCGTAAACGAACGACGCGACGTATTAAAGGGAAAATTGCGAGGAAATCTTTTTATCGGACCGTAAGCTTCAAGTTAGCGACTTAACTATTCCTTTTGGACCTATTTTATGGTTCATCGTCGGGATCATTTATTTTTTTAATATAGAAAAGATATTGGACGCAAAATATTTAGTAAATTTTTGCCTTATTTGGTTATCTTTAGATTATATTTGATTATTTTTATAGATAAATAAAATAAAACTACCAAAGTTTATTTATTGTTTATTACACAATATAAAACAAAAAATGCAAAATATATACGAATTAAATATTATTCGCACACTTAGGAAATTTAATTACACTTTTAGAAAAGTAATAAAAATTTAACGCATGGCATAGCGGTCATAGCGCTTGGACGGTTTCCGGAGGTGCGGGCTTGAAACCCGCTGCGTTCAAATTTTTATAGGTTTTCTAAAACTGTTCGACAGGCTTGCATGTCAAAGGATAGAATGTAAAGCCTACAGTTTTCCCTTTACGTTTAATGGATAGGCCATAGATGTCTATAGTCAAATGTGACTGTAAACGGAATTGCTTGTGGGTTCGTTTCCCACTCAGAGGAATATTTACATTTAAATTATTTTCATTTCTCCTATCTGGTACCTAAGATGAAGCGATGCGTTAAGTTCAGCTATTCAACAGGTATTACCTGGATAACGGAGTATCTTTACTAGTAGTTCGCTACGCAGGAAAAAGCGTGAAGCTGAATAAAATAATTAATATTGAAAATATAGTGGAATCGATGATCGGAATCCTCTCGGGATCAAATGATTAGATCAAGTGACTAATCAAAGTCTTAACAATAAAAAAATATACTGTCTTGAAACAGGTAGGTAGCAATTACTTGACATATTTCCAACATTAATATGCGTCATCACGGTCCGTCTAGTAGTAGCCGTCTGTCAGTTTCACCTGACCTCTACTGTGATTTTCAGTTCAGCTACATAATATATGGTGCACACGAATGTGGCACATTGGGCTCGTAGTCCATTCAGAGGACTGTGAACAGTCTTCTGAATGCATTATTTGCAATATTTTCTTTCTTTCTTTACTTTTGTTTTACATAATATATATAATAAAGAAAAATGAATTTTAGGTCATGTACTACTCTTCATTATTTTCTTTACTTTAGTGAGACATTGCACAGCGTTGACTCATGTATTTTACCACGAAATGTCTGGAATTCTGGCGAAAATACGAGAACTGAGTGTCTGAACACTAAGTTCTCTCCGACTACCCTGTCATGTGATGTGACGCAGCTTACCTTGCTGACTGACTGATAGACAACTTACAGCCTAAACTACCACGCGTATAAATCTGAAATTTAGCTGAAATCTACCTATCTACGTTGCTATGTGGGAAAAAGCATCAAGCAGCTTATTTTGTTAAATTCGAACCCGTAAACAACGACCTTTCAGTCCATTACATAATAAAAGTAAATATATGGCGAACTTTACAAAAACATAACACCTTCATAGAAGCATACATATGAGTATAAATATTAGATGTCATCTTGTGATCTGCTAGTCATACATATAGGATTCCTGACGTGATTTATCAATTATGTTATTCAGGATTTTGTATATATTTTGCTTGATTCTCTAGTAAGTAAAACTTATTGCATTTCAGTTTAATAAAATAATATAGGTTTGGGGTGAAATTATTATATTTTTATAAACAATACTTTTTATATAAGCTGGCGGCTTCACCCACGTGAGCTATAGCTATTTAATATATTCGGCAGCCATTCCGTAAAACAATAAAACTCTTGGAAAAACTAAAAGAAATGGGAGAAAATAGGAGCCGATGCATCCCAAGACCCTCAAATATATCAATTTTCATCACAATTGGTTCAGCGTTTTGGCCGTGATGACGTCTCAACCAGACAGACAGACAGAAAATTACTTTCACATTTTTAATATTATTGACGGTCGATCGTGCCGTCCTAGAAAGCTGCAATTTAGCATGTAGGTTCTTTGGAGAGTCTAGAGAAGCATTAATAGAGAGGAATTTCTGAGTTTTCACGGGAATGATTAGTAGTTTGATTTTTTTTTTTGAGTTTTAAAAAAATTGAACTACGAATAATATTTTGGCCCACTTGTGTCGACTTAACTTCAATTTGTAGTTAAGAAGTTTATGAATCTTCTGTACATTAATGCCCGTGTAAAGCTTTTTTACTTCTATTGCGGATAGAGTAGTATGAAATTTGGCATGCATAAGGTTTATATGTAGAAGGAGAGCAGAAAGCCTTTAACTTCTACAATGTTTTAAAATACATTAAATGTATAATATATACTTTTGTATTAAAGTGTATATACGTTATTAAGGCAACAAGTACAAAATAACTATTGAATTTTTAGAATGTATATATATTTTTATCGTCTCACATCATACAATGTACATAATGAAACGTTGGGTGCTACTTAAACTCGAAATATCTCTTATTTGAGAAAGTGCACACACTACCTTAGCAACTTCGTTTGCGTCGTCTTAATGACCCTCCCCACCAAAATACCCATCACGCTGAACTAGTTGTGTAGAGGTGAAATTATGTTATATCTTATAGTATAGCTGTTCTATTATGGCTTTTCATCAAGTGTTACATTTTTTAAAATCAATTATAGCCTCAGTCCTATCCTGTCCCTGAGCTTTAAAGCTATACAATAACAAAAATTTTCATTCATATCCGTCCAGTAGATCCAAATATGTGCGCTTACAAGCTTTCAATCATTCATTCATTCTTGTTATGTTATAAATTTTTTTAGGATATTTTAATTAACTATTGTTTTTAATAAAAAACTAGAGTTCCATAAGTACTTTATTTCTAAGTATTTGTATCAGAATGGTAGATTTTTCTGAGCAACGAAAAGCTTTTACTGCCTCACAACAAAATTAAGACTAATCTAAATGTTACCTTTTTAATAAATAATGTAATTACTTAAAACTTGGCAAAATATTTACTATAATATTAGAAAATAAAAAGGAGTTAACAAAGAAAAGAATAATCAAACGCTATACTTCGTAGTGTTGGTTGTAGTGTGAGTTTTAATTCTATTGTGACAGTTGTGGGTTGAATTTTTTAAATATGCAATTTCGTTAGCTTTGAAAGATAAATTCGACATTGAGGTAGACAAGTAGTACAAGTACTGAGCGATATTAGTGATGTATCTACTTCATTTTGTAATCAATTGAGTTTGCGTTAAGCAGAACACAACGCCGCGCTTTCTGGTGAATGAAATTAATATGTATATAACGAGTGAGGATTGCACCGATAACCAACGCGTTCACAATCAAGCACTGTACCACTGCGCCTCGATGGCTTCGTACTTGTTAATTATATATAGTTATATATTCATTTGCTAATACAGTTAAAATGGCATAATAATCAACAATACTTTTGAATCACCTGTAAGTAACTAATAGGTGAAACTAAACAAATAATATATGGGAACTTTCAATTTAAAAAAAAAATTATCATTTGGATTTGAATCTACTTTCATTACATAAGAAATGCATTGCTCTTAATATAATAATTTTGAAACAAATAGTATAAAAGTTTTGTATGATTATGATTCTGGCATTTGCATGCGTTTTTATATTCTTACTTTGTTCTTGTTCTAATTAAGAATTATTATAAAAGACAAACAAAGACCACTTGCCGCAATAGAGCCTCTTCAATTCATCAAGTTTAATTTACCCATTTCTTTCCTTTATTTCGGTAAATTAGTGATGAAGCCATGTCTCTCTTTACGAGTTAGGGTTACCGGGTTTTTTAGCTACTTGGAAATATAAAATTAAAAATGCTTATAAAATAAAAGTTTGTTTTTTTAATATAAAATATTATAATTTATTACTTTATTTGATACATATTGACTTCTTTTTGTGTCAGGGTCACCCTATACTCCTCTATTTGACGCATAAACTAAAATTATATAGGCATTCAGAGATTCATGAGTTTCATATAATATTTTATATTTTTAAATACATACATACATAATTCAGATTTTTAAATTCATACCGAAATAAGCACATCCTTGCGTCATTCGTTCTCCGACAAGTGTTTCCAAAACCAACCGTACAATCAAATGAAATGAGATCTCGTTAAAGCGCGTCGGTATTGAGTATACGTGACTAATTAGTTACCGCGAAGCCTTTGAGAGTTTTATTATAGCTGACATAAAGAATGTTTGCGTAGGATTTTTTTAAGAAATCACTTTTGTTTTGCCGAAAATGTAAAATTCATGACATTCTTGTAAATTGAATATATTGGTAAAATAATGCTGTGGTGCTTTTGGCTGGTGTCTTCAAGTAGTGGCACGAACCCATAAGGTTCGATATTCACTTGGTAATATTATTTTTTGAATATAACTATCCTTTTCCATAAAATTTTAGGTAGTGTTGGCAATACCTTAATTTTGTGCATGTGTGGCATTAGTTGTATACGAGAATCTAAAGCAACACTTGTCAATTTTCAATTATATAGATATTATAGAAATAGCGATAATTAAATTTGTTAGTTAATTACTTGAGACTGTACACGTTTTATTGTTATATATCTAATAGTATATATGTACCCATTTATTAGATTAATATAACCTTTATAGAATAAAACGAACCAAATGTATTTTTAATATTTTAAAGTGTTAATCGCACACTTAGGAAGTTGAAATTATTGTAAATTATTATTAGGAAATGTATAAAAATTTAAACGCAGCGGGATTTAAACTTATTACAATTTATGATATATAGGTTTTCTAAATATGTTTTTCAACCAAATGTATTCAAATGATTTGATAATTACGAATAAAATAGTTGTCATAAAGTTATTTTTTTTCTTTTCATTGATGTCATTACTGCCCAGCTATATGGGCAGGTCTATATGGGTAAGGCCCTAAGCCTTTGTTTTAGGGGTTGGGCCGAAGGGGATGAGGATCTGAAGGGGGAAGGGGGGGAGGTTATGAGCTTTGTACTGCCCGGGCGATCAGCTCAGCCGGGTAACACCCCAGATTACTTGGGGAATGCAGCAGATCAAGAATAGGAAGACAAGAGAAAATTGTGTAATAGCCAGTCACGTGAATAGATTTAACCATAAAAAGAGCCATTAAACAAAAGATCTTCAATAACTTCAAAGAATAACCTTTTTATAAAGTATAAGTAAAATTTTATTTAAAGGAGGAGTTAAATATTTTTCGTAAAAAAACATTTTAGTTAGCTGACAGCCAGCGTCATGTTGATTGTAACAATCTCTAAACTCAAAATCTAAACTTCTAAATTAACAGAGAAACTAAGGTATGAAGAAAATTTACTTCTTTTGAAGTTAAATTAGAAATACTTTAATTAATTTTCGAAATGTACAAAGTTTTAAGACATTATATATTATTGCCAATGCTGTGGCAAAGTTTGAGAGTATAGTGTGTAATATATGTATATATTGTTAGTATATAGTCGTTGTCCTTGCAATACCGCAAAAGTGCAGCTTGTGAATACTTCGTTACAGCAGAAAGTGAATATTGAAATGACCAGGGCTACACATTTTTAGGACTGATTCACTTATGTTATTTATTACACTATTCGAATTAGTCTGTAAGAATCCTAATATTTCAATATAAATCAAACCAAATTATTAAGCGTTTCCTTGTTCCTGTAAAATTTTAAATTACCAAAACGAAAACAAGCAAAGAAATAATACAATAAACCTGTTTATTACCTAAGTTACTTAAGAAGAAGAAGGTGGAGGTAAGGGCGCAGATGAAGTATGTGGGTCTGACCTTGGATGAACGACTCAATACGTATTGCCTCAAAAGGAGGTGGACATTGGAAAATATAGAGTCGAAGCGCTGGGTTCAATCTGCTTTATGTAGTAAAAATATGTAATATGTATTTCATACGACCAACGTTCTACTATGCACCATTTTATATTGCGCAGTAAAGTGAATGGAAATTCATAGCGACGCTCGATGACGAAAATTGATACAATTGAACACTATTGAAGAATATCTACGAAGTTGAGTAAAAGCCCACGTTGAGTTATTGACTGTCTCTTGCAGTATTTTTTAAAAAAGTTATTTGACATTTTCAGGTTGAAAATCGAAATATGAATACTAGATATACTAGATATCTTTTTATTTATTTTTGGTACATATTCGTTTATAAATTATGTGCAATTTTAATTAATATCGTTTTCTTTTTTATTTTTTTCTTTAACTTTTATAAGCTTACTGTTCCTGTAAAAAGAAAATTAAATCTATGTTATATATTTTGAACCTCAAATTATTATATTATAATTTTTTCTTTTAAATTCGTCATGTGTATAAAAAAAGAATGAATTTCTCAAAAAACTAAATATGACATTACAAAATATGAAGTTGATGTGAGAATTGAAATTGTTTTAAACTTATAAAGGTTCTCCCTTGAGAGGTTAAATCCACAATCGACAATTTACAATAATCGTTTACGGATTATTGTAATTTGTATAAAAAGCAAAGTAAAGTCTCCGTGACATCTGGAGGGGAATTACTATTTTAAATTTCAAAATAATTTTTTTCATAATTTCACTCTACTTCATCTTCTTCTATCTCAAAACTGTGGATGCATTAAAACACATCATATATCCTAAATTTTTTAACCAAAGTAGTAGAAAGTGTGGTTTAAATTTGGCTGGATTTGCCTGTTTTAGTAACGCGAAAGATCTATGAGAACGTTTGTTAATTTCCGCAACATATATTAAAATCAATCTCTCACCCCAAACGCATATACCATTTCCGTACTGTCGCGAGTAAAAAATAATAGATGTACTAAAATCACCATCAAGGAAAGTCGAGTCAAGATATTGATATATAAACCTGCACTTAAATAACAAATTAAAATATTCATATAACTAAAATCTCATATTCCTAAATGCCTCTAAGATACTAGCATGTTCTCTGTAATTACTTGAAGATATTATTATTAGCGAAGTACGCAAGAGCATCTTATTAAGCCGGTTTTAATGGACGCTAGGCATCTGACTCACTGAGTGTTCCTGGAAACGCTACAAACGCTAAAAGGGGATATCTGTTGTATGATTTAATTTAATTTGTTTGTAATCTAACTTCTGCTAATGGTACTAGTAAAGTTATAATGAAATGAATTGCTTTATAAGATTGTTTTAAACAAAACTTTTCACGCCTATGAGAGCTTCCTATTCTTCTATGACTGACAGTATTTTTGTGTTAATTGACTTAAATTGATTCAATAGTGTGTGTCGTGTTTAAATTTTTTTTTATTTTGTATTTGATTTTGAAAGTAGCTTAGATGAAGTATTCATGTAATGTTTTTGGGTAATAAGGGCATTTGGTTAGTACCTTTTCATTCTATTTTTTAGAATTATTTTTGGTAATATAGTTTCTATTATATTAAGCAAAGAGTGCAAAACATACTGTTTCCGCTCTCCACAGACATGTTATTGTATGATGTATTATAAGAATATGTTATATATCATAGCGGAAACATGAAATTGAATTAAATATAATTCCCCGAATGGATATTAATCCTACAACCATCAGGTTTGATTATGCCAATATCTATAAAACGTTTCATCTCTTTGTTTTAGCAAGTGCAGTTTTAAGTCCTGCTAATAAAAATCTTCAAATTATAAATAAAGAACAGTGACTCGTTACTTTTGTAACATATGTATGTGTATAATGAATATAGAGTACGATTTATTATTAACACACTTGTACTCACATGGGTACTCAGAGAGAATCTAGTGTCAAGACACTCGAACCTCGTTTCTTGACAATTCTCACGTGGAACTCAACGCTGCGCTTCGTCATGTATCAGAGAGGAGAAATGTAAATAATTTTAAATATAAGCATTCCGCAAGTGGCGTTCATCAATTCCTTCACCTGGAATTGAACCCACAACCAATCACGCTTGCAGTCAGACACCCACGCCCTACTGCCCCACGATGATTGTTAACTATAAATGAAATCAATAAAACTCTTGAAATACTCACAGTTCATTTATTATGCAAACAAATGTTCATTTACACATACACACATATACATTTTATTTATATGTTTACATATTCTTTATTGCACAAAATTTACAACAAAATAAAAAAAAAGGAACAAAAGGCGGGCTCTAAAATCTAAAAAAGAAGCATTAAGAAATTATAAGCAATAATAAAATAATAATTAAGGTAAAATTACTATTTAACAAAAAACATGTGCGAAAACATGGTGGTCATAGGTTCAAATACTGCACTTTTATAAATATTATTAATGTGCTTATTAAGTGAGAAAATCAAAATATATTAAAAAATCGAAATAAATTTAAGTATTCAATACATATTTTTTGTTAAGTATAATTCAACTTACAACTTTGACACTTAGTGTTTGTTTAAACACTTAAACTTAAAACAACATCACTAAGATAGAACAGAGTGATGGAACACTATATTCTTTATATGTAAATGTATAAATATATATGTATATAATAATAACAAGAGAATAATAATATAATTGTTACAATTCTAAAATAATTTAGTTTATATACATATATATATATGTATATATATCATCTCGATTTTGTGACAGGGCCGGATTAAGCAGGTAAGCTAAGTTTTACTACAAACTAATAATTTTACAAATCCATCTCCATTGTTATGCGAATAAAGTCGCGGGCAACAGCTTGTATATCTACGAGTATATGCGAGAAACTAGTGGTAGTAACTTTCGATATTATATGGCTGAACTAAAGTAAAAAGTGTAAAGAGAGTTTTCTTTAATACTTACCAATACAATTTCTAGGGCCAATACCGAATGGCATGTATGCCATGGGGTTGATATTATGTTTGTTTTCTTCTGAAAACCTTTCAGGATCGAATTTGAAGGGGTCTGAGAAGAACTCCGGGTCGTGGTGGAAACTCCACACTGGGATAGCAAGTATCTCACCTTCTTTCATCTATTGCAAGTAAATTAAATAATATTAAATAAAATCCTATTATTTTTTTCCCGGTTTGATAAGATAATGGCCCTGAAGGCAACAGTGGCAATACGACGCAATACGACGTGGCGACGGTGGGCGGTCCATGGAAGCGTTGTAGTAGTATGCACGAGCGTTCCTGCGACATCTTATTGGGTTGGAGAGGGTTTCCGCTGGGTTTTAGTGGGTAGTATCGGGTGGCGTTAATAAGAACATATTATAGTAGTTTAAAATTGAAGCTGTTGACTGCCAGAGCTCAACGCCGCGCTCTGGCTGGCCAGAGCAGGTAAATAAAAAATAGCTTTAATATATTCCCCCAAGTTGGAGTAGAACCCACAATCATCACGTTTACATTCCAACACTGTCGCACTGTACTATGATAATCTTACGTTCCGTCAGCTAATTTGGTTTAGCCAAAGGAAAGTCTTGTTTAAATAACTTAGATATCAAATTATTTTTATTTCTTACTAAAAAAATTAAGAAATTTATCTTAAATGGACATTTTAAAACGTAACGAGACTTTAATAGTGTAAAAGGCATAACAATATTTACTTACAATAAAGTTTTTAGTGGATTTGCTATTTGGTTTGCCCATGTTGTAATCTTTGATACAAATTCTGTCCAACGTCAATACCGGAGGCCAAAGCCTAAGAACCTCTAGAAACAAAATAATCTAGACATATACTAAAAATGTAACTGATAGCTGTCTGTACATGGAAGATATATGACAAAACTATTACTAACTCTTATAATTATTATTATTCTTGGAGGCATTTATCAATGTAATGAATGACATTTTATGTCTTTAGCATTTTCGCTGACTATATTAGACTGTTTTTAGGTCACAAGTCTTTGCACATTGTATATTAATTATTATATGGATAAAAAATCTCAATCCTGAAATAATTCCTGGATATAATAATGAAACGGGAGTTTAAATTAGAAAAGTGTATTGGACAAAACGTATGAATCAAGCAATGCTATAATCCGAAAAAAACTATCTAGTTTATTTGGAGATTTAAAATCTGATGTAGTAGTTAAACCGATTTTGTCACAAAATTATTAAAATAAATGCCAACTCACCAGATGTTACCATGTCCATGTAAGTCATGCTTTGTATAGCATTGAAGTTTAATTTTCCATCGTTTTTACTATGTTGTTGTTTAATTTCCTTGACTAATCTGTCCTGAACTTCGGAGTACATGGCCAGTTCGTGTAATGCGAATGACATGGCTATAGATATGGTTTCGAAGCCAGCGACGAAGACTAATACTGCTTGGGCTGTTAAGTCATTGTCAGATCAAACTAAAAAATAAAGGTAAATTGTTTTATAGTGAGCCTGTCGCGGCGCTGTGAGACAGCATCTGGTTGTAAGCTTTTTGATTATGGGTACGATCCCCGCTCAGGAAAATAGCTATTTGTAATTTTTTTTCGTCTTCTAGCAGAAGTAAGTAATCGGTATGTTGTTTTCTCGTTTAATTTATATTTATGTAATTGACAATTTGTTAAGTGAAATAATAATACTTGTTGTTGATAGAAAAAAAACATTTGTTTTCAATTTGTTCATACAAACCTCTATTAATGGATCTCTTGCCGATAGCCGATTCTTCAACGGTAGAGAACTCAGTGTCATGGACAACATCGTTTTTGGTAGTCTCTTCATGAGCGAGTCGACCTGTGCCAAAAGATATTAAGTTAACTGTATTTTCAATATTTATTCGCTGACAGACAGACAGGCATGTAGGTTTCTTGATGGTTGTAAATAGAAGCAATAATAGAGAATTTCTTGAAATTCCTGCAGGATCAGCAAAAATCGAGATTTAACGACGTGCAGTCAATATTCCGGAATAGATATGGAAATAATATATTGTGTTATAAAATCCACGTAAACAAAGTTTACAAGGGATGTAAATGTTATAATTTAGCAACTACCATATTCAGAGACTTTTAGGAAGCTTATCTATAAATAGTTATACTTAACCTAGTTGAGTAATAGAAAAAAAATATATAATTTGGAAATAACTAACGAAAGGTACATATCCCTAGTGTAACCACGATTAGTCTTTGTGATTTTATGTAAGCAATATGTATGGCGCATTTAGGCAATGTCCGACTGTACACGAGATGGTTACTGGTTCGATTCACACTAGGAGTAATATTGAGTCTCTAGCATGGGCGGTAAGTGTAATACGTGATAATTTATCACAAGTTTTATCGATACGCGGCCACTGTATATAGTAGGGGAGGTGTGAAATTAGAAGAAATACCTTTCTTAGCTTCCATAAGAAGATAAATCATGTCAGGTCTGATGATATTGTTCTTCTCTCTGTTCTTCATTGTACTAGTTACAAGATCGACAAAGAAATCCTTTGTACGACTTGTGAATAGCGAAATCTTTAAATACTGGAATGAATTTTGTTTTATGTTAGATATTTCTTATGATTAATGAATTATTATATCCACAGAATATGTTTTACCGGTTTGGTTGGACTGAGGTATAGTTGAGGGGCATAAGATAGAGTCTTTATATGGTGTGATGCGGAAACGAGTGGGAAATTGACGGTCCTATCTAAATCTAGCAGTAAAAATCGCTAATCAATTCACCAAAAGACCTAAAAGACCAACCTTTACAAGGCTTGGACAGGCGGAAACAACGAGGAAGAACAGCATTTGACGTAATTTGAATTCAGATGCCAACTTGCCCATCTCGTAGAACTGGTTATCTTTATCAGTGTGAGAGTCCACTTTGAGGCTGAAAGCGCAAGATGCGATGACGTCATTGGCGAAACGCGATGTCAGATCTTTACAATCCACGTCGATGTATCCAGCTAAAAAAAAACGATCTGTTTGACTTTCAGTGGCAAATTGGGACATTTTTGTAGAGGTAAGGCGTTGTTAAAAATAAGTATTAAAAGTACACTGCGTAAAGAAATGCACCGTCTTGTATCAAAAAATATACATTTTTATAGTGGTTTTGTTAGGTAGGTTGTCAAATAAGTGTTATATATTTGTTATAATTATATATTATTTTTTATTAATTATTATTTACAAGAGGTAAGTGTCCCATCGACGCGAAAACACATCCAGTCGCATTGACCGTCAGACGCTACCATACAGCGCCACGACGGCCTCAAATGCTTATTGAATACAAATTTATATGTTATATAATTATAAAAGACGTTATATATATATATATATATTCTTTATCGCACTTAAAAAAAACAATACACTTCGCTAAAAGAGAGTTCTTTAAGCCAACTTACTTGTGAAAGTGGGGAAGCCAATAGAGATAGTTATTTACAGAAGTAATTTAAAAAAAATACTGAAACAGATTACATGCCTTTTATTTAAAGATCATTTGAGTTTACGTGATGTAATTATTATGGTTCTATCTTGAAATATCTAAAGTAGTGTATAATTATATATTTAGGTAGGTACATGGTAAAATATTAAAGTATAAATGGCTCGTCAATAAGATTAAAATTAAGAATTTCCTTTAACTTCATATTGTTTATTAGTAATTCACTAAAATAAATATAAAAAATGGCTGAATTGATTTTGAAGAAGCCAATTTATTTAAACAAGCCAAGTAAGTTTTGAATTTTTCAGAAATATTTTTTAACAAAATATTTAAGGTTCCTTGTTAAAAGTAAAAAAATGAAAATATATACTCTTTGACTCGCTAATCTTCTTCTTTAGAGCCCTAATCATCTGGTCGCCGACTTCCTCCATAAAGGGCACCATCAGCTTTATCTTAGAGCTCGTGAACGCGGGGCTTAGAGTAGACCTCATGAGGAATGGAAATTTCTCACCTAAATATTATTCAAAAAATTGTTGACTATCAACGTATTGCTATCGATGTTGTAATGTTGTCGATGTAAATTATTTTGTTCGGTAAGTCGGAATGGGGCAAATTTTAATATTTATATTTCGTACAAAGTTTACATTTATACAAGGCAACAATTTTAAAAATAGCTATCAAAATATTTCTAGTATATGTCACGTCACGCCACGTCAGGAAATGAAAACACAAAGTTGATAAAAATATCTCTGAATTTCAGTTCTAAAATAATCGCAATAAGGGGACAATACCATCACTACATACACTAAATAAACACATGTAATACCTAAATACCTTTCAAAGCAAATAAACTTCTTGCAAACAGTGGTTCCACTTTGTCATCTGTAAATGATCTGTGATCTACGAAGTATTCGAAATCTTTAATCGTAATTTTCTTTACTAGGTCAATATCACGTATCATTACTGTAGGTTTCAAGAACTCGTAGTTACCAACAAATCTGGATATGTTATTTATTTTGTTTACATAGACTTAAAATTGCAGTTAATTTAATATAGGTTGTGGTTTCATTTAAGATAACCTATAAGATGTTGTAGCCATCGTGACGCAGTGTAGCATCTTCTGACTGTATACGCGATGGTTGTGGGTTCGATTCCCACTCCGGGAATGATTAATTAAATATTTAAACTAAAAAGACATATTTAGAAAACGTATAAAAATTTGAACGCAGCGGGATTTGAACCCGCGCCTCTTGAAAATCGTTCAAGCGCTCTGACCGCTAAGCCATGCATTCTTAAATAGATTGAAGATCGAACGAGATGAATTTCAGTTTTAGTCTTCTTAAAAGAACATGACGTAAATCTGTAAGTTTAGATAGTTACCATAAATATAGTTAACGAAAGAATAAAATGTTCTATGTATGTACCAATTTCTAATAAACGTTTATAAAGTACTTTGGACTTGCCTTTCATCCTTAAAAGTATGGTATATTTTATCCAACTGACCACTTAAATGGTTGTGCCGGAGTACGAAACTCATCATATTACCAAAGAATGCCACCCCTTTCAGATGCTTCACGCCACAGTCGCTGAACCTGGAGTACACCCTGTTAAAGTACAGTGCGACTACTATTATCAGTACCGCCGTCCATATTAGGAATATCATCTGAAAAGGAAATTAAACGTCTTGGTATAAGAATTTAAAAGTCTTGATGACTTTTTGTAGAATTGAATTAATTTTGCTTTTTGTAGTCGTTTATTAGTAGCTCAAATATTAGACGAAAATATGTTTGGTGCTTAAAATACAATATAGGGCGTGTTGTGGCCATCGTGGCGCAGTAGGCCAACGTCTGACTCTCAACGCGCATAGTTGTAGTTTCGATTTCCACTTTTCCATACATATACTCATATAAAATATATTATATTTTCGTATCTTTAGTTTGATTAGATAAATTGCAGCATTAAGTATCAACACATGAATATATAGTTATATTCAACGCATGAATTTAAAATAAGGGAGAAAATTTCAAGAGCCTAGATGTTTTTGTCTGCCTGCGTGTAGTGATGTAGTAGATGCATGGGGATGATAAAATCTTATATAATAAAAGAAACAAGCATGTATCAAGCGCTTGTTGGTCCTATCAGCCTTTTATGAACTATCTACTAAATAAATATCCTGCACTTTTTAGAGAAGTTTAAAAAAAAATTAAATTGGTAATATTAGAAACGAATTGTGTTAAATCTGGGATAAATAATATAAAACACGCTTTCATTTTTTATATTTGACACAATTGCGTGTTGTATTAGGCTATAGCCTAATTGTGCCATATATAACATTGTGCCATATATGGCATATGCCATATATGACACAATTGGGCTATAGCCTAATACAACATACCATTTACAATATATTAGTTGTTCTAAACTACAAACAATATAAATAATGTTCTAGTTCAATATTTTCACGTTATCTGATAACAGAAGGGTATGGGAGACATCTAATCCTGTTCTACATCCGGGTGTTTCTACACAGTGGACTTTAAACTAGACAAAAATATAAACTTGTATGTGTAGATGATGGTTACATATTTTTAACGTATATTTACAAGCACACACTTTTGTTTTTTATGTATAAGCCTATATTAAAATTAATTGTTACTTAGAACTAAGGCTAGGTGATATTGAAACATTGATAAACTACTTGCATTCCATAGAGTCACCGTGCGGGTGCTATCGCGTTATAGAAAAAGGAGTTCGTAGCAGTGCCTGGAACTTTCCACAAAAGTGTCGGCTTGAGGGGTCCCTTCAAAATATACAGTAACTTTCACCTCCACTGTCCGAGCTTCTCTCTCCGCCTAACCAAATTTGAAATACTAATCTTTGAAATATGTGCTAGAAAAGAACTGATTACAGCTCTAAACAGGCTGAGACATTTCGTCTGAAAGAACATGACGGTACTTTTTTTCTTTAAAAGTGGACTTTCCGCACATTTAAGATATTACGTGTTGGGTGAAGTAACTTATAGGAACTTGTTAGGGGGTATAGATATAGAAATTAAATTATTTAATTGTATATATTCCTAATTCAATTATAATTAAGAATAAGTTAATAAAAAATTCGGGCCATGTGAAGGACTCGTAGATCAGACAAAATTTATATAAAAAAAGGAAAAAAAAGCAGATACTAAATTAAACTTCCAAGAAATGTACATTAATTTTACGCTTGTCAGACTGTCTCGTCGTCACTACAGTCATTCACAGGATTCCGCGTTTTATATAGCGCACTTTGTCTAAGGTACCGAAGCAAAACAATAAAAATATTTTATATATAATAATTCATCCGAGCGAAAATCGAACCCACTAGCAATAGCGTGCACAGCCAGTGTATAAACATTATATTAGAATATATTCTAAACGCATACATATCAATTTTAATGTATAAATTATATTATACAAATAAAACTCACGTTTTACTCTATATAACTCACACAATGCACACCACACAACAGAAAAAAAAAAATTTGCGAAGAAGAGAAAAAAAGAGTCAGTATAAATACATATAATACGTGTTGTAAGTGCGAAGTAGTTTGCGGTATTTCATTTAAATATCCACTTATCAATACAATATCCGTAAACAGCTTGTACCAACGCAAATAATTATGATAAAATCTCAAGTACTTATAAATATAGGTAATCTTTGTATATACATAAAACTCTTTCGATACTCACTGAGTAACTCACTGATGACGCACAATTGAAACTACTGGGCTTTGAAAGCTGAAATTGGACATGTCATTTTCTTGGTATTAAGGAAAGCACAAAAAGAAGAGAAGCGAAGAGCACAGAAATTCTTACGGAAACAAAAAAAAACAAGTTTATAGTTACAAGTAACTAAATTAAATTAGAACGTAGTTGTATTCGTACCTATGCCGCTTGGATACCATCAGATATATATATTTATATTATAGTCCAAGAGTTTAAACGGTTTCAAATAATGTTTTTGAATTAACTTCTGTTGCGCAGGAGTCACTGACAGACAACACACAGCTAAAACTACTGGTAAAAAGCTTAAATTTGGCATATAGCACACTTAGAAAGTATAGGAAGCACTTGTAGAAGATTTCTCGAAATTCCTACGGAAACTGAAAAATGAGGTTTTGCGTTTTATAGTAAATAGAAATTGAAATAGTAAGGTAGGTAAGGGTCGTAAACTCCACACGAAAATACTCGTAGATAACAACTAGTCTAGAAATAACATGCTTACATCATTTACTACAATATACATGTATTACACGAGTACATATTTTTTATCAGCTTCACGATTTTTTCCGCAAAGCAGGCGTTGCGTGTTGAGTGGTGGATCATAGGATTACCAAAGATCTTCAATTCTTCTGTCCATAAGATAATATAAAAAAAAGAAAAGGCAATTTTTTTTATCGATAATTTTCAATTCTTACAGGTTTTGCTGCTTGGTGATGGAATAAGTATAATTCTACGTAAGACTTGGCTAAACTACGCTTAGACATTGAACTTTCTACTTCAAAACAATCTCGGAAAGCAATTTATTCCAGTTTAACTTTACTAGATTCTACAAATTTATCATAATACGAATATTATTTCCCCTAAAGAAGCTCTAGCGTTTTAAGGAACAGCAAGTTTCGTCTATGATAATATCTTAATGTAATCGAAGCCATCGTAACGCAGTGGGTCAGCATCTGGCTATAAACGCGATTAGTTGTGGGTTTAATTCCTTCTTGTCTGAACTTGATAGACGAAGCTACCTTCTTAGACTTAGTTCTACGTTTACGTTGACCATATAGTCAAGCACGGCGGAAGCCGCTGGATATGGGAAGTCCAAGACCATTCGTCTTGGAAATCCTTGAAGATCACCTATGTTAAACCGCGCTGGCTGGATTTACAGACAGATATATACTGCTGCCAAAATAATACTGCTGGGGCTGTTGTGGTCAGACCAGACTAAAAAGTAAGTTACAATTTGTTGTAGTCAGGCCATCGTGAAGCGCGATTGGTTCGATTCGATTTTTACTCGGTGAAATGATAGCAAGTCAAAGTGCGGCGTTGAGTCTCGAATTTCGAGAAAATGGAAAATGGAGTGTCTTGACACTTGGAAAATGCGTGAAGCTGGTTTATGATAAAATCTTAATGTAATTAAAGAAAACATATCTTACGAATATAAGATTTTAATTGAATGAATATTTTATTTTGTTCTCTAAGTTTTGATATATTTATTGGAATATTTGCAAAGTTTTGAAATGAAACTATTTTAACCGTATTAATCGCGTATAATTTTGGTATTCGAAAATACATTTTTAAAAGCCGACGTTTCGAACACTATACAGTAGTCCGTGGTCACAGGTAGACACAGATGTCTAAAATCCGGTTAAAATAGTCTCATTTCAAAATGTGTAATAATCGCAAAAATCAAAGAACTTATTATATTTGGAAAGTATCTAATACACGTGATTAATAAATATTTAGAAAACGTATAAAAATTTGCACGCAGCGGGATTTGAACCCGCGCCTCTTGAAAACCGTTCAATTTGCTTAGTGTGGGAATAACACTTTAAAAAATGTTAACAAAATACACGTGATTAATATTTATTTTTTTTTCGCTTCGCGCTGTATTCCACATAGCAGGGTAGTCAAATAAAACTCTGTGCCAGGACATTCTGTTCTCGAGATAATATATATTCTTATATTATTTTACAGATAGTTTTCAAGGCTAGTTAAAGTGGGCAGATCCATTCAGTTCGAGATCAAAGTAGAAGCTTATTGTTATATTCTCTTTGTCAATACTGAAGATATGTGTAGAAAAATATTACTTTCTATTAGAAAATGAATATCCTATGGAATTATGTGGTTCTAGAATATTCTATACTGTAGTCTGTTGGTATTTAAAGGTATATGTTGTATTTCGAATTTGCAGTAATAGTGTGTTTTTCATTTCAGTTTAAGATTAAAATTATATTAATTAGGTTATACATATTTTTTTTTATTTTGATTTTCGGTCTTCGTTTAAATAAGTGCTGCGTTTAGTTCCGTCATTCGACACGCAATATCTCTAATTCGGGCACAAAGTGGACAAGGGACGTGAAACTTTATTCTTTCTACCTATTTTGCTATTAGGGAAAAGGGTGTAGTTGCTTTTTCTTCATGTACCATTTCATATTGCCTGACAAAAAATATAATGTGTTATTAGAATACGAGTATAGTGAGAAAATAAAACTTAAGAATATAATGGAATTGATAAGATTAGGAAGTGAAAAGGTTTAATTTAATAATTTTATATGAAATTTTCATCAGTTTCAAAGCCCTAGAGGCTCTTGAAGAAAACCATTTCGGTCTGGTCTTACAACTAAATATATATTATTATGAAATACTTAAACGTGTATATGTAGGTTTATAATGTAGAGTGTAAAATATATGTCTTAACTGTATGTGATATAAGTTCAACGTCAACTTTTTTACCCAGCGGGGAAGAGAGGAAACGATATCAGGTTAGGTCAACGCCACCTAACTAATATGGATGTGTCCCTGGGTTACGCCTTATTGACCTGCTGATGGAATGCAAAACCGGGCGGTCCCGAAAAGGAAATGGTTGGCATAGAAAGGAGGAGCTATGTGCTGCTTAGACGGACCTAGCCGGGTGAGTCCCCTGATTTCTCAGAGGAGGCCCAACTTAGGTCAAGTCTGGTTCTATAAAAAGACCTAAATCCTCCGTTTATCTTGCAAACTGAGGGAAATTCGCAAGGAAAATATACCCTAGATAGGTAAATGGTGGTAAAGTAAATAGAACGTACTGTGGCCTTATTACACGTTTAGCGATTACACTTTTTAATTAAGCTGCCTGTTCACACGGCAAACGAGGAAAGATGCTGTATAGATGGATCTAGCTATAACAGTACTGCCTTTTCATTTTAAACTTATTAAAGTAACGCTATTGTGGGGTAGTTGGCAAGTAACATTGTGTTGGCGATAGTTAGGAGTTTAACTTTTAAATATCTGTTTTTTTGAGAAACAAAGCTACAAAATAATAATTCATTTTTAATTGACTTTGCATAAAATCCGGGTTGTTAATCCGGGTTATGTATACTACTCCTACTTTTTTCGACAGACACTCCGTTCTACCCGAAATCGAGACCTTGTGTATTGAGTGGCGGAACTCAACACCGCGCTTTGCTTAGGTTGCTTAGAAGTACCAGGACGAAGAAATGATAAATAATGAAATATAATCATTGCACCAAGCGGGAATCGAACCCACAAACAATCGCGCCTGCAGTCAGATGCTGTCCCACTGCGCTACAATGGCTTCAAAATGTATACTATACTTCTAAAATTTTAATTAAATATTTTAAATCACAAAGCGACGCACACTTTACCATTTTGCCAGGAAATAATAATTGTAGTTTCGAATTCCATTGGCTAAATAAAATGTAATTAACATGTATTTGTTCCGAATCCGTTACTTAAGACGCAATGGGTGAAAAGCGGAGAACGGAGTGATTTTTTCTTTGCCAACAAAAGTTAGAAAATATTAAAACACCTTTTTTACAATAATACCTCTTGTATAATATAATAAAAAGAACATCATCCACGACATCCAACAAATTCCACGACACAAATCCCATTCAGGGGCGCAATCGCACATTAACGTCATAAATGAGTACAAACTAAGTCCGCCTTATATTGTAATGTAAATTATAAATTTGTCTCAAAAACCTTTAATATTTACTAAATTACTCTCTTTCCCACAGTTTCGAGTTAATTAAAACGTCTGCTCAAATTAAACTTAACTGTTTGAATCCAGTGGTTTTCGAAATTGAAATATGTCATGCTATTTTTTGTATCTATTTGTATACCTTTCATTTGCAGAAAGGAAATACGACCTACTCTGCACTCCGCATTTCAAAGAGTATTGTGAAATTATGTTTTAATGAAATCTTTTTTTAGGGACTTCCTTTTTAACTTTATCTTAACGCTTTCTTCCACATAGAAGTGCAGTCAGAGAGAACCTAGAGTCAAGACTAAGTAAAACTAGTCTCCTCAATTCGTCATCAAAGATATTGTGTGGACGTAAGTTTATTATATATTAAAATATTAAATCTCATAAGTGATTCTCTTATTAACATATTTTTACTGCCTTCACTTATATCCATGTTGGAATACAGTATTGTTGAAGCTGTTTTGTTGCAGTCTCAGAAAATTTTCACCAACACATGTCCGGGTAAAATGACTACAATATTATAGATTAAAAAGATTTTGAAGCAGGTTGATTGAAAGCTATGCTATGTTATATATTTTTTTCGAAAACGTATAAAAAAATTGAAGGCAAAAGGGAACCCGTGTCGTTTTGGAAACCATCCAAGTGCTCTGACCGCTGAGCCATGCGTTCTCCATCCAGCTATGTAGAAATTCTTATACGAGTATTAACTCTTATTTTTGTTATTAGTTTTTGCGTTCGAATCTCGCTACCTTCCAATTTTTATAGGTTTTCCTAAGTGTGTGAATAACACTTTAAAATATGATATATATTTTTATATAAGCTATATTCAATAATAATACAGTGTTTATTACATATAAATAAATAATAATAATAAAAATTACCCCAGTAAGGAATTAAAACCCCTCACTGTCACATGTTTACTTACCTTACCTAACCTTGCCATGGTCGTGTCATTAATTTGTTGTAAAAGAAATATTTTGGCAAATATAGATAAGCCAATGTGTCCTACAATATAGATTAGCCTAAATATACATAAGTTAATTATTAAAATATTCTATTTCACGTTCAATGGTACTTGTATGAGGTTAGCCAGTTCTCTGTGGTGAATATTACGAGTTCATTTATTGTTATACGCTATTCTGTGTAATGTGAAATAGTCTATTAAAATCATTATTAAATCATTTAGACGCCATCGTGGGACAGTGGGATAGTGGGGACGATGGATGGCTTTGATCCCCTCCATCATCATTATCTCGGAGGAATTATGATTTTTTTATTATTTTCATTTCTCTCTTTTGGTAAGACAAGGACCACTAAATACGCATTGTCTCAAACTCACGAAGAATGAAGTTTCATAACACTAGGATTTCATAACCTACCTCGCTATGAGGTATAAAGCTCTCTACTGTGTTGAGTTGCAAAACTCAAAGCCGCGTTTTGTTTGATAAAGAGCAGAAAAATATTTTAAATATTTTCTTCATCCCTCATGAAAATTTATTAAATTTAAAATTATAGTTATATATTACACACACAATGTGTAATAAAGTAACGTGTGAGTTGCTAAGGCAACGTGTATTTAACGCATCAACAGGAGTACTAGTTGAGATAAATTGATTCAATACGTAGGTCAGGACGATGACCTCCTGGCTTGCTGATTGTAGCTATTAGATATCAAGGCGAATTGGTTAAGGACTATTTATACCCACTTTTATAGTCATTTCTTGTAATTTATAGTGGTAAACTATTATTTTAATACATAATACGTGGTGGAGCAGTGTGACAGTCTGAAAGTAACCGAGATGAGTTGTGGGTTCGATTCCCAATCGAGGGAATGGGATGGGAAAGGGATTATATTTTCAATATTTTAATTTCCCTGCTCTGGTATCTAAGACAAGGCGTAGTGTGGAGTTGAGCCAATTATCACGCAATGTCTCGAAGTCGGGCGGAAATTGAAAAATGGAGAATTGAAATAAAAATAAATGTGCGAAATAAAAAAAAAATATATGGATTATTTGAGACAAAACAGATTTAATACTTTAAATTTATGCGAGCACTTAAGTAAATCAAATGAGATTCAAAGCTTTAATAATGGTGTCGTACATTCGAATCTCATAACTAACTAGGTATATCTCGACTACGTCACGATGGTGTTAACTAACTCATTAAATATGAAATTACTAAACTAAACATGTAACTTCGCGGTTGGATACCGGTTTTAATATCAAAATATATACACACTGTTGTTGGGGTGCAGTGGAATAGATATATCTGACTCTAAGCCCAATGTTCGTGAGTTCGATTTCCATTTCCATCCGGACAAAAATATAAACTTATATTATTTTCATTTCTACGCTCTGGCAACTGGGTGCGGTGTTGAGTTCCGCCATATATTTATATTAAGCACTCTAATACGGGCGTTAAGTGGAGAACGGAATGTCTGGACACTAGGTTTTATTTGGTATACGAGAAAAAATGGGAAGCTGAAAAAGTATAATATCATGATCTATAAATTGCAAAAGGTGTCTAAATCAAATTAATTTAAGCTCAAAACAACTTTTGATGTGAAATATTAAAAATAACCACTCATTGTTGAAATTTTTTTAATTAAATATGAAAAATGTGTTATGAAATTCTGGGTTAATTACTCGTGAAATGTTAAAAGGTTCATGTTTAAAAGTTACTCACTTAATTGACAGTAAATAGACTGAAAGGTTGACGTAACGTTTGATGTTGACACCTTTATCCAGTTGTTCGCGTGACGTGACGCGTATATAGTGGATTCGATTCCCGGTTTCCCGACACATTAAGTGCTTGTTTGATCAGTTCTGTCAGCCTGTACTTTTAGTTGCCTTTTAAAATGACGTACACTTTATTTATATTTCTGATATAATCGTAATTCTCTTCCACGTTATTTTTAATCTGTGTAAGTACATTGATTTTGAATTTTTCAACGCTAATTGAAAATTTTGCAACGCTGTTATGAAATAGTTTAACAGTTTTTAAATGTTATTCTCACACTTAGGATATGAAAAACCGAAAATTTATTAAACGTATAATACACGTATCTGAAATTTGACGTAGCCGGACGTGAAACTTATGGCTTAGCAGTATGGCACAGCGCTTCTAAGAGGCGCGGCTTTGAATCCGTTAAAAAATCCGCTAAAAATGTATTACCTGTATTCATAAAATACTTTATTGACAAATGTCTCGGCGTCCGATTTCCTTAATAATTTGCACACGTGCAGATGCTATGACAATTTTACATACAACATTACCTGTAACTAATTTACTCGCCAGGGCTTAGGAACGCGAGAAAATAAAAATAATTAAGCGTTTCCTTATAGATTATTTTCATATACATTCTCGAATATTTTATAAGATAGGCAAACAGATCAAAGGAAATTAATGGCGTAGTGTAATATTTATTTTTCAGTACAAATGATTCGCAGATTGCAACGACACAACCGTCCCGTAGATCAAATAAGTCATCCAAAATTTTTCTTAAATCACAACTTTTAAGTAAAATGATATTGTAAATTCTCATTTTTTTTCATTAGATAGTTTTATATAATTTTAGAGCGGAGCTGCTATACGAGATAAAGAAAAAAAAAGAAAAAAGATAAAGTATAAAGTGTGAAGCTGAAAGAAGTAAAATTTTAGCATTGCTATATATATTTTCCCGAATAGCAGGGTAGTCAGAAAGAACCTAGTATCACGACGTTCTCCACTTTACGTCCGAAATCGATACATTGCGTGTTGAGTGGGGGAACTCAACGCCGCGCTTTGCCTTAAGTACCAAAGCGGAGAAATAAAAATTATTGAAATATAATCATTCAATATAATCAATTATTTACAGACAGACGCTGTCCAACTACGCTATTATGGCATCTGTGTGTCCGATTTGTGTGTATTTATAAAATAAATTTTTAGATTTGAACCCGCTATCCTTTAACTAGTCATATAGACTTTACTCTATCCAAGCGACCAATCAATAGAGCCATAATTTACAGGGAGCACGTCCGCAACCCTCAACACAAATACGGTGTACTACACAAACTTTAGCGTTAACAAGTAATAAAGCAGATATTGCTGGCATGTAATCCGTCAGATAGCGGAGTTCTAAGAATATTACATAACTGACCCGGCAAACTTTGTATCGCGTCAGAAATAAATAATGTGTCAATATACAATATAAATTAACAGATAACCAAAAGTTATAATTGGCGAGGACATTGTGTACAAAAATTCTTCTGATTTATAACTGTTCTCGAGTTTTAGCAAGACTAACAAACGTAATTAGTGACATTTTACTATCTTTTCCGCTTTTCATCTATTTAAAGACAGTATAAATATAGTATAGGTGGGGCTCAACGCTGTAACTTATCTTACCAGACAATTGAAATCCGAGCAAAAATTATATGTTATTTACGATGTTATATGATCTCCATGGGAGAAAACAGCACAGTATACAGTGAGACAGTAATTAATGATCAAATAATTTCGTACATTTGTGATTCTGTCGAAAACTCTAAATGATTCCAATTTTTTTATTAGGCTTGTTTTGACAATGTCAGTTTTAATGAACCCATAAATCATTTAAAGTATAGAGAAATAACATTTCTTGTGTAATATTAGATTTGTGCGGTCACGAGACCAAATCTAATATGATAAAACCGAACCGAAAGCGAAACTAAAAAACTGTTGTATAATATTCATATATCAATGGTATATACTATAACAGGTCCGCTCGGCTTCGCCTGCGAAAACTACAGAACTGTAACTATTTGGTTTTTTTGCCCGGCCGGGTTCTTACTTAAATCACAAGCTTTGCTGGAACTTACAATGTACATGGTTGTTTCAATCAGGCAGTTAGATTGCGCCGCGATATATAATCCAAATTTTATATCTCGAAGCAATTTTCAATAGAAGAAACTGTAAAGCTACACTCAATATTTCTTTACAGCGAGCGGAGACCAGAAGTATGTATGCGCTACTACTTACTACTTACTACAGCCATTTTTTCAGCTTCTTGCTTTTCTCCCATAGCAGGAGGTCCTGCTATGTGAACCCACAACCATCGTGTATATAGTCAGACGCTGTCACACGATGGCCTGAAGATTCAAGTCTCAGCCTTAAAATATGAAATAATGACAAATATTCCATCAAAACTACTGAACATAAACCATTTATTTAGATTAGTTTGTAGAAAATTTAGTTTAATTTTAAAGAAACTTATTGTTTCTTTTTAATAAACGTTGCTAACACACTAAGTGTTAGAAACAAAATGAGATTATGTACAAGTAATTTTGAGTTGAGAGCATCCTCTTTCACTAAATGATTATTCTTTGTAACAATCTTTATTTAGCAGAGCTTCGTAAAAAAACCCATAGATCTGCTAAAAATAGAAGTTATACCAATTGTACAAATATATGTACATAAATAAAGAAATATCATTTTTAGAATACGTATAAAACTTTGAACGCAATGGGATTCGATCCCTTGTCTCTTGGAAATCGTCGTAACGGCTTGACCGCTAAGCCATGAGTTCTATATTTGGCTTCATTGAAATTCTTTTAACAGCTTATTTTTCTTGTAAGATTTTTTATGTGGTGGCTTTCTTTGTATATTAACTGGTTTAGGTGATTGAATGTGTGTTTGCATAATAATTGTAATTATTATATAATGAAATTTTAATATAAATATTAATCGTTCTAATAGTATCAATATTTTTAATACTTCATATTTATAGTATTAGAATATTAATAGATGAAATCTTTAATTCAAAACAAATTCTTTACTTTATATCACAAATTCCGAAAATATTTGTTAAAGTGCCATTAAGGTTGCTAAAGCAACGTGTCAGCAAGCCTACTACTATTTATAAGTTGGATTATTTATATAATAATATATATATATAAAATAAAAAAAACAATAAGCTTCTTTAAAATTAAACTTAATTTCCTACAAACTAATCTAAATAAATGGTTCATGTTTAGTAATGTTGATAGATTATTTGTCATTATTTCATATTTTAAGGCTGAGGCTTGGAGCTCCAGGCCATCGAGTGACAGCGTCTGACTATATACACGATGGTTAGGTTAGGTTAGGTTAGTTTATATATTGGAATAATATTTAAAATTATAAAATATTTCTTAACATAATTTCCTTTCCCTTTCAGACAATTTAACTTTGGGAAAAACCATCATAATAGGGTTTATTTAAGTTCATCGTGGAAGGTTTTGAATGTGTACAGTTAGAGCTTTTAAAAAGGTTAAATAATAGAGAATGTGAAGAAATCTGGCCAGTATCAGGTAGTTTTTACTAGTAAACGTGTAAAATACGCGTTGCCTTAGTATGCTACATGTTATATAAACGAATAGTAGTTTGTGTAATAATATTTATTTTATTAATTTAATGTTCATATTTCTAATACATTATGTTACTAAATATTGGCTTGCTGCATTTCATACAGAGATCCATATGACATTTTACTGTGCTTTATTTCATACTCCTATTATACGTTCAAATATTTTTTTAAGTTTTTTCCATATTGATAAAACAATATTACAAAAAAAACAAACAATAATCCTAATTGAATAATTAAATTAACCTAGGATGCCACTTCCATTGTAACTATTAACTGCCTCGAACCGCTCCAAACCGGTTTCAGCTGGATATTGAATTAACACGAGGCCACACTGTGGAATTTTAATGACAGAGGGATTTTTCTTGCTTCAGTAATACTTTTTTTGAGGTCGCTGACGATTAATATTTTCATTTTGTACAACGTTAATAAGAACGCTGTAAATTCTTTTAAGTTGGTTATTTCGTTGAGAAATAAGTATAAAACGGTCTTCGTGCATATATTTTTAGCTAAAAACTCGTTAACTGGCTTTATATGAAGATTTAGAATATTTCTTTGCCATCAATTCAGCCATCATCATCATCAATTCATCATCATCAAATTCGCCAGAATAGGCCATCGGCGTAGTGTGTCTGACTGTAAAGGCTTGGTTTTGGGTTCGATTCACACTCGAGGGAATAATTATATTTTAGTTATTGAAATTTCTTCACTCTGGTACCTAAGACAGCGTTGACTTCCGCCATTCAACACCAAATGTCCCGATTTTGGGGCGAAAAGTAGAGAACGGATCTTGTCGCTACATTTTCAATGGCCACTGGTAAAAAATATATTTCTTTTGCCTTGTGCTGCCAGCGTATCTCAGTTGCAAGTGTCCGACTGTCCACGCAACGGTTATAAGTTTAATTAAAACACACGGATGAATGTGGCTTCTTAAGTTTTGTTTAACAAAGTGCATTGTTCGGTTCTCCCATCCCTCTCTGAAATAAGCGGAGAGACCATACGGATATGTTTAGCACTAAACCCTATTTGCTTACCCAATAAAACAGGACATACAGAATTCATTTCTGGTTTGGTACCAATATTATTATAATTTACAAAACAGTGTTACCAAATCAGAAATATTCTTTAAACTTACACGTATTACACTTGATTTAAACATATTTTGAAGAATTTTTTGTCTGAATGGCTTTATATATAGAAAAGCAATTTAGTTAAACCACATTATTTTAAAAAATCTGACTCTATCTCTTGTATTTTTTTAATTCTGCAAAGAAGAAAAAACGTCCTAAACACTATTTAGTAATTTCACATATTACAGACTTGGAAAATCTGTAAAATGTGAAAATTACCCCATTATTTGTAAACTTAAAACTAAACCGAGAAAATTAAAATATATTTTTAATATAAACTTACCCCTTCGTGGGGATCGAATCCACAAGCATATTGTGTGCAGTCAAAACTTGCAATTTAACCTGTATTCCTTCGATTTAACTGCATAATAAGTATTACAAAAAATTTCATACATTTTAACATACTAAGATCTGCTAGTTGGAGCATATTCCGCTTCAATTGCATATAAGTGCTTCCAGTGATAGATTGTTCTTAAACTTCTATCTGCAGACTCGTTTTAGATTCGTTTTTGTATAGGGTTACAAATTTTTCTGCTTAAAAAATTATATTAATTATAAATTTATAATATTATTACTTTAGTATATTGATTGATTAATTTGATTATAGAAATGTGTATGTCAAACATATGATAGCGTGTGCTACATTTATTTCATTATTATAATACATTTTTTATACAATATTTAAAAAATATATTTGTATACTGCTTTCCTTGTCTAAATAAACTGCTAACCACCAGCTTGTGGCTTCATCCGCGTGAACAATAGCTGTTTCGTATTTTCGGGTACATTTTCATGATACAATAAAACTCCTAGAAAAACAAAGAAAATAGGGGAAAAATGTAGCCCATGTTCATCCCGAGACCTTTAAGTATCTCTATATTTAATTGAATAATAATCGCTTCAGTGGTTTGGCTGTGATGACGTCACCGACAGACTGACAGTTACTTTTGCATTTATAACATTTGTATGGATAGTATGAATAATTGTGTCAAATAGGGGTACAAAGTTTTCATGTAATAATATAAAGATGATTTTTAAAAAACGAACTCTGTTTAGAAGAATGATTATGTATAATTATTTTAATTTTGGCACTAACTACCTATAGGATATGCGGGATATAGCGCAAAGCTTGTTATTGTGTGAATGAAAAATCGTGCTGGAAGTCAGAATTCAAGTCCACGCTTCGTCTTGGGTATCGGAACAGAGAAATTAAAATAATTAAAATATAATCATTTCCCCGAGTGGGAATCGAACCCGAAACCACGATGAGCCACGAAGGTGATTTTTTAATCAATATACTCTAAGTATAGAATCTAGCAAGAATTTAACTAATACCTTTTTTTTTAGTTCAAATCTGTGCAATGTAGTATTTCGCGTAAATTCAATAAAAGATCAGGAATGTTGTAAATTTATTTTTTTATATTCATGGAAACCTTTATATAAAGTTGTGTTAAGAATTGAAACTACAAAAATTGTATATACAATCAGATTTAATAATCAGCTGGTTCGCAATTAATTAATTTTGTATATTTTTTATATAGAATTAGAACTTTTCACTGTCGTGACGTGAAATAGAGCAGTCAGTCTCTACTTCCAAATAAAATCAAAATATTGTGTGTTGACTGGTGAAGTTAAACGCCGCGCTTTGTCTTAGTAAAGCAGATTTTGCTTAAAACTACAAATTAAACTGAATACATACGTAATTGCACATGTAAGCATTTTCAAAAAAGCTTCAACCCTAGCAGCAGTATTTGACATAACAATCCATCAATCAACTTCGTATGAAAGTTGTTTGGAATATATTCACTTTTTAATGTATATTGTAGTACACTTGCATAGAGGAGAGCTTTGTGCAGCTTATATACAGTTAGCAAACATAGTTTGAACAGTTCTTAATTTTGTAATAGTATTACATGGTAAAGTAAATTTGTATGTGTTTCCATTTTTAAAACATACTCGTGTTTTTTTATATACTTAGTCTTGCCATAAATATTGTTACCAAGAAAAATAACATTATTTTATTGTACATAACATTTATTACTATATGAGTGTGTTAATCTAACATATTAATATAGAACCATTAAAAATATTTATATATTAAATAGCTTATTTAAAGTGGTCTCCATTGGCTGCAATACAGTTCTTTAAATGTAGAGGCCAGTTATGAATAGCAGCACGCACTCTTTCTATGGAAAAAATCTTCACTGTTAATCGTATGGTGTGTTTTAGGGACTTAAAATTATCATAGCGTTTAGAGCAAGCCTTGCTCTCTAAAATTGACCATAAATCAAAATCCAGATCAGGACTAAATGACGGCCAGTCTTGAGTTCTGATGAAGTCCGGAACGCTCGCTTCTGACTAAGATTGGGTGGATCGAGCTTTGTGACTATAAGAACCATTCTTAGTTATTGAACATGGTGTTGTTAATGGGTTAAAGACCTTTTCACGAATGGTATCTTAATACACCTGTGCCGATGTTTTAATACCTTTTTCACAAAAGTATGGCTCAGTCACTCCCTCATCGCTAACACCCTACTCAACCATCACTGAAATGGGATAATGTCCAAGTTGTAAGCTGTTGACTAATTGGGAAGCTTATATAAATACGGTCATTTTATTTATTAAAATATTGCTTAATTGTAAAAATTTTCTCTACCATAAACAACATTTTTTTGTTACCTCCTGTTGTTGCTTTGATTTACTACCCTTTTCTTTTTCAAATTATCAGTTAAAAATGACTAGTAGCGTCTCTTCTAGGCTGCAAGTTCTAAGTAATCTTTTAAAATACGCGAGATGGTTCTATGTTTTATGTTCATCTCCCGAGATAAAATCTTTTGCTTTCGGAAAGGATTTCTTCGAGTTCTTTCCTTTAAACGCCTTTTTCGTACGAACACTTCGTGGACGGTCAGATTTTTTTCTATCATAAACAGAGGAGGTTTCATTGTATCTATCAATAACCCAGTAAACAACCATTTGACTAATACCGAGCGTAGGGAAACTTAATTGTATTTGACACCATAACTACTTTTGTAATGCAATTACAGCGATTGGGGTCTCTCTATCACCCCATTCTATTATAATAACACACAATATTTTACAATATATTGGCGAGAAAATAACAAAACAACGAATATCATATAAAAATGACGGATTCAAAATTCAAAAGTAATATTTTGTTTACTTTTAATTATAACAGTATTCATGGCCAGACTAAGTATGTAAATATCATGAATTACAAAAATTGATGCGATCGTGGCGCAATGAGGCAATATCTGGTACAAAACACGATGGTTTTAGGTTCGATTTCTATTTGGGTGAAATTATTATTATTTTAGTTTTCCGGGACTAATAAGTAAAAAACAAGTAAAAAATTTGCTTAGCGTGACGCGTATTTCATTGACAGATATAATAATTGAAGATTTAAAAAATCTTATGAAGACCATGATAGAATAGCAAAATAAACTATAAAATAAATAAATGCAGTTTTCATTACAAATACAAACATCAATGATTTTTGCGACTATTACAACGCATTGAAATAGCGTCTGACTATCAGCATGATGGTTGTGCGTTCGATTCCTTAGACTTGTAGCAATAATTATATTTATATATTTTTTGTGATCGCTAAGAAAGCGGCAGTTGAGACTGTCACTAGGTCGTCTTAGTCTGCCAAGAGGGATAAAGCTGCAAGTAAAAAACAATACAATCGTCTAATGTGGAAGTCTTAGCGACAAGAAAATTACCATCTTAAAAGAAGTTATTACAATTTTGGATTCAAGTTTCAATGTCAACAGGTGGTAAATGGAAGTAGACATAAAGTCCAAAACGAAGTTACGGACATCAACTAGTAATATGTATAGTCACACTCTCAAACAAAAATCGAACCCTCTACTATTGTATGTACATCCATATTTGCCTCATTGCTCCGTGATAGCTTTAAAAGGTTATTTGGTAGCTCACATCAGTGTAATCAAAGAAAACCTAGTGTCAAGGCTCTTCATTTTCCGATTTTTCTTGAGTGGCGCAGCTCAATGCCACACTTTGTCTTAAGTAAGGGAACGGAGAGATGGACATATTTTAAATATAATTACTGCTCCGAGTGGGAATCGAACCCACAACCAATAGCGTTTACAGTCGCCCTCCTACTGCGCCCCGATGGCCCCTTACATTTAGTAAAGTGGTAGAAAAAAGATTTCTTTAGTAAAATCCTTTTTTAATTTTCTTACATAATTTATTTAGAGTTCAACTATTCATTTTCAACATGTTTACGTCAATTCTCGTATGAATAAGCCATTCGTGGATGTAGGTTAAAACCAAAGCTTGTTACGGAAAGCTACGCAATTCAAACTCGTGTAGGTATATAAGAGTTCATTTGCCTTGCCGCCGTCTTTTTAAACAAAAAATAAATGTTAAGTGAAAATGCATAGAAAGGCTTATAAAGTGTTCCGTGAGGGTTCTTGTGTTCTAAATTTTGATGTTATTTAATCTGTATGCCTATCAATGGCGACATATCAATATAACATGTTTCCCATTGGCTTGCTTTTTGTAATTAATATATTATTATTTAATAATGTAATAAAACCAATAAAAAACATCTACCACTCAATCAATCAATTTTAAAGATACACACCTAAAGTAAAATGCATTCCTTTACTTAGTGTTCTCTCTTTACAATTAAACGGAATAAAGTCAATTTATATATATATATATATATATATATATATATATATATATATATATATATATATATATTTAATTTACTAAGCGTTGACTTAAATGTGTGAATAAAACTTTAAAACATATAAAAAAAATTGTATTTTTTGTGACATAAAAGTTACATTTTAAAACATCTAAAGTGAATGTTCCCTGAAAACGTGAGTTTCTAATAAAAGACAAAATAATATAAGACAATATAGACATACGCATAAAGAACACGAATTTGCTATAAATCCTCTCTATACTGTCGAAAGTAAAATTTTGATACCTTAAAGGTTTTCAAACAAGCCAACAGACCTCTAAATAGATGTTGAGTGACTCGAAAACTTATAAAAATATTACAATGTTTTCCGTTTGTCGTCGTATACTTAAAACTCTATTGTTTCCCAAAACAGGTAATTGTCTACATCGTTAGGATAACAGCACTTGTCTTTATTATGAGCTAGCAAGCTTTTGTAAAAGGGTTTTCTTATCATTAGTCTAGTCGTACAGTGACTTCAGTAAAAAAAAAATATTTTCTTCTTCTTTCAATTATTTTTTTTGTATTTTGAGAGTAGGTACTCAAAGTTTAGTGACGAGTGTAGTGACGAATTACTACACTTACAATTTATTGAGAGACACTGAGCGATGTTGGTCAGAGTTCAACGTAATTGTCTATTCTTATGCTATAAAAAATAGTATCGTATATAATATTTGTTTGTTTTAAAGAAGTTTGTAATATTTTAAATGGATAAATTTTAGTGAAATCTGATCAGTCAGGTGTACATTCCTAATGATGACTCCTGATATTACTTGTATAATTAATAGTTAATTTCTTAATGTTTTTAAAGTGTTATTAACACACCTAGGATATGAAACACGTATAAAACTCAAAACGTATAAAAATTTAAACGTCATGCCGAATATTGTCGCAAACCGTCCTTCCGCCCTGACCTTTAAGCCATACGTTCTATATCCAGCTACGTCTAAATTTGAAAGTTTATTTTTATTGTTAACAACTCTGTAGAGAGATTTTTGCATTGGTTGCACATTTCGGCTACCTAAAGATTATTTCTTAACAAGAGTCGCTAGTGTCGCTGAAATCGAGATATTAAATGTTGAGAGGCGGAATTCAACGCCGCGCTTTGTATTAGGTATCAGAGCAGACAAATGAAAATATTTTAAATATTACGATTCTCCCGAGTAGGAATAGAACCCAATCGCGTTTAAAGTCAAACGTTGTTGGCTGACGTTGGCTTCAATTTTTGTAGATGCAAAATTACAAAATATTACAAAAGTAAAAAATCCTATAATTGTAATTAATATTTTTTATATTAAATAAATATTTTTTAAAAAAGTTTAGTTTTTACTTAGTCTAGCTTAAATATTTGTATGTATCTATGTGTGAAAGCAAAAAAAAATGTTGAAAGTATTAACTTTCTGCATGTATTTATCAATACTAATATTATAAAGAGAAAATTTTTTCTTGTTTGTTTGTTTGTTTGTTTGTTTGCTTGGATTTACCTCAAAAAATACTGGTCTGGTTTTAAAAATTCTTTCACCGTTAGAAAGCTACATTTTCACTGAGTAGCAGAGGCTATTATTATTTCCAGAAATAATTACACTCAAACTAATTCACTCAAAAATCTTTAATAATGTAACCCAAGGCAATCTATTAATTATAGAACAAAATAATGTAGTACAATATTAAAGATCATATCAATATCTATAAAAAAGTCTTCTATGGCACATGCCTATCTCCGACGGTCACAATAACGGCCTTTCACTACTAAAATTTTGGATTAAGAAGAAGGGATTTATTTAACATATACGTCATTAATTTATATTTAAATAAATTGTTTGTTAGAACGCAAATTTTATATAGAAATTTTTGTGCTTTTAACTCTGTATAATTTAACCAAATATCTTAATTCCGGAAAATTCAAATTCAAAATTGTCAATGCACCACATTGCAATCTAATTGTATATATACCAGTAAGAGATACCTATAGTAATATTCACTATTATATATTCTAAAGCAATCTATACCAATATAACAAATCTGAAAGTCATTCTGTCTGTCTGTGACGTCATCACGGTCTACCAACTAAACCGATTGAGATTGGTATGCACACAGGCGGATTCGACGTAGCCGGCTACTTTTTACTACCGATTTGTATGGAGTTTTTTCAGGAATTTCATTGTTTTACGTATTAGCCACTGAAAATACGAAATATGAATAGTTTACTCGGGTGAAGCCGCGAGCGGATAGCTTGAAGGTAAAAAAATGATAGAAAGAATCGAGTTGCATTGAGATGAGCCCGGAACTATGCCTAGGTCTTGTGTCGACCTAATATAGAAGGCCCTTTTAAAATACATTGGCGTGCTCTTCCACTTTCCTAGCTACTCTCTTTACCTAACAAAATAAATGAAATAATCATACGAAATAAATAAATAAATGAAAATGAGTGTAATAAAATTCTCAACATATAAGGTCAGGGCATGCCACGCCGAGCCAGGCCGTCATATGGATATGACACATTACAACATATTAAGCGAATACATTATGTATATAAAGCAGCTTATTTGACGTGGCTCACTTGAATTATGAAATATATTCTAATATTTATTTATAAAGTGTTAATATGTTATTGACATACTTAGAGTATTTGAACGCAGCGTCATTTGAACTCGGACCTCTTAAAACTATCTAGCCAACTAAGCTATATGTTCTCACCGAAATACGTCGACTCTTATTTATGCACTTGTTACTATACCTATTTTTGTTGTTAGCATCTCTGTAGAGGTTAGGCTTCAATTTGCGTAGCGACCCAAAGATTGTTTCTAAGAATAAGCATTTTACCGCATCTGCTATGTGGGTTAGGTTAGGTTAGAGAATCTAACGTCAATAAATTCCGGTATCGAGTTTTCGCTCGAAGTCGAGACTGTGTGTTATGCAGCGGAACTCAACGCCGCGAAATGAAAACAAAATATATATAATTATTCCCGACTGAGAATTAAACCCACAACCATCATGAACAATTACGCTAAGAAGGTCATTTAAAACTTTATAATAAGCAAAAGTCATTTCAATTAATTTGTTGATAGTTGTTTAAAGGTAAACTAGCAAGCGCTTCAAAACAATATGGCTCAAACTTTAGATTTAATGAAAGAAACTTAAGAATTATGTTTTTCTAAAATATTATGATTGTAAAGTTTATAATTTATAATTTCAATGTTTGTGAATTATAATTTTCTTTTTTTGTTTTTCATTCGAATTAACTATTAACTCCCTTGTGGTGTATATTGAAGCAGTGATCTGATTGTAGACACCATGGTTATGATTGTTGATCTCCATTCAAGGCAATTGTGTTTCGTCAATCAACATATAGTGACAGCAAGTGTATTTAATTGTATGTATGTAATATGTATTTAAATATTTCAGCGGGGGTCTTTACACTTAACTATGTTCCTTTGGAAATGTGAGATGTGTAAAGAAAAAAAATGTACATTTTATAAATAAGTTAATCTTCATTTTGATTGCCTGGTAAATAACAGATTTCAGCCGTGTTAAGTTTGCTTTATCAGCAAAGGACTCAGCCAACTATAAACACGTAGGAAATTATGGATGTGGTATTTAAATAGTAGTTTATTTAAGTGTGTAGCAAACACATGATGGTGTGTGTTATATGGACTTTATTAATAAAAAGTATTTCTAATGAATAATAAAAAATAAAATTATTGGCTTCCTGCACTTCTTCATAATTATCGTAGAAAGAAAAAATAAGTGTTTTTTTATCTGCATGCATTAATACAAACCACGCGTCTAGGTGGCGTGATGATAGATAACGTTCCATTTGAGGATTTCCATGAGCACTACAATTTAAGGGCCTTCAAGCGTTATCTGTACAGACACCTTCACCCTCAAAACCAGCAATGCATCCACAACTCCTCTGTTGTTGTCCATGGGCAGAAAGTGAAACCACTTACCAGTAGGTGGTCCTTCTGCTCATTTGCCTCCTTTTGTCAATAAATAGAAACCAAATATTTACCAACATGTCACAATAGCACTTATATACATATAACTACATATCTTATCCCTTGAAAATTGTCTGTCGATATGGTCCGATGACACGCTATGTCCCTAGCGGTGTATTGGAACAGTACGGGGTGCCAATTACTGTGGTCTCATAAGTGGTCTGCCATGCCACTTTACTCACTTGAAATAAATTAGATGGTGGAATTCATTTCTTTATATAAAGGAAGAGAGCATTTTCTTAAAACGTTGTCTCTTTACAATAAACAAATTAAGAAAATGAGATGAATTTTTAATAATATCACGTCCATTAATAGCGTGTGTTTCTGGCACATTCAGAATAATTAGCAGTTCGCGACTCACGGTCTGCGGGTAGCGGATAAATACGACAGAAATCTCGTTACGATACGTACGCTACGTGTAGGTGACACTTTTAAGTGTGATATTTTCGTAAAAAGAAAAAAAGTGAGGAGCTAAGTGATTCGTTTATAACTTTTTAGGTTCTTACCATTGTTGTAACATTGTACTGTACTGTACTGTACGTCCTCTAACAATACTAGAGAAATTATCGCTTTTAAAAAAACCATACTATTTACCGCCTCTAAGTTGCGTGTGACGCCAAAGTGATCAAAATTTATATAACCATACGACGCGCGATACGACAAAATTGTTATTAACATTCCTTAGAAAAAGAATCGAACCCACTACTACCAGATTGAATGGGGCGAATCAATCGCGTGATTAGATTGAATTACCCGATACGAAATACCTCCAATTTAATTGAAAAATGGACAACAGAGTGATGTATTATTTAGTTTCAATTTCGCTCTGCCTACTCCACATTAAACTGAAGAGTAGCTAAAGAAAATAAAAAAATAAAATGTTCACACACGACAGAAGTCAAACTTCGAGAGATATTCATTATAATATTGTAAAAAATAAGAAATGACGTAGTGGATCAGCGTCTGACTGCAAACGATTAGTTGTGGATTTGATTCTCATTTGGGGGAATGATAATATTAAAAACCTAAGACAAAGTGCGACGTTGACTTTCATTGAAAAGTGGAGAGCAGAATTTCCTAACACTGCTAAATAACGTAGCTGTTAAATAATATAAATGTATGCTCTCTCACTCTTTCATAGGATAAATTTCAATATACTGTATGTAGTATTTTTCTTTTTCTGTTGCTTTTTCACTTCATAGAGTTTCAAATGACATCGATTCTAAAAAAGTTTTACTTCAAAAAGTTGTAGTGCATTTCAATTCAGTGTATGTACTATTCACCTATTTATCTTAAACGTAGGTAAATTCTCTGCCTCTTAATTAACGTCTTATAAGCGCTATACAATTCATACCGGCGTCTGCTGAATGCTCTTATAGCTTCTATTATAGCGACAGTACAATAACTCATTGAATAGAATAGAATAGATGTCAATCTGGCTCCAGTTATATTATTTGTAGGTAGCTGTTATAGTGCGGCTTCTAATTTAAAGGCTTTTAATGTTACATAACTAAATAGCGACATGTCAACTATAGCTGTTTTGTAATTTATGTGGCCTTTTCGTAAAACCATTAAATTCGTGGAAAAACTAAAAACAATGGGTAAAAAGTAGCTCATGTTCATTCCAAGACCCTCAAGTATTAATATATAAAATTTCATCACAATCGCTTTAGCGGTTTGACTGTAATGTAAATACAGACAGACAGAGCTACTTTCGTAAATATAATATTAAGTACATTAAGTATGGATCATAAGTGCGTACAATAAATATTAGCTATATAAATCCAAAAATAGTATGAAATTTTATTTAAAAAATATATAATTTCATATGATATATACACGAGAGAAAATCTATGGTAAGTCCCTTGTGTGTAAGTATTGTTTTTTTTAACTTTTTTCTCTCATTTTGTTGCCTTTAGACATTTAGACATTCGGTTACACATTTTTAACAATACCATTCTGTACAGAAACCATGAGTGAACCAATGTTCGATTTCCATTCGATTAAATTACTATATTTAAATTATTTTCATTTCTCTATCCTCATATTGCAGCGTTTCTCTCAGCATACCCAGCTATATGCAATCACTGAGATCTGGAGGATCGTATACACGACTTCTTCTTCTTCTTATAAGTCAATAAGAATCTATTAACTATTAAACCAACAGGTAAATTTAAATCAAATTTACAATATTGAACTAAAACTGATATAACTGAATAGGTATAACAAGCTACCAACAACTTGTTACAAACCGCGTTAAATTAAGAACGTCACACCCTGCCTTATGTATTATTCAGTGTTTCAAACTATTCATTGCTTAGATATTACTTAGTAGGGAAGATTGTTTTAGGGCGGTTCTAAAATGTTTTGCTTGGTAAATTTAACATTAAATTTTAAAAAATTATTAGTCTTGGCGCGGTGTGACAGCAACTGACAGTTCACACGATTGGTTGTGGGTTCGCACGGTGTCGGTTACGACTTACGACTTACAAAAAATGGATAGGCTCAATTAACATTAACATTGATATGACTGACATAGGCGTTTCTTAGCTCTGGCTAGATTAAGTGTGCCTTTCATCAGGTACTATCTACTGATAGTAACTGATGAAAGGCACAAGCTGCTGCTTAAATCCAATGTAACGAAAGCGAAAGCCGCTTTCCACGGCTCTAAATCCACTCTTCATGTCTCTAACGCGGCGAAAAGTAGTGAACGAGTGATACATTACTATGTTTTCTCAACGAAATAGGGAAGAGGTGCCAACACGCAAGCTTCTATCTTCCTTACCCCAGCAGTACTTAACTGTTAAGAATTATCTAAATACTTAAACCAAAGATTATTTATGACCGATACTCCAAATATAATCTCACAAATTTTCCTTCTAAATTAATTCAAACCTACAGTCTTTCAAGTAGTAAAGTACAAATAATTGCATCAAAATCATGAACGTGAGGCTCTTAACAAGCGTTTGTTTCATTATATTTCGTCTCATTCTGTTAATTAACACGAAAAGCCAGTAGTTGGTCAAAGGTCTTTACAAACAAAACGTTTGAGCTGGCTTCTGAGAAAGCATCGTATCTATTGGCTGCAACGATAATATTTAATAAGTATAATAATTGTATACATAAACTGTCCCAAAAACTTAATACTTCTTAATATGAGGCCATCATGGAGCAGTGGAACAGTGTTAAACTGTAAAC